>CABFVZ010000404.1:343475-465623 GCA_902151445.1 Timema monikensis
GGTATTATCCCAGGATTTTTTTTTTTATTCACACACATAAAAACATCTATCTTCGTTATATTTTTTCTGGTAGTTTTAAATCAATTTAAAAAAATTAAACACAAATTTTAAAATTCCTGCTTTAATGTGCTCATAATTTATTTGTGCCCAGTTGCTACTAACTTTTAAATTTCAGAACTCTGCTTGAGATGAATATCACGCAACACTTATGACAGTCAAACCGATAAACAAACTCTTTATTTTATTAGTAAAGAATAACAGATTGATTAAAATTTACTTCAAGAAGAAAAACATTGAAAAAAAGAGCAGGAATATCGTCACCAGAGTTTGAAAGCCGGTGAGTGGAAAACCGCTAAGCTAAAACCCCACTCATCATAGCAACTACGTGTACCTTTAATAATACCCCTGTTTTGTTTTATTTATTTAAATTTAATGTAATCTATAAAGTACAAATGGTTATTATAGAATGTATAGCTATTGTACAAATATTAGGAGTATATGTGTCAAAAACTAATTAATTGAAGTACTCATAATAACATCACTAGTGGAATAAGGGTCCCAAGCTAAATTTTTAACCGGTTATATCTTTAAAGGATTAAGTATAAATTATATTAAAATATATAATCTACAATAATTTATCATGTTAATGGTATTTATTTATTTAATGCGAAAAGCGTATTTTATTTGTTTAGCTATGATTAACTTATACATACACCCGTATACTAAAGCTAATAAACTGTTTTTAATATACTTAAATTATGGGGGTGCTTACCGAAAGTAAATACTTTAGTATTTCTTGAGTGGCATAGCAATTATTTTGATTGCTGAAAAGAATAGTGACACATTTAGTTTTACAACGCAAACTAGAAACATCTGATTATTGTCAAATCTTATTTTTATTTAAAAAAAATATATTTTAAATTATTGTCATAATGAGTGAAAAGAATATTTATATGATGCTTAGAATGTATTTACTAAAGCAAACAAATTGGTCAAATAATTTTTTTATTGTAAAACCAATTTAAAATTTAATTTTAAACCCACCATAACATGTTTGCCAATTTAATTCTCATGCCAATAAAGAGCTCAGATAAATGCCTTGTTAATACCAAATATTTAATTGGATTCACGTTAGAGAATTCTTTACGGACCAGTAATGAAACTGCGAAAATTTCTGTGGGTGATCCTGAAGTGGGGTGGGAAAGTTTAGGGGGATCCTCTTATAGAAGCCTTAGGGGTGATGGGGGGAAGGACGGGTGGTGAATGGGAAGAGTAAGACCACAGCTCATTAACAAACACAATTTATAAGGATTTAATTAGTAAAGTTAATTTGGGGATGCTCAGACAGGTAATTACTATGGAGATACAGCTGTAACCTGAACTTAACCCCTTTCTCTTGCCTCCTCCCTTTTTCCACTCTTCTTTGCACATGGTAACGACTGTTATGTTGTTATGGGTATTGTATGACAATGACAATGACAACACACTCACAAAAAAATTAAAAAGTTGGTAAGTTATTACTATTCGTACACTTTAGAATAATAACCCACTGAGAGCCGGTAGCTTAAAATGAAAACCCTATTTGTTAACTAATTTCTTTTTAAATATATCCGCATTCGCTTGCATAGAGGATGTAAAATCACATCCTAGGAAATATTATACCTGCACGGCCAGCACGAATCTCTATGAAATGTCATCAGTAATACGTCGTATGGTTGAAATGCAAGCATCGATCCTTTTAATGGCGTCATACGATTTATAATGCCGCCATTTTCCCGTCATTCATGTCTTAGCTTAAAGCCCTACTCAGAGGGCCGTCTTAATCATTGTCATAGCAAATATATGTTATAAATAATTACATTTAGTGAGTGATGTGGTTGTTCAAACTAGAGAATTCATTTATTTTACGTTTATGCAATTGGTAAGTAACAATAGTAGTGATATACCCGCCTCGGTGGCGTAGTTGGCTAACGCGCTTGTCGTGTTGAGCTCGACTGCTGAGGACGGGGAGATCGAGGTTCGAATCTCGATCGGGTGAACTGGGGGTGGTTTTTCCTAAATGGTTTTCCACTCTCCCTCCACGCAAATGCGGGTTCACTTCCTCTAATTTAACCTTCCCAATTCCTAAATCCATTAACGTAATTAATACTTAAAGCGTATAACCGAACGGGTATTAAGACGTGGTGCTAAATATAATAGTAGTGATGTATCAATATAATTACCTTATGTATTTTTTTTTAAGTTAACTAACTGGGGTGTAAATGTTGGCCCGCTTTAACTGTGTAATAATTTATGCTTTTATAAATAATTTATTCTAGTGCGTGTTATATTTGCTTGAACGCTTGATTATTTTGATTTATGTTTGTGCAAATGAAAATGTATAGCATTAGTGTTGTACTAATATAATAATTACTTAAATTATTATATATATTTTTTACCATTTTACTTGATGAAATGTAATCATAACCTAAAAACAATGTTGTTTATTTTTAAGGTTATGCCAACCGTTTAAAATATTTTGCTAGGGACATGATTTCATAACATGAACATTTTGAAAGTCTAGTGATGTTACCTAATGAGTTTTTTTATAGCTATTACAGAGAATTGTGTTTGTGAGGCTAGGAAAGACAGAGTAATATATTTGGCTAGGGATATGTTTTCATAACTATAACGTTGTATAAATGTAATAATGTTGCAGGTTCTTACAGATATACTCTTACTGGCATTTACGAGAAATTGTGAAAGATTTCTTTTGGCAGTTTGAAAAACATCTGTAAAGAGTTAAAACTCTTTTTTAGCCTACATAGCAGTAGTCAGAAGGGTGGATCAAAACAATGGAATCATGAAAGAAAACAGTAAGTTGAACCATCTTTAAAAAAATCCTAGATCACATTTTAATCTGAATCTCGAGTTTAACTAGATATAAACAATATTAGTTAGTTATGTACGAGTTTAACTGGCTTACACAATATTAGATAATTATGTTTGAGTTTAACTAAGCTTTAAAATGTTAGTTAATTATGTATGAGATTAGCTAAACCCACACAATATTAGCTACTTAAGTATGAGTTTAACTAGGCCCTAGGCCTAGTCAATATTAGCTAACTATATATTATTGCAGTTATTTTCAACTGACCCATATATACCGTCTTCCTAAGCGTATACAAGCCTATATGTGGAACAAACCTAAGAACTCTACCTCTTAGGTGAATTTTATTCCTCTAAAAAACCTGAAAATCACAAAATTTATTCTATTTTCACACTCACAAAAATGCGACGAGTCCAATGATACTAAACTGAAGATTATTAAAAACTAAAGTCACAGTGAACCATTTAAAGCTAAACCTGCCGAAGTAACGCAGAAACAAATATTGTTGAGAAATTTGTAAAATTACACAACAAAATTATCTATATTATAGCACCTGATTGACCGAGCTGACACCTTAGCTCAGTCAGTAGCGTGTCTACTGAGCTAAGGGTCCCAGTTTCGAGTCCCAGCATGGTCGAAAAAGGTACCATTCGTGAGATGTGGATTTACCCTTTCATAGTGATAAATTAGTGGCCATGGACTGTTTGGTGTGCCTGTCTTAGTTTAAAGTTATACTATAAGGCATGTGATGCTATAAAAAGCCTAGCGAGCCGGTAGTGGAAAATATATGGCTTGGATTAAAAACTGACCCAGGAACTAGATGTAAAAATAGAGCCTGACTGAAACTTTTAAACAATATTAAAAAAATGTATTCATCTTATAGCAGATGTTTATTAAAAGATATAATATTAAAAGGATCGTTTTTATTTTAAAAATTTAAAGGGTTAAATATATTTCCTTTTTGCCTTTAATCAAGATGAAATAGGTTGTTGCCATGTTATAGTTTTTTTTTAAACTGTGAATGTACTGAAGCATAACTTAATGAAACCCATCTGAAATGTTCCTGAAATCACCGCTGAAGATCGATACTCAACTTAAACACAATTTATCATTGTCGTACAAGAAATTGTGTGGAGTGCCTTCTTGAAGCCATGAAAAGTGAATAGATGTATTCGTTTGGAAAAATTCCTCACATTTTACTTATCCACAGCCGTTTGTGCGGTTTGAACAACATTTTGCGGAACATTATGGAGTAACAATAAATTCAAAACTATTTAATATCACAAAAACAAAAAATAATCAGAATTTTATCCTCATTCTCTTACAGTCCAAACAGTTTTAAATGCATATATTTAAAGTAGATAAAGACAAATTAAACAATATAACCTATCTTCAACAACTACAAAACTTTGACAAAAACTTTAATATTTAATATTTATATAAATTTTAATTATAGGCATGCTAGTATATTCTTATTAAGGTGTATTATACATTTACGCACAAAAAGTTTTACAAGTGAAATTTCCTGTCAGATATTTGTGTATAATTTCTAAGCTAATATGTCTTAGCCTATATTTGATCACTGTAATCTTATACAATAGATTTTTTGTAAGACGATTGGGCTAGTGCAAGTTGTGATTGTCCTCAATCGGCAGTAAGAAACAATTCTGTGAACAAATTAAACAAAACGTTATGCGGATTTTTGTGGAAATATAATATCCTAAGCAAAATTAAATTGGATATAAGTATGAAACAATGTTTAATATGATAGGATCATAGACTATTGACACTGCATTTGCACATGTACTTTCCTTAGAATAAAATACGTTAGGTAATTTTAGGTACAGTTTTCAATATGCACAGTTGGAATTAAAATTTTTAATTAAGTGAAGCTATGATCAAACCAACATCAATATTTTAAACATGGAACTATTGAAATATCTGTAGGTAAAATCTATTCTGGATAGCATATAATATTAGAGATAAAATGAAAATAAATAGGATTGGAACCCATATATTGGTAATATCATAAAACATACTGCCTCATAATAGGTTGGGTTGGGGCCGGTACATTTAGACCAGGGATGGCAAATATATGGCGCGCGGACACTATGTGGGTGGCACACTGACATGAAAAAAGAAATATTAATAAAACTTTTCCCAACGTGATGTAATTTCTTAGTGTTAATAATATTTTAACAGCCATGTCACAATTAACTTTGTAAAGTTAACGGTTAGACATTATTTTGGCCCTTACTTAAGTGCATAGATTATGTGCGGTTGAAGACAAGCAATGAACCAAACACAAATATCTTGGCTGGCAAAATGTAACATATTTCAAACTAATGTGGGATGGATTATCTAAGTTTCTCGTTGATATATATCAATTAATTTTATGGTTTTTCACTAAAGGTGATACTTTAAATATTTTACTATAAGTTATTAGACTTAATTTTGTCCAATACACTCAATTGACCATTTAATACAATAAATTTTCCTTAATTAAAATCTATGCATTGTTAAAATATTTACAATTTGATTTGAGTTATCATTACAATACTTACTATTCATCAAGTTTAATTTTTAAATACCCATTCAAAATATAAATAATAGGTGGCACATTAGACTAATTTAAAATTCAGCTAGCCCTCAGGTTGCACACTGGTTGGACAAGTTCCGTCATCCCTTATTTAGGGTATAATTAGGTATTTTCACATTTTGTCCATGCAATAAAACTCTTCACTGTATGCATTTATAAAAACAGTTAAACAGTCCTACTCTTACCGTTTAAAAGTACTAGTATGATTAAAAGAGAAATTATTTTAAATGTATAAGTAAGGTCACATAAATAATTTGAAATAAAAAAAATTGTACTGTTCTTTCACTTTTTATATTCAATGTCATAATTAGTTAATAATGTTAACTAAGCAGGGCTGAAATAAAATTTGACGTACTGTAAAAAAACTAGATGTAAATTCTTGTAACTTTTATATTTTTACTATTAAAAATTGATGTGATTTTTATGTTGATGTTACTATTCATTATGAGCTATTTTCATATTTTCCTGTCATAAGCCATATGTATTTTTATCTCCAAAAATAATGATAAAAATATTTTAAAAATTGCTAGAAAAATATATATTTAAAATCCAGGGAACATTAATAAATCATTATCAATAAAGACTTATCAGCATAGGTCCTGTTTTATGTATCCAAAATAATATGAAAAGAATGTGTTATAAAAAAATCGGTTTCAACCACTTTAGAAAACTATAATTGTTAGGGCGAAACACCAACTGACAAGATAGGCATAGTTGTATAGTTGAGGGTAGTTTCCTTAAACCACTAAGTTTTCACTAATTTAATTAGTTGCATTAAAGAGAATGAACATATTTTGTGAGAATGAAATATTTTGTATTGTTAAACGGTTTTCCACTACTCTGGAGCTGTGATCCAAACACAAAACAGCTAGAGCAATTTCAGGGCCTAAGCCTTATTCCCGATTGATCTTCAACTGCATAATCTACAACTAGTTTTTTGGTGAATTTACATAGGTTATATACAAATAAAAAGTCAAAACTTGTCTAGAAGTAGAATTGAAAAAAATAACTCGGTCAAGAACGATAAAGTCTCTCATGCTTCTTCCTAGTCCACAAGCTACTCTCATTCACTCTCACTCTTAATTGTGGTCAATTAATAGATAATTGATGGCTACTGAAATGAATACAAATTATTGTGAATGCATTAAGAAAGGTATGATTAGGTCTACTAATATTTATCTTTGTCCATGATCAGAGGATGAATTAAAAAAATTGAATACACGATAAAACTATACTTTTAATAAAAAACTGAATTTGGTATAGACCTTTTGTTAAATAATTAGCTACGAGCTTTTTTATGATATTGTATCAATAACGTATACAATTTTCATAACTATATAAGTAAAATATTTATAACTACACCTTATAAAATGTATTTAATTCATTATAATGGGTTTTTTATATAATTTAGGGTCACTACCTTAACAAATATAAATACATTTTAGCGTTAAAATAATTGTATTTAACTATACACATTTATGATTTAAAATGAAAATATTAATATTAAAGATTATTTACGTTCATCAAGCTCATTGCGACTCACATGGCGATGCTTTGAAACTCGCGGCCAGATAATACGTATTTTGATTGGTGTTCATCTACTTCATGGTGCTACCAACCCTATCATAAACATAGCTGAACCAGCAGTCACGGTTGCCAACTCACTCTATTCACACACTAGTGACCATCAAAGTTTATACGTCGTCATACACGCCATAGAAGTTATGACATATCGTTCCATGCTCGCAGTTATCACGTCACGTCAGAAGATGGCCGTCATTCATACGCCCGTCATGGCGTATGACGCTCAAAATGAAAAGATCCGTGCTTGACCTGCTGCTGGTGTCTTTTGTTGGAATAGAGTTCTCTGCATCCCAGGATAAGTTCAAACATATATTTATGCATATGCATTTTTACAGCGTGCTTCCCCCTCCAACTTATCCCCTGTTTTTATCCAGTGTGTGTACACTCCTTTTATTTTGAGCACCGCATCTTACTACCCGTTCGGGCTATACACCTATGTACTAATTACGGTATTGAGTTAGGGATGAGGTATGTGTAATTTAGAGGAAGTGCACCTGCGTTTGCATGGAGATATAATGGTAAACTATTTAGGGAAAACCAAACTCAGTGCATCCAACTGGGATTGAACCCCTATCTCCCCCTCCTCAGCAGTCTAGTCTAACATGATACTAGCGCGTTAGCTAACTACGCCAACAAGGCGGGTTTCTTTTACCCTGAAAGCTAGTAATCATACCGTGACTGACTACATTAATAACCTATTTTAAAAACAAATACCAAAAAGACATCAAAACCACTCTAAAAAACGCCCTTCTAATTTTTTCTCCAAAGGACAGATTCAAGTTCATCAAAATGAATCCTAAAGCACCTAACTTTACTTCTCTTCCTAAAATTCACAAACCCAATATCCCTATACGACCCTTAGTCAACTATCAAAATGCGCCTGCTTATAAAACAACCAAATTTCTTGCAAAAACACTTCTACATAACCTACAACTTCCATATACTTATAACGTTAAAAGCTCCTATAAACTAATCAGTAAATTAAAAAATATAAACTTGAATAACCAATCTAAGTTCTTATCTCTGGACATCTCCAATTTGTATACTAATGTTCCCGTACATGAAACCATTCATATCACTAAAAACATTCTTGCAACTAACAACGTTTCTTCTGAATACATCAAACAGATCATCTCCATTCTAAAAACCATTTCTAATCAAAACTATTTTCAATTCAACAATAAATACTTCTCTCAAAATGATGGTCTAGTTATGGATTCACCTATTTCATGACTTATGTCCGAAATCTTTCTACAGCAATATGATCAAAAAATCTTAAATTAACTCAAAACCTTTTTCAACGTAGTATTTTACTGCCGATACGTCGACGATATTTTGGTAATTTATGAACTTCCTTCAAGCTCCTCCCTACCAGATTTAACTTCCAGTATGAATAACATCCATCCCAACCTTAAATTTACAATAGAACATGAAATCAACAACAGCATCAACTACCTAGATCTATCAATAACAAAGAACAAACTTAATCACTTTGAATACAAAATCTATAGAAAACCCACACATACTGATGTTATCATTCCAAAAGATTCTAATCACCCATCTATTCACAAAAAAAAAGCAGCTTTCAATAGTTTAATATATCGACTACTTCATATACCCCTAAACAAGAAAAATTTCAAAATGGAACTCAACATTATCAAACAATTAACAACATCCAATGGTTATTCCCATTCTTTCATATACAGGATCCTTCAGAAACAAAAATCACAACTAAACAAAACAACTACTTTAAAGAACCTTCAGACCATCCCTAACCGCCAAAACAAATGGATTAAATTTAATTACACTGGCCAAGAAATTAACAACATTACTAATATCCTCAAAAAACATAAACTTAATATTGCCTTCAGTACTAATAACAACATCAAAAAACATATCAATAATTCCAATCTCAACAAAATCAACCAATATCAGCACAGTGGTATCTACCAACTAACTTGTGAATGCAACAGCGTGTACATAGGTCAATCAGGACGCCAAATTTCGACTAGGTTTTTTGAACACTTAAGTGATTTTAAACATGATAGAAATAAATCAAAATTTTCAGAACATCTCAAAACATCCGGCCATCAACCAACCCCTATGGAAAAATGAATGAAGCTTTTACACAAATCTCACAAAGGTACAACCATGAATACCGCAGAAAATATATTTATCCAGACCGCTATACTTAACAACAAAAATGTCCTCAATGAACAAACCCACTTTGAAAATCAAACACTTATCAACACTCTAAGGAACCTACCTCAACACACTAAAATGAAATAACATCCCATATGATCCGGCCCATCCTTCCATAGTAGTAAATGACCTGTTCGGGCCAGTGTCGAGAAGATTAATACCCTTTCTCCATTTCCCTTACTTGTCATTCTCCTTCTCTATTTTATATTTTCCATTCTTATATCTCATTTGTGTTTCAAATATTATCTATCTGTTCTTACGCTACAACATCACTTATCTACCATAACCATGCAATTTTCATTATCTTTGACTTTTTACGAAATTCTTCTAGAACATATCAGGAACCCAGTTCATATATACATGATTTTAATAACACTTCTTAAGATCAGTTTCTGTTCTTCATGACAGACGGACTCATATTAACAAGGCGTAAACTGGTAAATATGATATTTCTTTCTTTGGTTTATTTCCTTCATATTCTGTTCCTAATTAACTTTTGCATAGTAAAAATTTTCGTTCTAATATTTCACACTGGATTGTGCCATAACTTGTTTTGATTTTTATTCTATAGCCTGATGATGGCATCATATGTCACGCCGAAACATGTCGCAACTTTGAGCTAACACATACCAGCTTGGAAAGAAAAAAGGAACAAGGGCATTTAAATCAGATAAGCCTGAATTCAGTATTCAAATATACACTTCAATTTTATATTTTATTCTCCAATCTTTAACATCCAATAAATTAGCAACCAAAATATTATCAATTTACATTTTCTTACTCATCTATTGACTTAAACTATTATGTTTTAATTTATTTATTTTAATATGTTATATGTATTTTATGTAAGATAATCTTACCTTTATAATGTCATAACAATTTTTATTTTTATTTTATCTTTAATCTAGTCAAGTATATCTAAGTTTCCAAACTCACTTTTGTTATACTATAATTGTTACACATCAAGGTTTTAATTAACTAACTTCCACTCATTTCAAGTATAATTTGTTAATCAAAGAAACCTTGCAAACTTTGTAACTAGTCTAAACTTCAGTTACACATTGGTTGTATATTTATATTTTTATATTGAATTCGACTCTTATATTGATAATTCGTTTCCTTACTACATTACACCATGTTTTTCATGAATAAGAAGTATGTTGAAAAGGGGTGCGGAATACCAATACTGAAAAATTATGTTTCTAGGCGGGGTAAATAAATGAAATCTAAACTGATGACTTTGCTACAGTAGGGAATTAAAACAAAATATTATCTATAATATGTATTTTGTCATCAGTATTCTTTAAAATTATATTTATCTTTAGCTAATAATAGAATTAATATAAATTACTTTACGCACTCAAGTGGTCATGAGGTGGTATAATAAGTCAGATCCACATAAGACTGGCCTGTCAGTGAGAGGAAGGTTAAGGTTCGAATCTTAAGTGAGAGGAATAATTTTAAGTTGTTTATGATAGGATAAACACAAAGACAAATATTAAATTTTCTTGAGGTACGCATCCGAGATCGAACAAAAGACTTCCACATCTGTGTTTAACCTTTTTAACCACTCAACCTCGGTTAAAAGGTATTTCTCATAAAGAGGACAGAACACCAATATTGACGTATCCCTTAGATTTTAAAAATGAAACCAAAATATCCCCACGATATATACTGTGTTGTGTCAGTAAAACGTCTCGCAATAACTTCCATTCCCTTCCCAGTTTCTGCCATTACTCTCAGAATCTCATATTGCAGTAAAGAAATGGAGACACACACACACAAACTTGATTTCCACGAGGAAGTTTATACGAAACGACAACATTGTTCCGCTAAATAAGTAGCACATTCAGAAACAATTGTCGCCATCCACCGTAAGTTGGCAGAGGTTTGATTGCCCTCAGTAGAACACTGCGGAAGATCGTTCTTTGGAACAACTGAGGAAATTCCGCCTTTACCATTCCCTTCCCCAACCCATCCGCACCTTCACCCATCTCATATTGAGTGCAAGTTTGGAGGGAGGTCTTCACCAGTACAGGGTGAAACTGAACTTCCTACAAACTGGTCGGGCCGTGCTAGTACCCCCCAACTGATCCGATAGAAGCCTGGATTGATCCTGATTGAATGCATTATTCTTTTATAAAAATCTTCTATTCTCTCTTTTATCCAGGGAATCCACCTCGGTGGCGTGGTTAGTTAATGCGCTAGTTTTGTGTTGAGTTAGACTCCTGAGGGCATGAAGCTTGAGGTTTGAATCCCGCTCGTGTGAACTGAGGGTCATTTTCCTAAAAAAAAAAAAAACTCCACTCTCCCTCCATGAAAATGCGGTTTCACTTCCTCTATATTCAACCTTCCCAACTTCTAGCCCAATAGCGTAATTAGTATTTAAGCATATAACCCGAACGAGTAGTGAGACGTGGTGCTAAATTTAAAAAAAAATGTATCCAGGGTACTCTTGATTTAAATTTCTACAATTAAATTATATTCATAAAGATATGCCTTTTGTTATATAAAAAAGATTTTCACAGTTCTACGGAATTGATTTATATTTTATTTTTTAAATGTAATATTTTAGGACTAGGATAGTATAATGATCTATATTCTAGAAACCTCGAGCTTATTCTTATAACATCTAAGAGATATAGTTAAAAGTTTTCAATGAAAAAATTACACATGATGCGTCAATAGGGCTTGTTCTTATTTTATTGAATTTTTAGGTACCTCAGAGTACAAATTAAATGTATAAAAGTAGACCTACAAAATGAAGCCATCACCTTACTTAAGTTGGTAGCGTCAGATTACTGAGCTGAGTCTTCTGGGCCCAATTTCCGGTATATCTTAAAAGTAAATCGTAGTTGAAACATTGCTTTATTATTACATTTGATTTAATGATGACTGGGGGACTAAGTATTGTGTCCTTTTTAGAAGTAAGCAAGTTTATAGTTATCATTACTTTTAAAGATGTATAGTTTATCTGTATCTAGGCCTATTAAATTTAATTAAAAATCAGAAAATACCCGGTGACATAGGCACACATGCCTTGTGCATTCTTGTAGGGCAAAACATGTTTTTAAAGTTGTATTTTAATCATATACATTACTGTTTCTATCCTGTGACCTAAGGTAGTTTTTTGATTCAAGTCATATATTTTCCACAACCGGCTCGCCAGGCCTGTCGTAGCTTCACATGCCTTATAATCTATAAGACTAGGACAGGTGCAACATCCAGTGAAATTGTAAACGCATATTTCCATCAATGATAAATGTTTCGACCGTTCCATGAATCGAACACGAGACCCTTAGCTTATTATACCGAAACGCTACCGACGGAGCTAAGTTGTTGGACTGTATTTTAATCATGAATCATCTAAATACTCGCCACACACCAGTAAACACGTTGGCAAAGGCATTAGTCTAACATTGTCTGGTTTGTTGGTGACACGGGAGGTCTGTGTTTCGAATTCCGCCCAGGTTTACTGAAGTACTATTTTTCCTAAATGAAGGCTACATAGAAAAATAGAGGTATAGTCATACTAAATACATCTTCCAGGACAACCACTTTTATATCTAAAATCCCATGAGGACCCCAGAAACTTACCTTATTTTTTAACTAATTTATATATGACAGAAACATATTTTAATCACGATCTAAAATGCATTAGAAAGGTTTCATGATTGTCTAGCAGATGGAATCACTGATTTAATTTGAATAAAAATATGATTTCCCTCTTTTTTTGACTGTACCCTTCAAATCATTTCCCCCTTTGCGTCAACAAAACTGTGAGTATACCCCCTATAGATTCTACCTCCCTAATTCCTACGTCATTAATATAAATATTACAATAGCCCGGACGGGTAGTAAGATGTGGATCACACAAAAATGTTTCTAAGTTCCCTTAGTAAAAATAGTGTAAGCAACTTTTTCTAGATCCCGGTATATGCTAGCGTGCCGAACACATATTATTCCAAAGGGTATAGGCCAAAATGAAAATGAAATACACGGTCGAAGTTTATGATAAGTCCATTCAGAGTCCCTTCAGGGTCCTAGAAGTTGCGGGAGTATGAAAAAGGGAAGGGGGAGAGAGAGGATTGGATACTTAGAGAAATCTCAATAGCACAAGTTCGGGGCACACTACGTGCCCGTTGAGGACAAGGTTGAATGGCAGGGGAAGGGGGATGGAAATGAGTGAGAGTGGGGTAGGATGAAGGGCTGTGCGACTCAATATATTTCAACGTGAGCCTAATAAGCGACGGTTGATCGCACCCAAGTAAATGAGATTAAGGAAGGACGCCCTGAAACGACAGGCGGTATATATTTAGCCAGATTTCTGAATTCATGTAGTCTTGTTATGTTTAAAAGAATATATACTTTTTTTGAAGAAGTGAAATTACATAATTTCACACAGGTGTGCTGGGTAGCTCGAAGCCACCTGGATCACAATAAATTAGACTGCCAATTTTTCAACTAATATTGACATTAATGTAGGTGAAATTTATCTTACTTGTCCTTTATCTTTAAAACTAGCTTGCTAATTTTCTTTTGCCAAACAGACCAAAAAAACTAGTAGGCGTTATAAGTGATCAATTTTAAGCTAGCTTTGGTAAATGATGTAAATATAATTTGAAATAACACAATATAATCTGTACATACTCTAAATATAAGAAAATATTTTCAAATCTATTAACTAACAATTAAGTACGTGTGTTAGTAACAATATTTAACATATTTTTTGTAAGAGATACTTCAATCCTCAACTCCTGTATTTTATTTGTAATAGTCATCATAATATTGTAATGAGCTTTCGATTAGAGTATACTCTATTAAAAGATAAACTAGTGAATCTTTGAAGCAATGAATGCATAATTTCGTGCTAAAACGAATCACAAACTTTTTATTGGAAAAAGTTATGTAGAATGAAACCTTAATCGACTTTCTAGTAAGGGTTTACTCCTCAGAGGCAACAACTTTCAATAGATTCTGAGCTTTCTTTGTGTAATTGTATGCAGAACGTACATTTTGACTCTTCAGACTAAAATGATATTAAAACAACCTCTTAGACAGATTTATAAGTATTTCTCAGCTCAAACTTTATTTTGTGAGTTGGGAGAGGGGAAAAAAGTGTATTTAATATCTTGGAAAACCAAAATAAATTTAGTAAGAATCTGATAATCAGGGATTTTGTTCTTTAGGGGTGAATTTAAAGGATCTTCTAAGCCAAATGAAAGTTATAGGAAATATTTTATTTTCCCCCTTTTCCTGAGCTTGAGGTGTCGTGGAGGAACTAGACTATACACTGTTACTATCTGTGGCTCAGTGGAGGAAATATTCACCTCCAATTTGGTAAACCCTAAGCCAATTCTGCTAAAACATTAAGTATAATTTCCCTGCTCTTAACCAGTAAGCCATTGTGATTATTCATCCTCCTTTTAGGAGAATCCTGTTGCAGTTTCTCTTACTTTACTTGCTAAACCTTTTATTCTTAAATTGAGTTGTTGAAAACATAAATTACTTAGATGACAGATCTCAATTTTTTATTTATTTATTGGAGGTATTTAACGTGCACTTTCTGAACTGACTGATTATATCAGCAAAAAAAAAACTATGAGCGAGAGTAAAATAGCCTACCGATTTGGTGGGGAAATATATATTCATATAACTTCGAAGGGTTCTTTTTTTATTCCACAATCGACATGGAAATGACGCGATGGCTTTATTTCCCCTCAGAAGGAAGTTGTGTTACGGATTCCTATCGCTCAAGAAATGTCGTCAACCCCTGTTGGGTTTTAACCCACAATCATCGGGTCTTGAAGCGAGCATTTTACCTCAATACCACTGTGGTCAAAGATATAAAATTATTGTAGCTTTTGTATTTTAGAAATGTAAATTCTTCTAAATTCTAGATCATACATACATAATCATACGTTCTCAATCCCACCGTTCACATACAGGGTGGTCAAGAAACTGTGCAGTGTGTGTGTGTATATATATATATATATAATATATATATAGAGAGAGAGAGAGAGAGAGAGAGAGATCAAAAAACAGCTACGTAGTTAATCCTAGATCCTCAATAAGTATATCATCTTTGATATGGTATACAAGCTTTAGTTACAGAAATACTAATTTAAATATACTAATATAAAGCCACATGGCTGACACACTGACATTAATGTTTACCCACTTCTAAATGAGCTAGAAACTTGAAATTTGTCAAACTTATAGTTTCTTACCTGAAACCGACGGGAAAACTCCAAAAAAGTTAATCAAAATAACTTTTAACCCCCGAACAAAAATTTAAAATGGCGAAACCACTTTAAAGTCGTTGCAGACCTTTCTTTGGATAAACGGTAAGACCTATCAAAAAACGGCTCTCTAATTACATTAGTTTACATTCACTTGCAAAGAAAACTCACTGTGGCTTTGGGGGCTGAACCCCCAATAAACAAAGTGAGTCGTTTTATAGAATTGTAGCTTTCCCGTTAAATATTTGCAAAATATAAACATTTGGGGTACAATATTTTAATTAATATTAAAATCGATTGGCTAGAGCCCTGAGAATCATTGTTTAAAAGAATTGCTTAGAGTTTTACATTGATAAACGCAAGTTTATTTGTTTTATATTAAATAATTATCACCAATTCAATAAAAATAAGGTAGTTTCATCAAATAATCTATTAATTAACACAGAGAACTGAACACCCAATATTAGTACAGTAAGTGTAATATATTTTAAATAAATTTTAAGATTTTTAGAAACTTATTTAGGTTTAAAGAAAGCTATCCTAAAATAATTTTAGTAGGGCTCGTTGACCATTGAGTCATGGGATTGTCTTTATTTTTTCGATAACTACAAGAATTTTAATATGGATGCTATAAGTTTAATATTTAAAAAAGACGATATATTTCGTCTTACTTTCTTATCTTCTAAAATTAGGAACAGCTATGATAGTGTAAGCAGATGAAAGTATAGCTATAGCAAAAATAATTGAACGAACTTTAGTACGTTAAAAAATTCAAAGTTAATTTATTTAAGGTTTATCTCCTCTGGAAGTTTTAATAAAGGCTCGACGAAACACATAATTAACTCAACCAAAAAAAGTTTAGTATGAAAACTATTCAAAAAACTTTTCATCCTCGCCTCAAAGTTTGCAGCAAATAATTTTATATATATATGTTGGAAGCATTTCAGTGAGCAAACCGTGAATATTTTAATCTTCACATTAAAGTAAAGTTTCTCAAACATTATTTGTTGCCTCATTTTAGTAAAAAATAAAATAAAAAATCACAATATTGTTGGTTAAATTTTTTAAGCTTACACTCAAAACTCTATACCTCAATATTTATAGAGAGGAAATAACAAAAGAATGTTTACATTGATTATGTTGGAATGTAAAAAACACTATATTCAGTAAAGAGAAAGTAAATAATTTTGGGGACAATCTCGATTTTATTTATTAATATATTTCACATATAATTCGCTAATTTTTAATATAAAGCAGTGGAATAGAGCTAAAAATGGTAAGCTAAAACATTGTCATACACAGTCATAATATGAATTTGTATTTGGAACTATAGATGCATATATTTACGCATTTCTTAAAACTATTCACAGCTCACTTTCCTGTTAAAATATACTTGGAAAATTTAATAAAATAAATGGTACAATGCACCAAACAAATTTGCTCACAATTATATTTTGAAATTGAGCCGTTTACTAAAAACTCGTATAAGTTGTGAAATGAGATCATATACATTAATGCAGAAACAATCCACCAAATTGCATAAATGAATTAATTACACTGTTACAAAAACATTGAGAAAATAGGAATAACTCTGTCCACAAACTATCATAACAATCAATTTCAATTTCAAAGTGTTCCGTATAAAAACATAAATTCCTTATAGATAAGAAACAATTGGTTTTGTAAAAACATATTTCAAATAAACGCTATTTATTTTTAAAAGTACTACAACTTCACAGTTATAAGTGATCTCGTATATGAAGTATTTATGGAGATATGATCAAAAATTAAAATTTCCAGTTTTGTAAAATACTTTTAAAGTCATATGCATGGGACAGCCAGAATATCAATTGTGTTTGAAAAGTTAAAAAAAAATATCGGGATACTAAAATAATGTAATCAAAATCGTTAGAGCAAATTTCAATAAAACAGAATTGATCGCTTTTCACCCACTATTAAACTACTCTTATTTATCTAGGGTTGAATAATATACAGTTCCACAAACCCCTTGGTAGTACCTAGATACCAAGTTTTGGCCGGATCGGTAAAATGGTTTTGGTTAAAGGCCAAGATACAGACATACAGACAGACGGCATCACGAAAAGCACTTTTTCGGTTTTAAGGTGTCATGGAACGTCGACATTTGTCAAAATCTTGAGTCTGATTTTTTTAGGATCACAATAATTCTTTCTCCGAGGGGTGAGGGAAAGAAAATGTAGGTTTATTGAACCGTTTGTTTATCTAGTATGAATAAAATAAAGTGTTTATTTATTTGAACCAATGCTATTATGAGGAAACTGGTATAGGTATACTAGATATTGAGTGTTTGGTTATGGAGAATTGGAGGCGGAAAAGTATCAGAAGGAAAAGTATCAAAGCAACTTAACAGCTTAGCTTAGCTGGAGAGTTTACAAGTAAGACTTCTGTGGTCACGAGCGTATGGGTCGAATGGTATTCAACTTTAGATTTGTCTGAACCACACGGAAGGTTTCGTATGAGAGTCGTTTACTTAGGTAACAGGTCATCTGGTCCACGACAAGTAAGAAGAGTCCATTCGCATACGAATGTAAACAAGCAGCAATGATAAAATGGTCAGCTACATGAACCACATGTAAATGTATTTTGTTTTTAGATATTTAAAACGACTGAAATTCAAGCAAACCGTTTAAAAGTTCTAGGACAGTGAGAAAATCTATTCGATTGGAGGACAAACACTTTATTAAGTTGTTCCTTAAACAAACGCCATGCAAACCATTTAATCAAATTATTGAAAGTGGTTATGGTGAAAAAAAAACTCATTTTCTGCGCTCACAATAGAAACAAAGCTCATATAATATTCATGATAAAGGAATATTGCTATTGTTTAATATTGCTAACCATAAATGTGTACTTAGTTTTAGGAGCCGCCTCGGTGGTGTAGTTGGCTAACACGCTTGACGTGTTAAGTTCGACTGCTGAGGACGGGGAGATCGAGGTTCGAATATCGGTCGGGTGAACTGGGGGTGGTTTTTCCTAAATGGTTTTCCACTCTCCCTCCACGCAAATGCGGGTTCACTTCCTCTAATTAAACCTTCCCAATTCCTAATCCATTAGCGTAATTAGTACTTAAAGCGTATAACCCGAACGGGTAGTAAGACGCGGTGCTAAATATTATTATTATTTTAGGCCTTTAGATTGCTAATTTGTAATAATGTTTGCAAATAATTTTAATTTTAGCCTTACTATTAATAGGCCTACACTAAAGTAGAAAGAACTCTAATTGCCTATGTGGATCTAGATATGTGCACCCTGGCCTGAAAAAAGTTCAGTATATTGTGTTTAAACTTAGATCTGTATTTTAATTTACTTGTAGCTTGTACACGTAGGGAGACAGCTCAGTTAAATATAGTAGATAAGGAGTTATAACTATTTTCAATAAATTTATATTATTAAGTTTCCGTAAGCCTAAGCCTCACAATCTCTCTAGGACTAAATTATTCAATATCTTTGAATCTGGGCTCTAATATTTTCCAAACTTTTTGTAAGAATCTATTTTTTTTAAAAGTAACTTGTTTGTTTATAAATGATCCTATTGTATTCATATATATAATATCCAATCCAGCATATTATTTAGTATTGAACCAATAACACAACTTTACTATTTATTTTAAACTAGTTTCTTTACGAGTTATTTCATAGCGTTTTCCATATATCTTGAAGTTAATGCGTATTTGATTATTATATCTACACACTTAATTAGATATTGAGCCTATATTAATTTATCAATCTTTAAAAATTCTTTTACTAACTCATTATCGATCGTTTCAAAGTAGGCCTAACTATCGAGTAATCTAATAAGTATGCAAATAACGAAATTTAAAAATCGGTAGACTTGGCTATCTCATATAAAATGAGTTGTAAATTAATATTTATAGGGGATTAAAGACAAAAAAATTTGTTTAGTCCTATTACTTGGGAACCAAATGTCTTCCGTGTTCTTGGATCAAATAGGAATTAAATATATTGGAGCATACCAAAGTAGTGGCCTTCTTGTTCGTACACGAAGCACGCCACTCAAGATGGTTCGTGTGCGATTTGTGAGTTCAAGATCTGTAGAATAACCCTTCTGAGCTAGCTATACCCCATTTACGGTGGGAGTGTAGGTGAATGAAAACTAGCAGAAGTTTCTTTATTGCAAACATTGGCTGAAGATAATTTCCTCATCATCATGAATAGCTTCCAGCTGATGGCTGGGTCTGTTTGGAAAAACAAGCCTTTCCACAGCCTCCTATCCTCCCACCATCTCTCTCACTCCAACTTGGTCTAGTCTTATCCTCTTTCCTCCGCCTTTCTTTTTACTTCCTTCAGCCATCCGTCCCTTGGTCTTCCTCTCGGCCTCCATATCCCACATCCTCCTGGGCATCCTTTCCCTCTCCTTTATTCTCACATGGCCATACCAACTTAGTCGTGCATTTCTATCCTTTCTTGGACTGGCTCTTCCTAAAAATAACTTATATCAACCTATTCGGAAATAGTTAATATTTTCTTAGTAAAATTTATTATAAATATTGATTTTCAAATAGGTTGATATTAGTTACTTTCAGCCAATGTTTGCAATAAAGAATTTTCTGCTAGCTTTTACCAGCTTTCCTACCGTAGATGGAGTGTACTTATTTCCAAGCCATAGAGAATGATAAGGGTGCGTGAGCGAAGTAAGCAAGGGCTCATTTTACAAGAACTGGTGTAGGGAAGTCTCAAGAAATCTCAAGACTGTTTGAGGCTGAACATGAAACCCGCACAAAGAGCTGACTCTTTAATTTTTTTTTCTAGCATCACGACTTAATACACATTATGCTATAAGCATATTCTTAAGTTAAACGATTATTTATACCACACCATTAAGTTGATGGTAGATGTCCTGGTTTCCTTCTGAAATGAGTTATTTTTTTCCCTTTCCTTGCGGAAATCTACAATTAGAGAAGGATTATGGTATTTAAAAATATACTTAAAAGGTTATTTTAACTAGTACAGCCTTTTACTACTCATTAGGGTTATACACTTGTGTATTAGTTACGTTAATGTGTCTGGATGAGGAAGGTTGATTTATAGGAAGTGTAATTATATTTGAATGAGGGGAGAGTGGGAAAACATTTAGGAAAAATAACCTCGATACATTTGATCAGGATTTAATCTTCTTTCATTCCATAATTGGAAATCCAGTATTTGGTAATAGTGATACCTGGGACCATTCGACCATCAAAGTTTTGGAAAATAGGGCTATTTAAATACTTAGCAAGTAAAAAGTGTTTATATATATATATATATATTTTAATAAATGTTGCTAAACAATCGAACACAATTTCTCATATTGTGTATTATATTTTCTAAGAATATTAAAAAAAAAGGTTTTAAGTAAACTACCCTTAAGTAAGTTTTCCTCGCTAAAACAAAGTAAATAATCTAGTTAATCATTATAAACCATCTTTATTAATAAACATTGAACCAAATTATTCAAAAAAAATTCAAAAATTCAAGTTTTCAAATTTAAGTTATTTGTTACCAAACCTAAAATGATTTGTGACATGTAAAAATAAAAATGAATTATTACTTATCATGAAAAATTATTACCAGATACCATCTTAGATTCAATCCTCAAATATAATTAATAAAATAATTATATCCATCAAAATTTCGAAAGAAATATTTTGACTAACCTATGGGTCACGAGAATTTATAAATAGTATTAAAAGCTTAAAACTGAACTTATTCGTCTACAAAGCACATTGAGCCTATGTTTGTATTTTTACAGTATTTGTAACAAATAATTTTTCCAGTCAAAAAAATTAAAAGTTTCTTCACTGATACGTTTTGGTTTAATTTTATACACTTTGAGATCTCAAAAGAATTTTATATATTTCGAGGGCATGGTGTAATTTGAATAAAACATCTATCTTTAAACAAATATAAAAATACCACTATGCGCAAGAAAAATATTAAAAATTATTGAAAAAACAATTGTAAATAAATGGTATGGAACTCCGCATGGACTTTTCCGTTCTATTGTTTAAAAATGTAGATATTTACCCAAAACTCTTAATATATGTGAAACTAAATAATATACTCTAGCAAACCCAAGTATAAATTGCACTATACTTATGTAAAACTTTTTTTAGTCGCAGTTTTAAATTTTATAATTTTATTTTTAAAGAACTAATGTCCTCATTTGTATGTTTGGACCGATGAAAATGATCAATATTGGGTCAACCAGGGTCAACACTTCGTATTAAAATTTCAACTTCCGGTTAAAATTTTCGACATTTTATTAGGTGTTGCAAATTTTCATGCCATCGCATTTCTAATAAATTCCTAAATTATAAATTTTGACCAATTAAAAATGTAAATTTTGACTATTGAGTCTAAAATGGAGATAGCTCATGGTTGTACAAACATTTCTTCTAAGAGGTTTAAGGAAAAACAACATAAATTTATAGAGACTTACTTATTTTTAATTACTCTATGATATTGGAGAATTATTACGTTAAAACTTAAGTAGTATCGCTTTACAACTAAAGCTCACAAAATTGTATTAATATATTTGCCAATATCTCAGATACTGTTGGATTTATAAAAATATATTTCGTATAAAAGATTTTATTTTAATAGTACTACAATTATGTAGTTAAAATTTATTTAGTATTTCAAATAGTTGTGGATATACTGAAGTTTCTGCTTCTATAAAGTAAACTAAATTCATTTTCATGAGAAAGTGAAAGTACCCAGTTTATTTATAATCTTAATACAGGCCTGGATACGAATTTTAATCAAAATAGTTAGAGCCGATTTTGAGAAAATCAATTTTTTCTCTTTTTGCCCTTTCTTAAACTACTCTTAATTTTTAGTTTAAACAGACACACATACAGACGGCATTGCAATGACCACATTTTAGGGTTCGGGGGGTTATGAGACTACATCCTTCAACATTTCAGGTTAAGTGTTTTTAAGGTCGCAACACTTTACTTGTGTTCGAAAAGATATAAAAATATTTATATTTGAATATAGCTTGAATGTTATTGAATTTATAAAAATATGCTTTAAATAAAATATTCGTATCATAAACAAGCCTATATATTTGTAACTATAAATAATTTATTTCATATCTCAAATAGTTTAAGAGATATTATTAAAAAGTTAATTTACTCATTTTACCGTAGCCCGTAAAGTAATTTTGCCGAAATATTGAGAATAGCCATTTTGTACGGAATATTTATAAATGCTTAGAAATGAAATTTAATCAAAATGGTTAGAGGCTATTTTGAGAAAATTGACTTTTTCTCTTTTTGCCCTTCAGTAAACTACCTTAGGATCAGATATCCAATTCCAAAAATCCCTCAGGGCCGCCCTATGAAAACCCTAGATACCAAGTTCTAGCCTGATCGGTAAAATAGTTTAGGCTCTAGCTGTAGGGTACAGACAGACAGACGGAAAATCATAAACCACTATTTCGGAATCGGGGGGTCATCGAAACGTCGACATTCATCAAAATCTCAAGTTCAATTTTTACGGTCACAATACTTTCTCGACCCGTAAGATAGTGAGAAAGTAAAAACTATACAATATTTTATTCAACTTGGCCAAACAATTGTAATAGTTGTGAAAATACTAATTCTAACTAGGATTTTTCCTTTTGTTTAAATATTTTAGCACAATGTCTATTAACATCTTAATCTAAAAATCAGGGATGAGGAGGGAAGTTATAAAAATATAACCACATTATCGTGTAACGGACCCATAATTCTATTCTCGATTTACTCATCACTAACAATAAAGCCTGGGGTCAGAGACCATGTGAACACTCTGTGCCGACTTAAAGTTGCTGACAGACAGTATTGGCATCAAAACATACGAATACATATGCCTTTATAAGAACGAAAGGCTGCGAGCTATATCTAAATAAAATACGGACACAGGCGAAGGAAATTCTTTTATGATACCAGTAAACTTTAGATGTCTTCTGAATATTTTCTTAGGAGTGTACACAACATTCAAATAAAAGTTGTATCCATATTTTCAAGTATATATTTTCATCGCAGACATTTTTTTCCCCTTAGAAATAAACTTTTTAAAGTATCTTTTATAATAACGAGTTATAAGAGACACGACGCCAGAATGTATATCTATTTCACATATGAAGTAAAAAATGGTAAAAAGAAACTATTATATAAGATATTTATGTTCTGTTTTCTTTCAATAGTATTAAAGTGTTTAGCTGACAAGTAATGTATAAGGCTTATTATACATTGCATCTTAATATACAATCTGAATATCCACATATTTACAATAGTATGGTTTGGATGGGGAATATATAATCTAGGTGAAATGTACCTGAATTTGTGTAGAGGAGAAAAGTATAGCCATATAGGGGAAATGACCCTCACTGAAATCATCTGAGATTCAAATCTTGATATCCATATCATATTAAAACACCAGATGAGGCTGACACCTTAGTTCACTTGTCCGCTATTGCGGGTTAGAGAGATATTTTCTTAAACTGTACACTCCTGAATAGATTTCCAATAGTCTAGAATCAATATTCGATAATCGTACATCATTAAAATGATATATAAAATGTTTATGAAATTTTTGACTTGAGGGAGAGCTACAAATCTAATTTCCAGGAAAGGAAATATTTAATACCAAAGAGGAACTAATTTTTCTATAATCTCTGCTATCACCACGTTACTAATTCTTGCTGATGCCCTGTCCAATGTCAGTGTTGCCAAATATAGTCTTCCATTCTTTTGAACGAGTCCTTGACACGTGGCTTGACGCGACAGGGCACGCCACTCAATAAGGCCGTCAGATCAGATTTAATTAATTTAACCTGATATCAAACTCTGACAAACTAAATTAAAATTGATTGGTTGGATTTAGCCGGTGGCCAGGAAGTATTTCAAGGGTTGTTGTTTTTCTCTTTCCTCTCGATAATATTGTTATTTAATGAAATCTAACCCCATCCACTTCGGTGGTCGCATGGTCTAAGGTGCTACTATCGCAGTAGACTAAACTGCATATGACTGGTAGATCGAGGTTTGAATATCGGTTGGGTGTAATGAGGATGGTTTTTCACAAATATTTATCCATTATACCTCCATGTAAATGCGGGTAAACCTCCTCTAAATATAACCTTTCAAATCCTTAAAACCATGAGTGCAATTAGTAGATAAGCGTATAAGCTTAACGGGTAGTAATACGTGGTGATAAAAAATAAATAAGTCGTGGACAGCCAATAGGGGTTATCCCCTAGCTAGGGGTCTGGGCTTGGGCATGATTAACTCTCACCGTAAAAAAATCCCATCAAAAACACACACTTGAGTAAGTAAGTAAGTAAGAGTACTCCTATCACTTTTTGGGGGAATGCTGGTAAATGTGTATATAAATTATGTTCCTTTTAATGTATTTTAGGATATTTAGTTTGGATAATTAATGTCCAATACTTTCACAAGGCTTACTAATGTAATCGCTAAAAGTATATATTGTATTGAAAAATAAATGCGTCAAATAAATTGTGTTATAAAAGGTGTTCAGGCATATTTAAAAAAAATTATGATGTTTGATATTTCTTATTCATATTAATGAGTAACAAGTGTTTCCTTCTCAAATAAAAATTACACTTGTTACGATAAAAACCTTTATTTGATTTGCTCTAACATTTATAAAAATAAGTATTCAGGTAAACAAATAACTTTTAACATTAATAAGCAACTAAGGATTCAGACCTTCAAGCGTATATTTTTACTAAAATATAGACCTATATATACCTAATTTAATATAAATATATTCGGATTCTGATGCCTTAATCGCATTAATACCATTGCGGAAACTCATGAAAAGAAAAGTAGAAATAAGACATTTAGCATAAGATTAAGTAGGTATTTATTTAAGCAATTAGATGTGCATCTCAGACGTATTACATATATTTTTAGTTGCGAGTTTGATGCTTTAAGCCACTTGATCAGTGATGTATATAACTCAAAAGCCAAGAAATATTAAAAGAGAAACTTTGCATATGTAAGACTTTGTATAACCTTGATCTACCCTGTGATCAGTAAAAGGTATCAAGCTTACCACTATTGTAAAGCTTATAAGATAAGGTCATAGTGAAATCCATCAGGGTGAACGAAATGTGCTTAGTGAACTTTATAGATAAGTGCACAGGTAGTTTTTTACATTTAAACCTAATGCTAGTCCAAAACCTTATACCATAAATGGTCCGGAGCTCCGCACGGACTTTCTCGCTCTATAGTTTAAAAATGGAGATATTTACCAGAAACTCGTAATATATGTGAAACGAAATAATATACACTAGCAAACCCAAGCATAAGTTGCACTATATTTATGTAAAACATTTTTTTAGTCCTGGTTTAAAATTTTATAATTTATTTTTGAAGAATAAATGTCCTCATTTGTATGGTTAGACCGATAAAAAAGATCAATATTAAGTCCACAAGGGTCAACACTTCGTATTAAAATTTCTACTTACGGTTAGAAATTTCAACATTTTAATAGGTGTTGCAAATCTTCATGCAATCGCATTGTTAATAAATTCCTCATTTATACATTTTGACAAATAAAAAATGTAAATATTGACTATTTAGTCTAAAATGGAGATAGATTATTGTTAGACAAACATTTCTCTTAAGAGGTTTAAGGAAAAATAACATAATCTTTTTGAGAGACTTACTCATATTTTAATTACTCTATGTCATTGTAGAATTATTGCGTTAAAACTTAAGTAGTATCTCTTTACAACTAAAGCTCATAAAATTGTATAACATATCTGCCAATATCTCAGAAACTGTTGGTTTTATAAAAAAATATATTTCATAGAAAAGTTTTTTATTTTTAGTAGTACTACAATTTTACAGTAAAAATGTACTTAATATCTCAAATATTTGCGGAGATACGGAAGATTCTGCTTCTGTAAGGTACCCTAAAATTCATTTTTATGAGAAAATAAAAAATAGTCAGTTTATTAATAATCTTAATGAACTCCTAGATACGAACTTTAATAAAAACCGTTATAGCCGATTTTGAGAAAATAGTTTTTTCCCTTCTTTTCGCCCTTTATTTAATTACTCTTAATTTTAAGTTTAAACATACACACAGACCGACGGCATTGCAAAGACCGCATTTTAGGGTTTGGGAGGTCATGAGACGTCGACATCCATCAACATTTCAGGTTAGATTTTCTTTTGCGGTCGCAATTTTTTACCTTTAGTTTTCGAAAAGTTAAAAAATGTATACATCTGCGTATAGCTTGAAAGTTATTGGTTTAATAAAAATATGCTTCAAATAAAATATTTGTATTATAAATAAATTTCATATTTGAAATTATAAATAATTTCATATCTCAAATAGTTCGGGAGATATTATAAAAATATGTTAATTTACGCATCAGACCAGAGCCCTTAAAGTCATTTTGCCGAAATATTGAGAGCAGCAATTTTGTTTATAATATTTAGAAATATTTAGAAATGAAATTAATAAAAATCGTTAAATCTTTCTTTGAGGAAATCAACTTTTTCTCTCTTTGCCCTTCAGTAAACTACCTTTAACTTTAGGGTTAGATATCCATTTCCAAAAAATCCTCAGGGCAACCCTACCAAAACCTTAGAAACGAAGTTTTAGCCCGATCGGTAAAATAGTTTTGGCTCTAGTTGGAGGTCCAGACAGGTAGAGCGACGGAGATTCAAAAACCACTTTTTCGGATTCGGGGGGTCATGAAACGTCGAGATTCATCACAATCTAGAGTTCGATTTTTTTGACGATCACAATACTTTCTCTACCAGTAAAATAGCGAGAAAGTAACAAGATCTCCATTCTAAGTATCTTCAAAATTTAAAAATAAAAGTGAATGCTGAAATTTAGTATGGACTTACGTAATTAAAGAAATCTTAATGGTTATGGTGTGTGTGGACCTAGGGCACCTTTGTTTTTAATTTCGCATAAAATTGAAATCTTGAATTTTTAAACCAGGTGATCACTGGGGTTGGTAACTCCAAAATTAATAAACAAAGTGAAAACTTGGGATATTTATTAATTAAAAACTAATAGTAGATTTCATGGCTTGAGTACGCCACAAGTGCGGTGCTATACTAAGGGCCGGTCTTATGACTACCGGATAAATATTGCTATCAGGAGATTAAAATAAGCAACCAGATGGATGTTATCAGCCACTTTGATATTTGAGGCGTATTATGAACTGAATTTATCTGGTGGATATCTATCTGTAGGATATATATATGTTTGAGCAGAAAACGCAATGTTGGTACTATTTTTACTGGAGCGTGCATGCGTATGGACCGTGATGCCACCGCTAAAACCTAGCGAGTGGCGACAACGCTCAACATTTGTTAAATAATTTAGGATAAAGGAGTGCGAGGAAACAGATGGCGTCACGTGGGCGCTGAAGCTAAGTTGTTTGCAAGTTCAAATTTCAGTATTTGCCAAAATGTGTGCAATACAACGGTACAACGTGGTACAACGTTTACAAAATTCCATTTATTGTACTCACATTTATATAATTGGTTCTTATATAACTAACTATAATTCTACAAATAGTTTGAGACCTTCATAAAATTGTGAATTAAATAATCTTACTTTAGGTATAGTTAAAGCCTGGGCCTGTGTTCACTAAACACTTGAATCAAAATTGTAACTTAAAAACAGATTCTGATATGTG
Source organism: Timema monikensis (assembly GCA_902151445.1). NCBI lineage: Eukaryota > Metazoa > Arthropoda > Insecta > Phasmatodea > Timematidae > Timema > Timema monikensis. Next base: position 371,693 of record CABFVZ010000404.1, read on the forward strand.
AAACCTCATGAAAAACAACATGTCACTATGGCAACGCCAATTTTAATTTTTAGATAAAAGTTATCAGGTACTTAAACCTCCCAATAAAAATGTGATGGATAAATACATTTTATCTGGCAGATAAATGTTATCTGGTGGTCATAAGATGCACTTTTAAATTATCATCTGGTGGTCATAAGATGTACTTTTAAATTATCAAACAGATAAAAATATTTATTGGCTAGATTAATATTTATCCAGGAGTCATACGACCGGCCCTAAATATAGGACGTTACCTACCTCAACTCGAATGGAATGGGCCAGTTTTGCACTCTGCTCTAGGTATGCTTCGTCTTGCATTTAGTATAGCACCACACTTGAGGTTTACACAGCCTGATTATAGAACTGGTCCTAATTGTTTGTCTCTCAAGAGTATTTTTTTAAATCGTATTTTAGTGTTCATCCTTAAATGACGTGAATACCGAATTGTGTATCCAAACAAACCAAGATCTGTATAAAGAAGAAACGTGGCATGGGTCCACTTACTTAGGAAACACTTGGCTTGTGCTTTTTAATACATCCAAGCCTTATATCTTAAATTGTATGGTCAGCAGTAATGGCTTTTTTACAAAACAAATTAAAATGTAAAAAATTGAAACTTGGCAAATGCATTTAGGAAAACTTGCAGATTTTCACCTAAGCTCTTTTAAAATGTAATCTATATTGCAATGCTGACGCCCTGAACTGCTTAATCATAGTGGGGGATAGCTGAAAATAGATAAACATACAAAAATTAAGCTTTAAAAGAGTATTTTCTAAGAAAAATTTGGTTATGCCAATCGGATGATTTTATTAGGTTTTTTTTTTTTAAGATTTGAATTAGGAGTTCATTGGTATATAATTTAATAAGGTAATTTGTGAATGTGGGGAATGCCAGGCCACCACCGTGATTCGGATTCCACGTTAAACTGTAGGTCCTTCATTTCATCTCACAATCACCCTACCTTTACGCATTAGCGTAAGTGCGTATAACCCGAACGGGTAGTAAGACGCGGTGCTAATAATAATAATAAGGTAATTAATAACGGATGACCGTGGAAGGTGTGTTTAATAGAATAACGTGTCGTTTTCTGTCAAGAGTTATCATCGTGGAGAAATCTCAACCATAAATATAAATATATTTCACAAGGCTGTTAATTTCATCCTGAAAATGCTGAGCGCTTTCAGCGAAGATAAATTAAGCGTGTGTTTTTTTTTAGAAATATATTTAGGATATTAATATTTTGCAGTCAAATACAGTTTATTAGGGCTGTAATATTGTGTACATCGTATTATCTTAATTTAAAAATAATGAGTTAAAGAAAAACTTTCCCATTCAAAATAAACCTATTAATCAGAAAACGACTCAGTTTTGTGCTAATGTGTTTCTTTTCCTTTATGAGACATATCATGAATCTGCGGGGGAGAGTTGGCTCATATTCTTGGTTTGGCTCATTTAAGCCAAGTTTTGTGGAACGTGCAAGAAAATGCCACACCCCACGTTTATTACCCATCTATCTGCTGATGCTATTTTTATGCAAAATAGGAGGTAATTTAAAACTTCATGAAGAGAGGGGAGGAAAGGAATTGTAATAAATCTGCCACGTGAAAAGATTATATAAAAATATATATTTTTTAACATAAGCCTTCTGTGTTAAATTATTGCATGCACGCATACCTTAAGATAGAGGAATATATCCCAAAGGAATTGAAAAGCTGATTAATTTTTAGATATTAATTGTAGAAAATTATTCAAATTTAATATCTAACAAAGTTCAAAATGATAACATATTTAAACCTACACATAAGACAATTCATGGTGTTTTAAAACAACATAAAAACAGCAAATCTAGCTTAGAACTTGCGATATTCGTTTTAATTATTTTTCGGGAATGCCAGGCCTCCACTGTGGTTCGGATTCCACGTTAAACTGTAGGTCCTTCATCTCATCTCTCAATCACCCTACCATTACACATTAGCGTAAGTGCGTATAAACCGAACGGGTAGCAAGACGCTGTGCTAATAATAATAATAATAATTATTATTATTATTTTTCATTATGACATCATCCATGAGAATGGAGGTTGGTGCATTGGACTTCAAACTATGGCCAACAATCTCTTGTATATCTTTGTTTGATTTTCTGTGGGTTTGGGAAATGTATTATCTACTGATTACTAATTATATGGAAAGCCAATGTAGCCAAAGATAAGTTCCCAGTACTTTTGATGATAAACAGTTAAAAATTATTTAAAATTAATTAATTAAATCATGTACAAATAATGATTTTAAAAGAGGAATGATTACTTAAAAAAAGAAAACACTATTTTATTTTGTCAAACAATTTTAAAACCTATTTATTAAGCTAGTTATTAAATGTTAAACTGTTCCATATTTGAGAAAAGATGTCCTTTCAATGTAAGGAATATATCACGAGTGTTTTGACATAATGTTTTATTTAGTAAATGTCAAATATTTTATAAATATCTCAAAGATGTTAGTTGCCACACAATGCAGATTGATATAATTTTCACACTGGCACTAATGTTAAGTGTAGTCTGTAGCATCAAGCTCACATGATAATGAATTTACAATGACATGTATGTAATAATCTTTATTTATTAAATTAATTTTTTGTTTAATTTTATCACGGTGTCTTATTATCTGTTCAACCTATAATTACTCTAATATGATAGAAATGATTAAGACCTCTTTTTAAGGGTAATCTACCCATATTTGCATAGAAGGAGGGTTGGAAACCATTTAGGAAAATTCACTCTAGACCTAACCGAGATTAAAACCTCATCTCTCTGTCTTCTTCAAGCTGTTCTAAAGTAAGAGTGACGCCTTAGACCATTCAGATAATAAAGTGGTCAATCTAGAATATTATTTTTGATTCAAAGTCAAATTACATAGGTTTATATTTAAAAACAAATTATAAATAATTTGCCAGTTAATGATACATTTCTCACTAAAATTCAAACTTAAACGCCAGTTATTGTAATATCTATGAATAAAAGCACAAACATAATTATCAAAATAGTTTTGGACATAACCGAGGAACGAATTAAGCCTCATCGAAACACATCACTCTGTCTAACCACTCACCTTCAAAGGGCGTGGTCTTCTAAGGGTAGCTACATATCTTGTACAACGAACGGGATCAATAGCCGTCGACAATACGAGTCACGTCCCCGCTGCGTTTTGGTCAGCCTTTATCGTACAATCAGGAGATACTAAACCATGAAATATGTGTAGACGGATATGAAGCAATGTCCGCCGTCAAAATGTCTCCGGCCGACCGGAGATAGCTTTCCATCTATCTTTTATCCTGCTTGTATTTTCCTCCGGGCACAGAGGCAGGCCTTGTTGCTCTCGATATAGACGTAGCACCGTGGACATCATTCTGGATAAACACCAAAATATGAAAAGCGGGCTTGCTATAATGTTTTTGTTAGATCAACGTCCGGAAAAAACTGCGAGGCTGAAAGAAACACAGCAATAGTTTACAGGACTAGAATATAACATGATTTATCTAGCCTTTCTCTTGTTCAATAATATTAACGTTATTGTGGTTGTGTGAATATTACTTATTTTTGCAAACTAATGTCTTGTTTCTTAGGCTAACAATCTAAGACATTAGGACTTTTTGTCTTTACTCCTGGAAATAAAGCAATTTGGTTTCTTAGATTAAAAAGCCAATAGAGACAGGCGTTTTTTTATGTTTATTCCTGCAAATCAAGTTATTTTGTTTTTTAAATTCAAAATCCAGTCACACTTTTTGTCTTGTTGAAGTTGGAGGAGGATGCAGCCAAAACAGTCTGAGAATGATATTGGCTCAACCTAGTACGTCTCCAATAAGACTCTAGACAAGGGAATACTTCACAAACTTGCTAAGTCCTTTAACCAATAGGACTCTACACAAATAGATACTTCCGGAAGCTTGTTCAGTAAGTCCACAAGTTATTGGGTTAAGCCAATCCTCTCATCCGGTGGCTTGACATGGGAGGATTCCACAAATGTCTCAAGGTCCTGCTAGAATAAGTGAGATGCTGATTACCAAGGGTCAATGGGTAGACACATCGAAATTACGTGAAAAGTTTATTACAATCCTTTAGTTAAAACATTAAAATCAATATAAATACGAGTATATATTTAAAGTTCATTGTAGAATTTTCTAAATTATATTATATGCCCAAAATAAAAGATTTACAAGAAATTGACTCTTGACTTTGTAAGTCTAATTATGGTCCATTTTGTCGATTTAAATGCTGGTTAACGGTATCAATATTCAAATAAATAAAAATAATTTCCTTAGTCTAAAAATGTATTTCCCTTAACAAATAGTAAATTATGTATTGTAACCGGCTATTATAATGGTCATATTGTGACCAAAGGTAAATATTTAAATAACCATAGAAGAATAAAATATAATTGCTTAGGCCAGTTAAATGTAGTATTTATAACCTAGCTTTGATTTGTTAGATATATAAAAAAATTAGCTGCATTTATTTTTCTATTTTTAGAGTCAAAACTAAAATTAGCATTGATTTGTAACCGTGACTAAAAATAAAATGTATGGCCATTTTTACATTAAAATACAACCTTATATTTATAGAAATCAAATCAATTTAGTTTTCACAAAATTATCAGATTCTCTTTAAAAGGGAGGCTCTCTCCAAGTATTCTTGTATTAATGTTCAAAACACACACACATAGGTCTAGTGGTATCTTAATGTGATTTTTGTACAATTTTACTTCTAGTAATAATACATTAATCCGTTCTTTTTTCAAGTAGATCCACTTCAGAGGCCACATTGTCTAAGACGCTACTCTCACAGTAGACTAAACTGCTGATGACGGGAAATTTGAGATTTGAATCTTGGTCATCTGTACTGTACTGAGGGTGACTTCCCCAAAATGGTTTTCCCCTCTCACTTCACGCATATGCGGGTACACTTTCTCCAAATTTAATATTTATAATCCCTAAAACAATTCGCGTAATTAGTGTATAATGGTATAACCCGAGCGTATAGTGAGAGGCAGTACTAAAAAAAAAAATTCCAAGTTTAATTCTGAAAATCTCAACAAAATTAACATCTCAGATTCTCTTTATAGTTTATTAACCAAGATGTTTAACAGTGGATGGGTATTTTAAAACGCCAACCTTAATTTTTGAGCCACCAACGTGAGGTTAGACATAATCTCCCCGTCATCTGCATATCAGAATACACGAGCTTGACGTCTAGCCCGTGGTGTCAGCGATGCGAGTTAGAATGTTTTTAATACTTGGTAAAGGAAGCTGTTAGCGTTTAGTTACAAACATAAAAATAAGCACGCCTTATTTAACAGAAATATCACAAGAAGACTAAAATTGTATGGAAAATATGTGGTTGTATTGAATCTATAAATATTCAAATGTTTGGATAGGTGATTTTATGTGTTTATTTATTAATGCCTATCTTGTTATCAAATAACCATTAGTTTATATAATTTAAATTAGGATTTTATTTTAAAACATATATCGATCAACTCATATTTGAACTGGCTATTATAGTGTTTTATTTTGACCAAAGGTAAATATTTAAATATATATAAGAATAAAAGAAACTATTTTTAAGCAAATTAAATTTTATCTTCTTAACCTATCTTTGGTTTGTTAGATATAAAGACAAATTTTAGCTGCAATTTTTCTGTTTGTTATGTCATAGCACTTAAATAAACTCGATTTGTGACCATCAAAGATTCTATGTTATATATTCATTTCAGGAAGATTTGTTTAAGTTTTTTCCTTACAATCAGTTGGAATAAGAATGTAGGAGCCTTGGACAAATCCTAGATGCCTCAGCAGTAGAGCATTAATACGCTATGCCAATATTTCAGTGTCTGCCATTTTTCAACTATTCTCTTTGGATAAAAATTTTTGCAATATTAATTAATCTAGCTTCAGAAACCTTTATCAAAATCCAACTTTTATCAAGTCGAAAAACATTTAACCTTCCCTCTCTTTGTCTTAATGGCGCATCGTAACAAAATCCACCATCCCTATTCTCCCTTCTACCTCATTCCCTATTTTGATAAACCCCCTTTTTTCCTAAGCTTACAAAAAAAAAATCATTCGTAGCTAAATGACAAATGTAATTTTAATCCCCCGGTTTCGCATGCTCCAATATAAGTTTGAAGGACAAGAGGATGAGAAGGGGGAAAAGAAGGTAGGGGATTAATGACGTGACTTTAGTAAGGATTCGAGTCCTCTTGTTCACAACCGACCACTTCGACAAAGACATCCATCAGATGGAGTGGAGAGACCGTGTGTCTTCTCGGCGTATCTTTATCTCCCTTCTGTTCCACCTACCTTTCCCTCTACTCGTTCTAAGACGTCACACCTTAATTTATCTCTTATTCTATATTTTATTTATTTTTTGCTTTAATCGTGGCTGAGTCGTCAGGAAGGCTTGCTCCCCGGTTATAATGACGTATTTTATACCACAAGGGGTCCGGGGTTCAATCCTCGGTCCCGGCACAGATTTATCTGATTTCCAAACCCTTCCTTCCCCTCTGACAAGATGTGTATTAATCACAACTTGTGAATGTGTGGAATGACGTGGTCCGGATTCCATGTTAAGCTGTAGGTCCTCCATTTCATCTCACAATCACCCTACCATTACATATTAGCGTAAGTGCGTGTAACCCGAACGGGTAGTAAGATGTGGTGCTAAATAATAACAATAATAATTATACCGCAGATTCAGATATAAAAATATTGGCCCAGTACAAACATATAATTTAATTTTCTTCACATCGTGACCTCAACATTTTTTAAATATCAAGGGTGTCCTTGTATTTAATGACCAATTTTTCCCTACATTTAAAAAGTTTCTCATTCAATGCCGTTACACCCATGACAGATATTTAATAAATGTTTATATCCCCATGTGAATAGATTTAAACTCTGTTTTTACTAGAGTAATATTTTATTTTTTGACGACCAAAATAGATTTGTTATAAAAACTACAATAACGTTGCGTTTAGCATTAAAATTTATCACATAAAAAACAACAAATTAATGAGATTTAAGGAAATGAGTAAATAAATTAGTTAAATATTACTATGGTGACTTATTGCATTGTTTTACATGAAAATGAAATAACTTTCAAAAATTGTGTTTGTACAGTACATACATAAAGTTTATCTTACTACAATAGGCCTTTTAGTAAACTTTATTTGTATCACCAGTCACCTTACCTGTAGCCTTCTTGTGTTTGCGGTCACTATGTTTAGAAGAGTTTTTACAATTTATTAAATAATCGCTTTAAAAAAAATAGTCTTTGGTGGTGACGAGGCTGTCTTATAACGTGGGTCATACTCTTACCTCACAAACACGCGTTAAAGCGGGAAATTCCGATAAAGAATTGAAACCTGACCTTTTAGACTTAATGCGCTACTACCTGAGCTATTCTGATGCTTATACAAGTCTGATAAACATGTCTTCATTTTCGAGGGTAGATCAGAAAAAAGGACTATACATCATATTAATTATCATTGCGATGTAAATGAAAGCTAAAATGCGGTTGGTCTACTCATTAGATGGCTCTAATGTTCAGAGTTGTGTCGTTAGCGTGATGTACGCTGAGGTGCACAGGGGAGGTTCAAAATGGAGATTCACTTGGGAAACTGGTCTCTGGTCAATGTGCGTGGAGTTATACGCTTTTTGTATTTCCTCAGCCGATATTTATCTTCAAATTGCCTCAGAATTATACAAATTTCCGGATTTCAGTTGGTTCATCAGTTACGCTTCCAGTCAAAATATCTAATGACTGAATCCCTTACAAAGCTAACTAAAGGTTTTCTAAGTGAATTATAAATTGAGACGTTGTAATCTATTTATTTTATAAAGTGATTTACTAACTATAAATAAAGATATAGATCGTGTTAACCAAAAACATTTGAAGAACCATGGTTTAAGAAAGTTTAAGCAGACTGGCACTTCTCTACTTTGAATCACAAATAGTCTGAACATTTGAGCTCAAATAATTAGTAGAACGGTTTTGTAATGCTGAAGCAAGAAAAATATATATATTTTTAGCCGTCATTTCAGTATATCTAAATTTATTTTAAATATGTATTATTATATTTGTACTGTATATTGTATAAATAGCCTGGTTTGAGCTCAGGTTATGCCTTTAAATAAATTAGAATATATTTCTGGATTATATCGCTCTTGCAAATGTTTAGAAGATTTATATTATTATTGATATTATTATTATTATTATTACCATTCTTTAGTTATTTGTAATTATTGCTATTTTTTATTCTTGTCAATATTAATCACTATTTTTTCGTAACTATTCAACAGTGTATACAATTATTTAGCTATTATTTTTTATCTTATTTTGTCGTGTAAATATATATATATATATATATTTGTAAGGAACTTGTGTACTTTTCAGTGCTGGCCTGTTTAAGGTCTTACGACTGGTGGTCAGCACTATAATAAAGGAAATAATAATAATAATAATAATTATTATTATTATTATTAATATTATTATTATTATTATTATTATTATTATTAGCACTGCGTCTTACTGCCTGTTTGGGTTATACGCACTTACGCTAATGTGTAATGGTAGGGTGATTGTGAGATGAAATGGAGGACCTACAGTTTAACGTGGAAACCAAACCACGGTGGAGACCTGGCATTCCTCACATTTACAAATTGTGATTAATACACGTCTTGTCAGAGGTGAAGGAAGGGTTTGACAATAGAAGATTTATACTATTCAATATAATATGTTGCGTATATCATAAGATTTTTATATGTTAAAGTATTAAAACGGTATTTTATTGGTAAATAATGTTTTCCTGGATTGATTAGCAAAGTGCACTCCTACCTAGAGCATCTGCACGTGAGAGAGAGAGAGTGAATGAGCAAGTGATAGAGAGAGTGAGTGAGCAAGTGAGAGAGCGATAGAGAGAGAAAGTGTGAGATAGAGAGAGAGTGAAAGAGCAAGAGATATCTAGTAATATAGCGTTAGAGACCGAAAGCAAGAAAAAGAAGAAAGAAAGCGAGATAAAATGCAAGCGAGAGTAAGTGAGAGCGAGAGAAAGTGAGAGAGCTAGAAAAAAGGAGAGAGAGCGAAAGAACGAGAAAAATAGAAAAAGAGTGTGAGAAAGTGTGATTGAAAGATATAACAAGCGAGAGCAAAATAAAGAGCGCGAGTGATATAGGTCAAAAGAGAGATACGAATGAAAGGGAATAGAGTAGAGAAAGTGAGAAAGAGAGAAAGTGGAAGATATATTGGGACAGGGAGCAGAAAAAAATCAGAAGAAAGATATTGGAAGACAAATCGAATTAGAAAGCGGAAGAAAAACCGTAGTAAAGAGCGGAAGAGAAAGTGAAATAGAAGGTGGTATAGAAAGCTGAAGAGAGAGTGGAATAAAGAGTGGGAGAGAGAGAAAGAGAGGAGAGCGGAAGAGTTAGTGGGAGTGAGAGCTTGTGAGGGATTGTGAAGAGGGATCTTGTAAAGGGAGTGAGAAAGCATGTGGGAAATAGAGCGAGAGAGAGAGAGCAGAATATTTGTGAAAGATGTAGAGGTAGGAAGGAAAAAAGACAAGCAGCCTACTGTAGTTAACATCTTGCGTGGAACAACTTCTCTTTTCTCAAGAAGGACCTTGAAAAAAGTTGGGTTTGTATTGCAGAAGACCACGGATATAGTGATTTCCAAATCCCTAATGACTAGCCAGTACTAAGTGAATACTAAATCTTTGAACCCAGTAGGACTTAAACTAGGGTCGCTTAGGGGGGAAGGAGGGTTAACCATTTTCTGAAGCACAGTGCCCAAACGGATTTAACCAAAGCCGAGTCTCATAATCTTATTATATTTTTTCTTAGCATATAGATTTTTTTTTCATTTAACTGCTATTTAATTAAAATTAAAGAAAAACATTTTCTTGCTCGCACAGACTTGAAGACAGCTCCGGACTGGATAGCTTAATAAAAACCATTGTGTGGAATTAGGAAATGCGTAAAATTTTCATATAAACAATTATTAAAGTTTTCAAAAGAATTAAAAAAGTTTTAATTTTTTTTTTCTCCTTGTCTCGTCAAGTCCTTTCCTCCCCTAGATTGGCTATTGTTTTTAATAAAAGCTTTCACTTTCTTCAGGACTGACATCTGGCGAGGGAAAGAGAAATAACAAAAATTGAGACAATTTTTATTAAAAGAGGAAATGTTTTTATTCTTTAGTTAGCTTTCTTCTTTCCCTGACACCACTCCTACAAACAAAACAAAAGGGTTGTGTAGAAGGTGAAAGGCAAAAGATAAAATTGGCTTTTTCATCTTCAATCATTTGTTATTGAGAGTGGTCTTACCAGAAATTTAATAGAGAACTAAATGAGAGTGTAAGGAAGAAGGGAATAAAGTAGAATGCAAGGAAGTGAATTAGAGGTGACACTCAATTATGTTTGTGTATGCTAATGTGACATCCCGTTTTTTGTAAAAGCGGGCGGAAGTTTTGACGTTTTTAAGGTTTGTTAGCCTGTTCGTTCGATTGATCACTTTGTCACCTCTTTTTGTTACGTTTGACTGACATGGATGAATCAATCTAATGAAGAGTGCACCCTCCCCATCACTTTCTAGTAAAACTTTTGAAAAATAAACGTGTGAGTAAATTATTTATATCCATTTTTTCCGCGCTTTTCTGAACATTCAGAGAAAAAATGAAATGCTGAATGCGTCGACAACACACGATGTGTTTTAATTATGTAAAAGCTTTTTCATTAATAATGGAACTATGAGTGGTAATTCTACCACAATCAGTGGTTACCAAATTGTACTACTAGATAGAATTTGGAAGCTGATTTAGTTTATGTAATCTTTATTTTTATTTTTAGGGAGCAAATATAACCTACAGTAGCTGCTTCCTATGTTAATAAGTTATTTTTAAAATTTTATCTGAAAAATATGCTTTAAATTAGTTTTTATAAATATTTTAACTAAACCCTTCCAAATACAATATTTTCAATTTCGAATCCAATAAGAATATTTGTTTACTGACTTTAATCGATTCCAAATCCAGTAAAGTATTTTGAAAAATATTCGGAAGTAATCAGATACAAATAGGCCATTTTAAAATGATAAGTGTTTCCCATCGAATCTTATTATTTTATTGTGAAAATGTTTCAAGTCAAACTAAGTACTAAGTGAGATAATTTCAATTTTTTTCATTAAGTCCAATAAAATATTAGTGTTAAAATGATTATTTATATAATATGTTATAATTTAGTAAAATTAATACATATATTATATTTTAGTAAAATGCATAAGTTTGTATAGATAATTTAAATTACTTGAGTTTATCCGTTAATGTAAAGTGGGATCACGCCTATCTGTTGAAATAAAATGGAATCAGGCTTACATAACATAATTATTTAAAATTGTATAGTGTAATTATTGTTGATCATATTTTAATAGTAAGTGAATGGTTTTTTTAATCCTTAGAAATAAAATTCGAATCAAAATCCTTCAAATATGAATCTGGGATCTATTTGGATTTGATATTTCTAATCAGATTTGTATCATATGAAACGTCTTTACACATGTTCTATTTGTAAAGGAACATCCAGGAGAGGATATATAGTTCAATTTTTATAGTGAAGGCCTTTTTAGGAAATACCAACCATTTATGTTACCAACATTTATAATATTTTGTTATATTACTAGTTATGGAGCAAATGACCATTATAGGGTTTTTTAATCATCGCCTCTTACTTCTTGTTCAGGCTATACTCTTATATGATTTATTACTCTGATAGGCTAAGGATGAGGAGGGAAGCATTTTAGAGGGAGTCTAACCACATTTGTGTAGAAGGATATTAGGAGACGATTTAGGAAAAACCTTTTTTAGGGGAACCAACCAGGATCGAGCTCCCTGTCCTCAGCAGACCGGTACAACACTAGAGGAATACCTTCAATCGTTCGGCCATTGAAACGGGTATTATAGTTGTTAAGTATGCTTAGAGCCGCATATAAATAAAATCTTTTTGACATAGAAAAATTAAACCTTCACAGTGGTTCAAGGGTTCGATTCCCTTGTCCGAGTATAATTTTTTTAAATTTAAAGTATTTATATTACTAGCCTTATTAGTATTGAAAATATTTATCTAAATTATCAGCTGTAGATCACAAGACTTGATGTATGAATTCGAGAAAGTATATCTAGTAACGTTTTTGTCATATTATTATTATTATTATTATTATTATTATTATTATTAGCACAACGTCTTACTACCCGTTCGGGTTATACGCACTTACGCTAATGTGTAATGATAGGGTGATTGTGAGATGAAATGAAGGACCTACAGTGTAACGTGGAATCCGAACCACGGTGGCGACCTGGCATTCCAGTCATATTATTAAAATTGGCCTTTACGCCAAATCAAATTGTCTCCGTTACATTTTCCAAGTACCTCTAAGGAACCACCATGTCACCACCACCCCTTTAAGAAACAAGGGTCTAGAGACAGAGAGAGGAGGTGGTTAAAGGATGGTTGCAGTTAGAGCTTACAGCTAGGATCCTAAGCATTCAGGAATCCACATAGCAAAGACTTATGATGGCCAACGGCGTGAGTGATGACGCTCCTAAATTTATGTGTGTGACCGGTAATGTTGGTGCGGTGTTGGTGGAGAGGGAGAAGGGCTATTTGCATCGCCATTACAATGAGCATCACTTAACCAACCACCTGATTAATTAACGCGCTGTTTAAGGGTTAGGGGGTGGACATAGTTTCCCTGGCCCCAGTGCCTATGTACCCTCAAGAGAGAAGGGGGCTGACAACTTGATGGGGAGCTTAATCTACTGACAACAAGTTGGGCCTCTAGTTCCAATTTATATGAACCTATTTCAACTAATGTTAGCATCACAATTTATACATTTCTTGTGGGCCTGATTTTTACTATAGATTACTATTTGGGTTCATATTTTAACGAGAAAAACATTATAAATAGGGTCAACCTTGATTACCTTAGAAGATAAGTGCCCTTGAAGTGTAAGGAAGTGTTGTACAGGGCGTACGTTGTACCCATTGTTACATATGCAGCAGAATCATGGACTTTAAATGTAATAGAGACTAGGAAGGTGGAGGCCATGAGAATGAATTTTGTGAAGAGAAGGTTTGCTGTCACGAAAAGAAACAAGATTAGGAATGAAGTCCTCTGGAAAAGAATGGGGGTTAAGGTAGTACATGAGATAGTAGAGGAAGCAAGACTGAGATGGTATAGGCATGTAATGAGGATGGAAAAAGAGGGTATATCAAAGAAAATGTGGGAAATTATAGAAAAATTATATCATCTCCCAGAGGAAGTTTTCCATATATATAAACAAATTATGCCTGGGTTTGCCAAAATTGTAAGTACAGATAGAGATATTATAAATATTATAATACGTCTTTAAATATATATTAATGTACTATGTTTAATATATTTGTTTGGAATGTATAATAGATATATGTGTGTCAAGAAAATGTTGAAGGTAAATATTTACACTTAACAACAACAAGAAAAAATATATAGTCCTAACAGATATGCAGGGTGTTTGGAAACTCCTAGCCAAAACTACACATATTATAGATTGTTTGAACCAAAAGTAATACAAAATCCCTGTACACTTACATCCGGAAAGCTATGCTAATACCATTAAATTGTGTTTTGGCGTACAGCGCCGGGAGAGCATAGCTATTCTAGCATGCGTGTACAACAGGTTGCATAGGAGCTAGGCGTACGGCACTACATACCTCGACTACTTGGAGCACAGCAATAGAACAAGTCACAATGATTAATAGTAAACCGCACACCAGTCCATCTAGAAATACAGACTTCTGTTAAGGGGGTCCGGGGCTCAATCCTCGGTCTCGGCACAGAGTTATCTGATTACCAAACCCTTCCTTCACCTCTGACAAGACGTGTATTAATCACAACTTGTGAATTTGTGGAATGACAGACCTCCACCGTGGTTCGGATCACACGTTAAGCTGTAGGTCTTCCATTTCATCTCACAATCACCCTATCATAGCACATTAGCGTAAGTATGTACAGCCCAAACGGGTAGTAATAGAGCTAATAATAATAATAATTATTATAATTATTATTATTATTATTATTATAACAGATATTTAACTGTTAAAAGAGTCATAGCTTGCCGTGGCTGCATTATATGAATCCATATCATCTTTAAATATTTCATATTGACCAACATTCAATACATAAATTTGATAAAAACGTATTTATTTACCTAAAATTTTTAAAAACCCATATATAATTTGTCTGTTCATATCTATGAAAAAAATTGACAAATAAAAAGCATCTATAGATTCTAGTTTTTGAAAAAAACTTAAAATGGCCAAGGTTTTTTAATAGCTAAGAGATTTTGTTGGACAACCCTAACGTTCAACGAAGAAGTTTGGGAAATAAAACACCTTAAACTTTTTTCTAATATTTATATACTTAGATACTTGGTTTAGTGTCACAAAACTGCTTATTACAAATACATAATTAAAAAACATAGATTTATATTATCTTGGTTAATTTTTGCTTGGAAACCAGGTTGGTATGATCTTTGGCCTAGACGTATGTGACTGCTGCAACCGATTTATCAGATGAATATAAATGGGTTTTAGTATTGCAACTATGTTTAGTTGTTTTATTCAGTGATTCTTATCCTACTTCCAGTTTGGGCTATCTAAATATTTACAATAATAGTCAAAATATGGTATAATTTAAAGTACATATACAAGAATGTACGCGAAATGAGAGTGGGTTTTCATATGAGAATAATCTCCTCAATACATCCAACCGGAATTACTGACTTCCTCATCAATGGCAAACCAAATTAGACGATACTGAAGCAGTAGTCCTCACATTCGTTAATGAAGTTTGTTAAATTTTAAATGGGATCAGCAAAACATACTAATGATGAGATACTCTAAGATTAACTAAATCAACACCGTGGACTTATTAAAATTATTTTCTTAGCCACAACAAGACGTATACGTATTTTTTTTATTTATCATTTGCGCACTTGGTAAATCTATTTAACTCAAGGTGACCTGGTGGTCTAGGGGTAAGGTGTCAAACTTCTGTGCTGGCGGCTGGGGTTAAATCCTCAGTCCCGGCACAGATTTATCTGATTACCAAACCCTTCCTTCACCTCTGACAATACATCTTGTGAATGTGAGGAATGCCAGGCCTCCACCGTGGTTCGGATTCCACGTTAAACTGTAGGTCCTTCATTTCATCTCACAATCACCCTACCATTACACATTAGCGTAAGTGCGTATAACCCGAATGGGTAGTAAGACGCGGTGCTAATAATAATAATAATAATATTTAACTCAAACTATTCAAATTTAGAATTATGTATACTGTATTATGATAATGTTTTCACCGCTTACCCGTTCTGCTAATTTACATAAAGGTTAATCACGCAAATCATCGTATAAGCATTAGGACGATATCATTTATAACCGTGTACACACCAGCGAACCAAACAGCGAACACTGGCAGGTGGTGGGGGTGTTAGGTTTGCTGTTTTTCCGTTACTATCGTCCAAACCCAAGGGGTATATAATACGTATCAACAATAATCGGCAACCACATATATTGGCATCCATCTCGATTTGAAGAAGAAAAGTAAAAAAAAATGACATATGTGCAGATATGTATTCTTTTATTAATACTATGGTCTATCAATTACTCAGATTTAATAAATATTTTATAATTGTTATTAATTTTTACTAGATTTTTTAAAATGAGTACTCACTTCTTTTAGAATAATGGGCCGCCCACCCTACGGTTCCATCACCCCTGTCTGAAAATATTTATGTTTAAAATTTACCTTTTTAAATTCTAAAAACCATACTCAATGAACCGTAAATCAAAGATAATGTTATTTTTCTCATTTCTAAGTTGAAGCAAAAACTATGTTCGTCGATATGTTCGCTTACTTGTCCACACTATTGAAACACGTTCATACACCTCTCTTTGAAGGTTCGTCGAAATACCGACATTGGGTGTATCGGGGAAATTCGCGCGGCTTTGTTGCAGGTTCGCTGAAAGTTGCAGCTCTTTGCGTGGTTCGGCGTTCGGCTCGCTATTCCACCTACCAGTGTGTACAAGTCTTAAATTAAGCATACCTACTCTTATATGAGTGTGGAGGTGGAATTTATGATCATTTAAGAAAAAAAACACCTTGAGAATCCATTTATAAATAAAACTTGTTATTTCTACACCGACTTTCTCATCACCGGAAAACCAGACTAAATGAGCTGGTCAAGAACATGTACCCACAGGTGTGGGTGATACTGAAACCAAAAAACTCAAATAAATTAACAACTTTGTTTTAGTTTAATTTTACATCATTTGATCAAAAATATTCACTAAATCTATGTAGTATGACTTTTATAAGCTGAGAAAAATACACATAATTATTATTTAACGTCAATAAGTGTTCAAATTTTTATTTTAGTCCCATTTTATGTATGTGCAAATATTGAATTGGATGATTGTTTCAACAAGTTCACTAATTCAGAATAAAACACTTTGAGTAGTTCTAATTATATCATGTTTATAAATCTATTAGTTTAACAGGTTGGTAGTTCAAACTATTTTTACTGAACTATAAGTTTTGACACGATACAATTTGCTTCGTTGGCTGGTGGTCTCACGCGCTACTTTGGTAGTAGACTAGACTGCGGATGATGGGGAGATCAAGGTTTGAATCTCAGTTGGGTGTGCTGGGTGTGTTTTTTCCAAAATAGTTTTCCACTCTCCCTCCAGGCTAATGAGGTTACACTTCACTTGACTATAGCCTCCCTAATCACAGTTATCAGACTGGAGTGGAGTTGTGTATCAAATCATTTCTTTGGACTAATAATCGCTTACCAATTAAATTACCTTTCTGTTGAGGCAGACGCTCCTTCGTAGTGGAATGTTTGTTATTTCTACTTTGAGGAGTTACACCCATTCGTAATATAAACTCTACCTTACTAGTGTTGATCGTAGGTGTAATCAAGTTGATTCACTCAAATGTTTCCTATTGGGATAACTATATCAATAGTAACTGATTTTATGTATCTTAATAAACAAAGGACTGTCTTGTGTAAGATTTGATAAACCCATATGTAATTCAATCAACTTGTTTGAATTTAAATAAACCTATTTGTTAAAAGTGTATCCCTCTCTCTCTTATGCTTGTTCCTTCTCTTCCTGTCATACATATATTGTTAATGTATTTGCCACTTCTATCGAATAGGACAAGCGGCGATACACATTAACAAGATTTAAATTAAAACATTTTAACAACTGAATTTGTTAAAACATTTGTATTTTATTTATTCAAATTTCATTTATTTTTACTAAAAATTTAGGACAAAATCATTTTTAGACATGGTCTTAATCTGGGATTTGCCTCAGAAAGTGGGAGGCGATGAGTCAGCTAATTTTAAAGTAGTTGTTTTGATTGGTAACCGTGTGCTATCCACTTTAAAAAAAAATACTAGTCAAGCAAACCAGGCTTTGGAAAGGATGACACAAAACTATTTCTACTTCTCAGAAAGAAAGCTTTAAATCACTGGGAAGGAAAGAAAATGGAAGAAGATTCTGAGGGATAACCGAAAGCCTTTTTCAAAAGAGTTACATTTCCTATAGCGACCTGGAGGTGACTTCATTCTTGAGAGAAGCGAAAGGAGAGGGGGATAGTGATTGATCGAGGGGAGAGGGGGGAAAGGAGAATAAGAAAAAAATGTTTAGTTGGGGAGAAGGGAAGGAGGCGAGTAAACTTGATCTGAACATGAGTTTAGATAAATGACCTAACATTTTACTACTAAGGTTCAACGAAATCACAGTATAGTCTACAAAGTAGGCTGAAATTCTTCACAGATTATCTTCACTTTGACACCTTATAGACTATAATTGTTTCATTATATCAATAACCGGCTTCATAGTATAGTGGTCAGAGTCCTGGATGTTGATCCAGAGGAGCCGGGTTTAATTACCAGCTGGTAAAGGAAATTTTTTCTCGTAAGAGGAATATTTCCTATGAGCACTAGGGATTTGGTTAATTAGGTTTATGTTAAATTAAGATCTTGGTAGGCTCCAGCTTGTCATGATCACTATCATACTTCATCAGGGCATGGAAAGAACTTCCATGGAAAGGATGTACGAGTATTATATTATGTAAATTGAAAAATAACACCTGGACACGGGAATCGAAACCGAGATCAATAGCTCTAATCTACCCTAAAATTTCTGGGATATCAATATCATAACTCTCGAAATTGACTCGACTTCCATCGACATGGAGATTGGAATTAGAATCACGTTTGGGTGTACTGATATTGTTTTTACCTAAATAGTTTTCAACTCTCTCTACATGAATGGGGAATATATTTCTTTTAAGGCTATTGGCCCTTTTCATATGGCGTGTAAATGCAGAACCATGGGAACATATGGTTATCTTCAACAATTTGAACTGTTTTGTAAATTTTCTTTTCGGAAACGGTTTGTTCAAGAATAGAAGCATGTTCATTAAGTTTTTTTTGTACACACACCTCCCTTATAATTTTAATAGTGATTAAATATAGTTAAAATTGAAATTTTTCAATAGAAAACTGCTGGTTTCCTAACAAAAAATAAGAAAACTTAGCAATTAAAAAACATCAATACATTATCTTAGAAGGGGTGTTGAAAATATTAACATAAACATTTCACTCTCTCTAGAGAAAAGTGATATTTACAAACGTATGATTTTTCCACAAGAACTGTCCGGTAGCTAGCACCATCTACGGTGTCTGTGTTTCATCTGTTCTTGTTGACGCGTAAAGATTCTTTGGTCAGTTGTGAATTCACGCCACTCCTTTAAACCTCCCGCTCGTTATCCCACAAAATAGGTTTTAGACTTGCACTCGACAGGGCCAAGGGGCTTAAATTTAGCCTTCCTAACCCCTAAGATATTAGCGTAACTATTAAATACGTGACACCTTAATGGGTAGTGACCTAAGCCCCATCTTAGCTCGCAATCATTTCATTTCTCCCATAACTAAAGTGAACGCTACCCAACCACAGAAAACAAATAAATGGCTCCTATCTCATTTGCAGAAGACTTATTTCACTACAGCACACGAAAATTATTTTCACGTTTAGTTATAATTTAATTTGATTTAAATTAATTTTGAAATGTACTTTGAAACTGACAATTCACCACAATTTAAAATATTACTTTTCATAATTGGACATTGACATAAATTCTCTCCGTCTTTAAATAAGAATTAGTTACAAACATCGATATGGTCTTTCGAAACGACCACTAGTGGTTTTCCTTAGAATGCATTTTGTTTTGCTTTTCACACTATTTTTACATGTAAAGGTATAATTATTTCAAACAACGTGTTCCAGTCAAGCTTCCTTATTTTATATTATTATTATTAGCACCGCGTCAACTACCCAATCGGGTTATACGTACTTACGCTAGTGTGTAATGGGAGGGTGATTGTGAGATGAAATGGAGGACCTACAGTTTAACATAGAATCCAAACCATGGTAGAGGCCTGACATTCCACACATTCTCAAGTTGTGTTTAATACACGTCTTGTCAGAGGTGAAGGAAGGATTTGGCTATTATATAAATCTGTGCCGGGACCGAGGATTGAACCCTGGACCCCCAGCTTACCCCTAGACCACCAGATCGCTTTACTTTATTTTATTTTATTTTAAATAGCCAGTTATTCCTAACCAAAATATTTAAAATGCCACGCTGGATTTGAAACGGCCTTGTAATTAATCAAACTCTATTGGACTCGAAGGATTTTTGACATTTACACAGGGTGATTAGCAGCTTACTCTAATGGTCAAAGGATGAAGGTGGAAATAAAGTACTATACTTTGTATTTGAACCGTGAGTTTACTTTTAAATGGCTTGTTGGCTTATGTAAGAGGTTTAGGTGTATTTCATCAATAATTATTTGTAATTATTACCATAAATAATAACAAAGTACTAAATAGTGTTTGGAATACATAATTATGAGAATGATTAACTATAGAAGGTACACGACTAGACAAAGCTTGAAATGATGTCAACCTTCGTTTGATATAAATAATTTATTTACTCGTTGTTTTTAAGTTCTCATATGGAAAAAATATTGTAATCGTTTTAATTTTTTACCTAGAAATTCTTAAAGTTATATGTGATACCAAACCTAAAATATAAGGTTATAAAATTTGGTCTGTTCGTCTGTTTGTCTGTGTGTCTGCCTGAACCTTGGAAAGAACTTAAATATTTTATGGATTTAGTTAAAACATGAGAGCTACATATTATATGGTTATAATTCAAATTGTTTTTTCCAAATTTATATTATATCACTCAAATTAAGGGTAGTTAAACAATAACGAATTTGCGGAAAAAAAAATTACATATATATATATTTAAATTTTATATCTGATTAGTATTTCTATATTTATCAAAAAAGTTGATTTCCTTAAAAAAATATTGTTAGTGAGTGTTTCATTTATTGGTAGATGAGTTTTAAAAAAAGACTAACAGAAATTGTAATAGAATATATTATAAAGTAAGTAAATTTGTTTAATATAATGTATTAGTATAAATAGTCGTTGACAATTATACTTATCAAACAGAAGAAATCAAAACATGCGTGTATACATGGAAATAGTTTGCGTGTACTGTACATTTAAGGAATAGCCTCGTAGTTAAAAAAATATGCAGGATACTGATTCAGAGTGAGTAACGACGTATTTTCGTTGCAGATAAGATTGCCTTGATAACGCAGAAGTTAGAACAAAGTTTCCCTTTAGATCGGTGTCAAATGGGGTGTCCTCTCTGCAATGCATACGAAGAACCTAGGACTCAGACTCACAAGAAAATAGTCAAGTTAAAATACGTTGCAATAGTTGGCCCAATCCGTGATTTGAACGAGAAATTCACTAATATAAAGCTCTAGAGAAATCAATTATTAGCTAATCAAACTACCCACACTGGTGGTTACATGGATAAAAGTATCAGTCTAATCTTGTCTGGGTTTCTTGTGCTAGTAAGGACAAAGTTCAAACCCTCACTGTATTTAATGCATTTTTTACCCGCCTCGGTGGCGTAGTTGGCTAACGCGCTGGTCGTGTTGAGCTAGACTGCTGAGGACAGGGAGATAAGGGTTCGAATCTCGGTAGGGTGAACTGGGGTTGGTTTTCCTAAATGGTTTTCCACTCTACCTTCACGCTCTAAATTCAATCTTCCCAATTCCTAATCCATTACTGTAATTATTAGTACTTAAGCGTATAGACTGAAGGGTTGTAAGACGTGGTGTTTTATAAATAAAAATAATGTATTTATTTTAAAACAGTTTAACACTATCCCTTCCCGAAAAAATAGAATTTATTTCTTATAACTTTAACCTTTCATCTATTATTTTTAATCTTGTACCTGTGTCGGTGGTTGCGTGGTCTAAGGCGTCACCCTTGTGTTAGACTAGACTGCAAATGACAGGAAAATAGGGGTTTGAATCCTGGTCGGGTGTGATGAGTGTGGTTTTTCACAAATGGTTTTCCTACCTTTCTCCACGAAAATGGGTTATGCTTTATCTAAATTCAACCTTCCTCATACATAACTCATTAGTACTTTTGCGTATAATCTTAATAAGTACTAAGAATAGAAAAAGTGTATATAGTAGAAGAGTTAGGATGAGTAGTTATTGTAGATGCGAGAGACAAAATAATATGATACGTTCCAAAAAGATAAAAATTAAACTACTATCTATTATAATTACAAGTAGGCAAACATTGAATTATTAGATTTCACAATATTATATTATAATTTTTTTAAGTATACCTTCTCAAGGAAAAACCAAATGCTAACGAGTATTAGTGACAGTATAAGTAAATAAATGATTTGGCGCAATTCAAAGAATTTCTCACTGATTCCCCCAAATTATATATTTATTTATATCCTGGAAACTTCTAAGGGGGGGGGGGTACCCTTCATTTACTCATTAAGATAGGTTGCTTACCTTACATTATTCCACTCTGATATAACTTGTAAGCTAGGGTCATAATATAATACGCCAAGGTGAAACTGCTATATTTCAGGGTAAACGGAGTGTATCTTTCATGTATCTATGTAAGAAAAGACTATTAACAAAGGATTAAAAGATAAAAGTTAAAATTATTCTAAAAACAATAATTATGAAAGTCAATCAATTTTAATAAAATTAAAAATTTGAAAACAGACATATGTACTGTACATACAGACAGACAGATGGTATCAGGAAAACCAATTTTACATGTTCTGGGCCTCAAAAAACATCAACATACATGAAAACCTCGAATTTAATTATTTTAATATCACAATAATTCCTTTCTGCAAGGGGTCGCTAGAAAATTAAAAGATATTTATTTTATTTAAATTACAAAAAATTATTATTTGAGATAACTTATTTAACTTGCACTTTCTGAATAGACTTATTTTATCAACACACGACATATAAATTAACCTAAATCTAGAACAATCACAATTTATATAGCTCCCAGCCATTAATTCATCACGATGAAAGGGTAAACCCACATTTCAACAGTTAAATTTTTTTCTGCCATGCCATGATTCGAACTAAGGGCCTTTACTTCAAAATACAGACACGCTACAGACTGAGCTAAGTTATCGTTTGGGCTAAACGCATACGTTAATTACGCTAGTGAGATATAGCTAAGGAAGGTAGAATTTTAGAAGAAATTTAATTGTATTTGCGTGAAGGGAGATGGGAAACCCTTAAAGGAAAATCCTCAATTCAGGATTCTTATAAGCATATCTCCTCAGCAACACCAATCCAGTTTAGTCAATAACGGCGTGTTAGACAAAACAATCACCACTGCGAGTATTGAACCAATTAATTACCTAGATATATTTTAACGCTGGTTCTTACGACTTGTTCGGGTTGTACGCGTGTGTGTGCTAATGTGATAAGGATTAGAAAGATTGAATTTAGAGGGAGTGTACACGCATTTGCGTGAAGGGACAGTGGGAAACAATTTTAGGGAAAAATACTCCTCAGCAGATCTGACCGAGATTTGAACCCCAACATCACCAACATAGGCAGTAAAGTATTTTGCCAGAGTGACTCCTTATCCCATACGATCACCAATGCGGGTAATTTTATATTACATTATCCTAACCAAGGCTACGCCATCTGGTGGGTCATCTATTTTATTAAAAATATAATGGTGTACTGTATACATGTAAGTATGTATAGCTTTCAATAACTCTTTTTGTACTTCTCAGTGAGCCATAAAGCTGAAATTGTAGAACCACTGAGGTGGTGAGTGAAACTTTCAAACATAAAAAATGATAGAAACAAAAATTTAAAAAATAAAACCGTGATTTATAAAATAATTTTAATTAGTCTACATGTTATTTGCACTTCAAAAGAAAAAAGAAATTAGAAAATAAATTCCAATATCAAAGCCAAAGAGATATTGCAGATTATAATAGTGACCCGTTTTCAAAGTATGTGTGTTTTTAACAATTATATTTGTAAATAAAAAATAGTGTTTCTTTGACAAATATTAATTACATAGTTCACGTTCAACATCATTATTTAATTTGAGATTAAATTTACATATATATATTCATACAAATCAATGGCGAATCATATTTTTTTTAATCTTGAAAATTGATAGTGTGTGAAAGGATATATTAACATAAATAATTTTTTTATGATTAAAAGGCCATATCGTCTCAAGCAGATTTTTGTCTTCATTTGTGGATTTGGTTTAATGGTTAAGCCTAAGAAACTACGAAAATTTTATTTGATTACAGATGTATTTGTCAGGAAACGCGATAATCATTCTCCCTGATGTTTTGATTGTGAAAATTTGACTCTCCAAGATATACTAAACACACCGATCCTACAAGGCAGAAAATTAGAAGAACTTAACTAGAGGAAACCTCCACATCACCTTCCAGAAAACATCTGAGATATGTCTGACATGAATAAGAAAGGGGTGACCTGGTGGTCTAGGGGTAAGGTGTCAGACTTCTGTGCTGGCGGCCGGGGTTCAATCCTCGGTCCCGGCACAGATTTATCTGATTACCAAACCCTTCCTTCACCTCTGACAAGACATCTTGTGAATGTGGGGAATGCCAGGCCTCCACCGTGGTTCGGATTCCACGTTAAACTGTAGGTCCTTCATTTCATCTCACAATCACCCTACCATTACACATTAGCGTAAGTGCGTATAACCCGAACGGGTAGTAAGACGCGNGATTCCACGTTAAACTGTAGGTCCTTCATTTCATCTCACAATCACCCTACCATTACACATTAGCGTAAGTGCGTATAACCCGAACGGGTAGTAAGACACGGTGCTAATAATAATAATAATAAGGAAGGAAATCTTGCATTAGCATGTAGTGACGTAGAACGCAGGATAAAAACTTGCTTTAGGACGACATTGAATGATGCAAACATCATCAAAGGCAAAAGTGCAATTATGTGATAAGTCAACAATTTTTCCGAGCCATAAAGTAGATACATTCAATTATTTGTAACAGAATAGGCTATGATGAATAATCCCGTTTGGGAGTAAAGTTTTAATGTTGGGGGGATGATTTCAGGTAATGTTTATAAATTCTTCTGCATGCTCATAGGTAAGCAATCGTCCGAACAAGCATTAAATATACCCCATTTGGGAAGGAATTTTAAATTATAAAGTTAAACCACAATGTACAGGAATTCGACAGTAATTCCCACTTTTGGCTAATGCAATCGGATGATGAAAAATTGAAAAAATTGAACTCAAAGAAAATAATATATAAATGCTAGAGGAAATAATCACACAAGGCTCGGTAGTTTAGAAAACATTTGGAAATGAACTGAGGCCAACTGTTATTTATAATGCCAATCTGTATGTGCGAAATGACGAAGCTGCACCAATAAATGAGGAGGTATAAAATTATTTTAGAAAGAGATGTTCATTATTACATTAGTATTAAATCAATCAGTCTTCCTACTGTAAAAATATGCGGTAAAAAGTCAACTTTCCAGTAGAGTTTTTAAACATTTTTGACAACTTCATGAATACTGCCACACGTAGAACTCAAAAATAGGTGGTAGCCAATAATAATGTTCCTTGATTATTTTATTAATATACAAGGCCTATGTAATGGAACTGCTTTACACTGATAACATTGAATAAAAAGCAAAAATATTAACAAGGTTACCTCAAAAGAATGTCTATTTCGTACCGATAATCGATTTGGAACCTGTAGACCTTGGCATCCTCTTTATTTTAAAACGGTGGTAGTTCCCAGTTAAATTGGTGTTCTCAATTATTGTTAGAAGGTCAAACCCGTTTTCAGCCATTGTCAATCGTACGCGCCTTTTCATATAACATTTTAAAATGAATCTAATAAAATAATTAAGTCAGTCCACTATCACTTAATACATTCTTACGACTAAAAGGTTTTCTTTTACCAAGCCTTGCCTTAAACACACTTATTAATCGAAGGCTATGTTTTGTTAGGCTGGGTGATATTATAATAAACCTGTCGTAGTCAGGCCTAAAAAGCTAGTGTTTATGTAAAATAATTCTCCATAAAAAATAGAAACTTTATTTTAAGTTTGTTTAGTTAACAAAATGATGTATTGCTGTATTTACTAAATTACAACAGTGACCGTTATCATGTAACTACCGTGCCCATTGGTAAATCAGATTGTGCCTGGCTTAATATTACAACAGTATTTAATTTCCCTCTCATTTACCAGACTCTCCGTCCACCCGTCCCCTCCACCCTATTTCCCTCCCAGGTAGATTCTACAGTAAATCTCAATTAAGTCTTGCCCGGTAGCGATGGCCTCATCAACATGCAAACATTGTAACACGGGGACACGTGATCTGCGCGCTGACATTGCCGCCAACTTGACGTTTCAAGAACCAGGCCCTGAAGGTTCTCACATCGGATAAGATACAAGAGGCCACGAGACGTTCGCAAAATGATACGATTAGTAAAATTTTAAATCTCACTGGATTTGTTATAAATATGTCACCTGGATTTTTCACTTTTTAATTATATAATTGTAATAGTAAAAATAAACTTATTTACATAAATATTAAGAATTTTGGCATAAATGGAGTGACAGAAGGCTGATTGAATTCCTGTACCTGGGACAACGATTGAAGGTGAGGCTGACTGATGGAAAGACCAACAGCGTAGAGATAGTAAGAGGAGTGAGACAGGGATGCTGTTTGTAACATAGTCTGTTCAACTTGAATGGAAAGTAGCTGTTCAGGGAATCCTTAGAGGGATGTGGTAATTTTAGGATAGGAGGACGTGTCATCAACACAATAAAATACGCATATGATCCAGTATTTCTGGAAAAAATTAAAGAGGAGTTGCAGAAATTAATGAACCAGTTGATGAAGATATGGAGGAGATATGGCATGGAAATAAATATTGAAAAATCAAAAGTGATGATGATCTCAAAAAAATTAAGAGCTGCTGAAAATCAAAATTGGAAACCAGGAGATGGAAAACATAGAGCAGTTTAAGTATCTGGGAAGTTGGCTGGCTAAGGATGCCTACTGCCCCGAGGAAATTAGGTAAAGAGTCAGCATGGCCAAGGAAGCTTTCAACAAGAAGAAGTTACTGCTGACCAACAAGATGAGTTTGAAACTGAGGAAGAAACTGATAAAATGTACATTTGAAGCATAGTGCTGTATGAAGCAAAAACTTGGACTCATGGGAAGATGAAAAGAAAACTTGGAGACCTTTAAAATGTTGTCCTGGAGAAGACTTGAGGAGATCAGGTGGACACAAAGGATAACAAATGTAGAAGTCCCAAGACAAATGGGCGAGAAGAGAACCATTTTGGATGTTATTTTTCAGTGCAAAGCAAACTGAATCGGACACATTCTTAGGAGTAACTGTCTTCTGCATGTCTTCAAGGCTGAGGGAAAGATGAACTTAGGAATAAGGAGGATTCAAATTTTGGATGACTTGGGAGGGGGGGAGGGGAAAGAAAATTCTGGGACCCAAGGGGGGTCGCAGAGGACAGTGAGTATTGGCGGTCTAAGTTTACTGACAAAATTAATGGACATGTCGCAAGGAAGAATACCCAATATTAATAATAATAATAATAATAATAATAATACATAAAAAGTTAAATCTATTTTTAGTAATGTGATTTTCAAAATAGTGTTCAACATATTTTTGTTTACGGCATGTATGTTTGATACGGTCCAGGAAAACATGCCACATGTCACAAAAATCATTTTCCTGTTTTTTATTACTCCCAATATAAAACTTGATTATTAAAATTTAAAAATTAGCTCTCTTATCTATAATAACTTTTTGTAATATTTCAAACATCAATATCTATTTTGACAAAGTTGTGTTAAATGGCTGCCAAATTTTAAGGCGTGGTTTCATTTCCCATGAAATACCTTACTAAAGCTAGATTTCTTGTTTTATTAGTGTAACGATAATCCTGTTTACTGGTTGAGATCGTAGTTAACGTTTCGAACCAACAGATGGCGTTGAAATCTATAGACCATCAAATTCGACCCGAATTAACATTTTACGCAATGCTGAACAATCTCTTCAAGCGACACGTGGCATGCTTTTCTGGCCCACATCACATACATAAATAAGCCTTTAAATATATATATTATAAGCTAAATATTTGAAATATTTAGCACATATATATGTATAACTTATACACATATCTTACACATATATATTTCAAATATGTACATTCATATATTTTTGATAAAAAAATATAATTTCATTTAAAACGCGTAAATACTCAAAATCATACAAAAGGAAATCCAAAGAACAAAATGTTTTCCTTAAACCTAACTTAAATCCCAATAATAATGATTTTATTCGATTAGTAATATTGTGAATATTTGTACATAACTAGTCCCGTTTGACACATTAAAAACATATTAGAGTTATTGGGTAGTATATCTTAAAGTTGATAAATAGTTTCACACATTCTTGAAATTCCCTATCTCGATCTCGTTGGACCTGAGCGCTCCCTCTTCTCACTATAACGGCTTAACTATGAGCTGTTTACCCCTTTGACTGCTTGTTTACCCCCTTCTAATAAAACATATATTTGTATTATACATTCACATATAGACTACAGGAAGACCATTTTTGACTGTTTTTAATATCTAAGAAAAACATTAAAAAAAAAAGAAAAACACATTCAAGATAAATAAATATTTGAGACGTTGGTATTATTTAATGATCACTATTTTTTCTTTCAATGCTTTGGCTAGAAAAACTTCCCAGAATTAATACTAAGTATATTAATAAGGAAAACTCTAACGTGATTTCCTTTACCGTAGTGGGCAGGCAACCCAATTAATCCTTTGGTCACTAGAACGGGGCTTGGGCTCACATATAAAATGCATGTTCAAATTAGACTTGCAGTTTTTTTTTAATGTGTTTATCTGGTGTAATTTCAAATGTCTAGTTGGCTGCACTCCGCTACATTGTCCGGTACATTTCAAACATTTTACTCGCAGTCCATTTGCATTTTGTATAATTTCACGGACCACGCACGGGGTAAAACAACGTACTGACCAACACAAAGAGAACACGGATAAGGGGTTATGAAGAGGTGGAGTGGAGAGGAAGAGGAAAGTTAGCGAAAATTGGGTTTGCCATTGATTTTATTTTTCACCCCCCGCTTCCCTTTTATTTTTTCCTCTTTTCTTTTTGCTGTTTTAAAAGAATGCGCAGTATTTCGGAAAACAAACGGTTCAACTGTCACTTTTAGATGTAAGAATTATCATCATTGTAATGTGTCCATATAACAGCCGATCCCGTTGAAATTATTATAAAGATATGTGACACATATAAAGAGTAATATTATTCTAACGTAATTATCTATTCGATAAAAATAGCTAGACATTTAAAAGATAATTCCCACATTAGATGAGTTTTAGTAATATATAATTATGAGAATTATAAGGAACGCACTTGATAAAATGACAATTGGTTAATTAGTTGTTACACTTCAGAGTCAATTAACATAAAGAAATGAAAAAGAAAAAAGGGGGGTATTTAATAAAAGGGGAGATTGTTAAAACATATTTAGCCAATTAAGAGTATTAATTGATGAAAGTAATAAATAATTAATTACTCAAGGTTAAAAATTGACATATTAGGAATTTAAACACATGTAAATACATAAATTATTCCTTCAACTGACACTTAGAAATTGATCAAGAGCATCTTTAATTGAAAATAGGAAAAAACCAGTAGTTGAACAAGATTAATAAAAAATGAAATTATTAGAAAAATTGTTTAGAATTATATCAAAAACAAAAATTGTAAATAGTTAGTGACAAACTAGAGTTTTTAACACAAATAACAATGAATAAATTATCAGTTTATTAGAATCTAGGAAACAGTCAACAAAGTCAAAATGCAGTTTAAAAAAATTTATTAATTGAATTATATACTTAAGATTCCATAAACTGTTTTCTTAAGAGTCATTTATAAACAGATCAAAAGCAATTTGAATTTAAAAGTAGGAAACCAATAGGTGAACAGGGTTCAATTAAATAAATGGAATTATTTTTAAAAAAATTTGAGAAATTATCAAAATAGACGTTGTAAGTAGTTAAACTGATTAGGAGTGTTGTAACATGTGATATTTACATGAGATCAATTTAATAAAATATAAGAACAGCCAACAAGGGCAATTATGCATTTACAACAAATGATAAGAATAATCAATGTGATTAATAAGTGGGTATTGAATAATTACAAGAATTATAATTTAATAAAAATATAAGATATAAATAACAAGGACTGATACAGAATGTAAACATATTAATGTTGAACTACATATGAAACATGTTAAAATTGAAATTAAAATTTTCCTGATAACATAGCAACACGAATAAAAGATGTGAATGCTTATAGCTTGTTATCAGGTCCAGAGGTTACAACTATATTAACCAAAAAGATAATTAATTAGATAATTGATTATTAGCAAGAATGTCAACCAGATCAATCAACGTGGTTTTAATATAATTGATATTATAAGTTTATTAAATATAATAGACTGGATGTAATTAAGAAATGTAAACGGGAAATTACTTGAAATGATACTTGAAGGATGTATTACAAAAGAAATTCCTTAACTGTGACTTAATTCCACTCCTCAGACATTTATTTCATTTTACCAAAAACGTCCCTTATAATTCTCATTCTTACTTCTCTTTACTACAATTAAAATTAATTTAACTAATATATAATTATATATGAAGTTATATGGAGGTACCACTAAAAACCAATACATTTCATACAAAATATATGGTTGGACACAATCGTACATAATCTCTTATATACCTTAGTATAACAGACATTTAAATAAAATCAACTTTTTCTCTTTTTGGCCTTCAGTAAACTACTCTTAATTTTAGGGTTAGATATTATTATTATTAGCACCGCGTCTTACTACCCGTTCGGGTTATACGCACTTACGCTAATGTGTAATGGTAAGGTGATTGTGAGATGAAATAAAGGACCTACAGTTTTAACGTGGAATCCAAACCACGGTGGCGGCCTGGCATTCCCCACATTCAGGGTTAGATATCCAATTCCAAAAAACTCTCGGGGCAATCATATGCAAACGCTAGATACCAAATTTTAGCACGATCGAAATATTTTAGGCTCTAATCAGAGGTACAAATATACGGAAATTCAAAAACCACTTTTTCGGATTTGGGGGGATCGTGAAATGTCGAGATTCATCAAAATATCGAGTTCTATTTTTTTGACGATCACAATAATTTATCTACCTGTAAGATAACGATAAATTAAAAATATTTATCAGTAAACTACGGTAGTGTTAAAGGGGATGCGTGAAAATACCTGTGTTCTTGTAGTTATTTGCAAAACTTATTTTGGTCAAATTAAGAGAATATTGCTCCAATATAAATCTAGACTTATATTTCTTCACAATGTGACGTCAACAGTTGTTGAACAACTGTCAAGGGTGACCTGGAATTTAATGACGACTTTTTATTTTCATTTAAAAAGTTTGTCATCTATTGACGCTATGTTTATGACAGATATTCATCAACTGATATGATAAAACTGTGTGAATAAAATCAACCTCTTTATTTCTGCTGGAGCCATATTACATTTATTTTTGGCCAACAGAATGTTTTCCTATACAAATTGTAAAAACACTACCATTTAAAAAACTAATGAGTTTTCCTGGTAAAAAAGACACGATATTCTGTCAATCTAAAAATCTATCAGTTTAGGAAACACGTAAATAATGTTATTTATATTTTGAAACACTCTCAAACAATCTATTTTGAAAAAATCAATCACTTAAAAACTCGAGGACCTTTACGTGACGTTACGTTATATGAATATTAAGTGAAGTTTACGTAAACGTTATTTAAAAAAATAGTACCACGTCTTACTAACCGTTCGGGTCATACTCTTAAGTACTAATTACGCTAATGGATTAGGAATTGGGAACATTGAATTTAGAGGAAGTGGACCTGCATTTGCGTAGAGGGAGAGTTGAAAACCATTTATGAACCCCCAGTTCACCAGACCGAGAGTCGAACCTTGGTCTCCCCGTATTTGGAAGTCTGGCTCAACAATAAACTAGCGCTTTAGCCAACTACGTCACCAAGGTGGGTTTGAACGTTACGTTGCTCTTGATCCTGGAATAAACCCTCAGAATTTAATTGGTCAGGATAGCCGGTTATGGCGAGGATAACTATTTTCTGTGTACATAGGAGGTTAACTGATGCGATTAATCACTTTTTTCCCCCGTCCTCTGTCCTCTGTCCACGCTAATGGTAATGTATGTCCTATAAAATTACCTTACCCATTTCTACGCCACAAACTAGGCCTTTTATAGCTAAATTATTGTGTATATGCTTTATGTCTAACTACTTTTCCGATTTAACCACTTTTAACAACACTAGTGGGAGGGAGGATGAGAAAAGTTTGGTCTTGGATATTAAAATCACCCTATTTTAATTGAGTTTTAGTGGGAAAACATTTAGGAAAAAACACTTTCACTTGACTGGTATTTGAACATCAACCTCTCCTTTACCAGCAAACCATACTAAATAAGATTTACATTTAATTCACGTGTCCAATGATGAGGCTAGCTGGATTATTAACGTGCGAGCAGTATTTAAAAAAATCGTCTATAGGATGAAAACAAAAACCACGTCACACTAGTAGGTCATTAATGTATTATCTTGATCCCTTCCAATAAAAAAAATGAACAATTTTTGTTTACTGTTTGTTTATTTTTCTCAAGTCTATTTCAAACTGGATGTTGGTCCTAATTAAGGATGAATTAACAACATAGCTCTTTTTTTTTAGTGCGCGTTGATGATAAAGAGTTTTAGGTTTCTCAAGTTTTAAAATTCTATTCAGGTGTATTTTTTTCTAAAGGGTTTTGTAGCGTTAACATTCATATTCTGTGTTTGAAGTAGGTTTTTTTTTTTGTTTCATTGTGAAGTTAACTCTGCTTTCATGAGTACTCTAGAAAATTTTTGAACTACACAACTTTGTTTCAGAAACTTTTTATATAGGGTTTTGAATAATGGAGGGCTGTAGTTTCTGCATGCCTAACTAGCTCATATAGTTGAAGTTCTCTAATCTAGAGATTATGTTGAGGTAAAGGCAAGGTTACAAAATGTATTCGTATATCTACACAAATGGAGTAAATCATGAGGAAGATAGACAAAGACAAAGAATTGGAAATTTTTTGGGAAGAAAAACCATAATACTCTAAAATGAATTCAAACCATGACCTCCTAATTAGACAAGAAGATGTTTACTCCTTTGTCTGATTAGAGATAACCAATGTAGGTGGTCTTGAGTTAGACTCCTAGATTATGGGTGACATGACTTAAATAAACTACATGAAAATCATTCTGTTTTTTTTTAAATTATTTACTTCCTAATATGGAGAAATCATCGAAATCGTTAACACGTTCAGTCTGGTGGAAAACTGGTTAGACTGTTAGTTTACTGGTTAGTGTTTGTCCTTAAGGTGGTTGACCATTTTCATTTGGAGTGGAAATGCAGAGCCATGGGAACAAATGGTTATATTCAAGAATTTTTATTGTTTTGCAATTTTCTTTTCGGAAACGGTTTGTTTAAGAATAGAAGCATTTTGATTAAGTTATACTTATTATATACACACCTCCTCTATGATTTTAATAATGAACAATTATCGAGAAAATTAAAATTATTCAATAGAAAACTGCAGGCTTCATAACAAAAAATAAGAAAATGTAACAATTAATAAACATCGATACATTATCTTAGAAGGTGTGTTGAAAATATTAACATTAAAATTTCATTCGTTCTCGAGAAAAGTGATATTTACAAACGTATAATTTTTCCGCAAGACTTGTCCGATAGCTAGCGCCATCTACAGTTTCCGTGATCCATCTGTTCTTGTTGGTGCGGAAAGATACTTTGGTCGGTTGTGAAGCCACAACATGCCTTTCACCCTCCCACCCACTATCCCACAAAATAGGTTTTCGACTTGCACTCGACAGGGCGAAGGTCCTTAAGTCGGGCTACACCAGTGAAAGGATCGGACAGAAAGTAAGGTTGTTGATAATCTGAATGTGTCTAATTCTAATTGTTCCAGAGTAGCCCATTCATTTTCCTGTCCTTGGTAAGAATTTGCGATACACAATCACTAGCCGTACTCATTACTCACGTGACACTATGAAAAATATTAACGAAGTTGACTATTTAGAAATTTCTATACTAGTTTGCAAAGTTGGTTGTACCTTAACTTGAAGCGCCTAAGCACACTTAGTATGTACTAAATATAAAGAGAGTGGGGAAATGAGCAGTTCACCCTATGAAGCCTCTTGTTTATCCACTAACAATACTTCCCTTCTTCCTCTGATGAGTTTGCACATTCACTATATTATCTGCCCATTGAAAACATTGACTTGAGTTTCAAAATTACCTTTTCTCTGTTTCATATTCTAGATATACAAATGCTACCATGGACTTTTTTTTAAATACATCCTGGCAGGAAGATTCCTAAAAGACATTTTCTCTTCTTGAATAAGCCAAATAGCCTGAGTTGAATAGGATTTATAAAAAAAAAACTTTTCCAATAAAACTACTTCAAGATAAAAAATAGTCACTTTATGACTCAGTTGGATTATTTTTATAATTATTTAAAAATTTATAGTTGTTGGTTTTTTTTTTTTTCAATTCCAACGTTATAACTTTAAAGATCGCAGAATATATACGTAAATTCATTAACATGGGAAATTATATCTTGACTTGCCACACAGGTAGGAAATGTCCTTAACAACCAACTGTCCAAAGCTACCTCATTCTCAGCCTGTCACCATTTTGGATGTTACCTCCCTCTTACATCCACGAACCAATCGGCACGAAGCTACGTAGTCCCTAAGAGAGTCTGAAACTGTTGAGTGGTAGTTCACAGTCGCACAGTGAGCTACAGTAGCCCCATGGCTTTTTTGGTACTGACTGACAGCTTAAAGCTAACAGATAAAGATTTTGAAAAGTTACCAGACCAAATTATGTATCCCTACGCTGAGCCATATGATCTGCAAAAACGTGTGTTTAGCAGCTGTCACTTGGGACGGCCAAAATTTAGATATTATACCTTAGTGTTGACTGTCAGACGTCAGCTGTGAGCTGCCAGTCAGCACCAAAGAAGCCATTGGGCTACTGTAGCTGCAATCGATGTAAACCGTGTGCTATGTACATCCGTAAATGTTGGGCTTCTAAATACCAAGGCTCCAATCAACTTCAACCGCTCTCAAGCTTACGGCCCACAAGACCATAGGAGTAGATACTAAACAAGTTGAAATTAAATATTAGTTAAGGGCACTATTCTCGATATTATGATGGGTCGTGATGTTATATTGTACCCTCTAACTAGAATAGACGAGTGTTACAATTTAGAAACGAAGTACTTTTAGTGTAATACCCCCGAAAATTGGCCCGTTTAAGCAAATATAGACAGAATGTTTGGTGCAATTTTAGTGCAGTCCAATTTTCAGAGGAAGGGTCTTATACGACACCAAAAAAGGACACTGGATCTATTTTAAAGTATTCATATGTCAAATAATTTGATCTACATCGGTCCCTTTTGATCAATATTATCAATACCTATTAAATAATACTAGTATTATACAATAGGGTTATTAAATTTGGTCACTTAAATATTATGTTTGTATTTTATAATAGGCCTTTCTTTGAAATCTGGACTTTAAAGAATAAGTCGTTTGGACCAACAAAGATAAGAAGTTTGAAGAAAAGTGAAATTACATTTTCCCTCCTAGCCTAATACAACATTTTACGTTATAACTTTTGAGAGTAAAGCATAACGATAAAATTTAAACACAACAATTATTACGGATTCCCCTTGGTGGCGTAGTTAGGTACCGCACTAGTTTCGTATTGAGCTAGACTATCGAGGACGGGAAGATTGAGGTTATAATCCCAGTCGTGTGAACTAGGGGTTGTTTTTCCTACATTTTGTTCCACTCTCCTTCCAGGCAAATACGAGTTAACTTCCTCTAAGCTTAACCTTCCCAATTCTTAACCCATTCGCGTAATTAGTATTTAAGCGTATAACCCTTACGGGTAGTAAGATGCGATGCTTGATTAAAATTTTTCATTACGGTCAATACAGCAAAGCTTCACCAGAAAATAAGCAGCTGCACTTACTAAGTTTGAAATCATCCGAGACAAAGACACACGTTTCCACGCTTTCA
The DNA here is from genome assembly GCA_902151445.1 of Timema monikensis. Taxonomy (NCBI): domain Eukaryota; kingdom Metazoa; phylum Arthropoda; class Insecta; order Phasmatodea; family Timematidae; genus Timema; species Timema monikensis. Next base: position 407,552 of record CABFVZ010000404.1, read on the forward strand.
CATCCATCACCACGGATATTAAGGCCCTTGGCCCTGTTGAGTGCAAGTCTTAAACCTATTTCGTGGGTTGGTTGTGGGAGGGTGAAAGGCGTGGCGGACCTTCACATCCGACCAAAATATCCTTCCGCGCCAACAATAACATGGATCACGGAAACTGTAGATGGCGCTATCAACCAGACAGTTCTTGAGGAAAAATCATACGTTTGGAAATATCAGTTTTCTCTAGAACGAGTGAAATATTAATGTTAAAATTTTCAACACACTTTCTTAGATAATGTATAAATGTTTAATAATTATTAAAATTTTTTTTTTTTATGAAGCCGGCAGTATTCTAATGAAAATGTATATTTTATCGATATTTGATCACTGTTAAAATTATAGAGGAGGTGTATATATAAAAGTAATGAATTAATAAACATGCTTCTATTTATGAACAAACCGTTTCAAAAAAGAAAATTGCAAAAAGAATAAAAAATTCTTGACGATAACCGTTTCTTCCCATGGCTCTGCATTTACACGCCAAATGAGAAAGGTCAATAGCCCTAAGAATATACTGACTGTCGTAGAGTCACAGTGGTAGAAATAAACCACATCTATATTCTTGTTAAACATTTACCTATGTGATATACATAGAATGGGGGTAGTTAAGCGTGGGTGACAAGGATTTGAGTATGTCTGGATCAGAAGTAAACAAATACACAACTTACGATTAACAGGTGTTTATAAAACTGTTCCAAACATCCTGGTCCAAACTACCCATGTATTTTAGCTAGCATATTTTCTGATTACACCAATCGTCATACATTACAATTATTTCTGTCCGCATGTCCATCTATATCTGGGGCTACAGCCCAAACAGTTTAATGAATGTCTTTAACACATGATATCTAGATGTAATTGTTTAGATTTGATATATGAGCGGTATTTTGTATAAAATAAAAGGGTGTATGTTGGTTTTTCCCAAATGTATGCAGTTAGCTCTTTGATGACTAATATTTCAAAATTAAAGGTTAATCGAAAATGACATTTACGATTTTGTTCAAAATATATATTTGAAAAGTGTTTTTCATGATAATTAAGGATATGTTTGTTTCATTATAAAAGGTCTTTGATGATTAATTTTTGAATATTTTAAGTTTATTAAAAATAACATTTACGATTTGGTTCAAAATGTATATCTGAAGAATGTTTTAAATTATAAATATCATTGCATGCATATATGGTAGTTCCATGTGTTCTAAACCATAATAGATGTATAATAAAGTATGTACAATTTTTGCTGTACCAGCTTTTTAAGTCACATTTTTTTCCCCAAGCACAAATATATATATATATATATATATAGTCCTACAGCTAATAAACCAATTAAACCCTGAAATTCTGAACCTCAGAGGGTTCTTAAGGTGGTCTTTAATGTGCATTTTCTGAACGAACTGATAATACCAACACAGGAGTTAAACAACTAAATTAGCTTAAGAACAGACCCAACACACTATGGCCCGACCGTTAACACATAACTGTGGAAGGGAGAGCCCAAATTTCATTGGTGATTAACTTCCTGCATCAGTGGCTACAAAGTCTAAATCTAAGATCTAGTTAGTTTGGTTTTCTGGTAATGAATAGGTCAGTGTTTGAATCTCAGCTAGCTGTATACAGTGGTTTTTCCCTAATGATTTCCCTTCCTCTCTTCACGTAATAGCGGGTACATTTCCTCTTAAATTATACCTTACTTATCCCTACCCTCGAAGTATGAACATGCAAATAATCTGGTCAGAAAGAATGACTTGAATAACGAAAATCTTTCATCCCAAATAATTCATTACGTCACAACTTTATTTTATTACTCAACCAAAGAGCTTAGTTTTACTATTGAATATTCAAGGAAAACTAGGTTTATAGGATAAAGAGAGTAAACAACTTTAGTCTACGCAATAGCATCGATCTATTGACTGCTATTGGTAAAGAAAAAAAAGGGGGGGGGGGGAGTAAACGAAATGTGTTTTCTTGTCAGCATAACCTGTCATGTCGATCTCCGGGGAGTGCTTGGTTCTTAAAGTTCCGACCGTAGATTTTACCGGATTCTGTCAAAACCCTGACTTGTCAGGTGGTATTCTCTGTCCTCTCTTATTTTCCTTTACTTCCCCTTCAAATTAATGCTCTTCATCGTGTCTTCTCTCTCACATACCCTCTTAACTTTTCTTCCTCAGACACCAGGATGAAACCATTTCCTGAGACACAAGCCCACCGTAGAAGTTGCTATCAGGGCAAAATATCTTATTTCAAATTTGTAAATGTTTTAATTATTGGACTATACATTTTTTATTAAAAAAATAAAGAATTGAATGGATTTTATCAAGATGGATTTCTCCTGTTAAACAGGTGGCAAAGCTTGAAGGAATACTAAGTACATGGTTCTAGATTAAGTTAATTTGTAATACGTAAATGAAAACCAATGTGTTTAAGAAGTGCTTCTCAAAATTAACTCCATTTAAATATTAATATCTTTAATTGAATCTACAAATACATAATATAACAAATATTTTTTAGTAGTAGATACTTTAAAAAAGTTAGTAAAAATACTGTATTTATTTAAATTATTTGAGTTGTTTAACTTACATTATCTGAACCGGCTCACGACTTATATACTAACTTAAATCTAGACCAGACCCAACAATACACAACACCCAGTTTCCGGCCGTTAATTCATCACTGTGAAAGGTGAACCCCACATTTAACCAATGATAAACAAAAACTCAACTATGCCAGGAATCAATCACGGTACCCTTAGCTAAGCAAACAAACATGCCACTCAAGCTAAGATGTCAGTTGGTACGGATAAAATACAATTTTGTGAATTTAAAGCGATAAATAGTGACGAGAAATAATGAGGTTCTAATCTCAAGAAGGGTATTCTGAATGGTTTTTTTTTTTTTCATGTTTTGTTTTAAATATTTGACCGCTTTCCCTGCTCATCACCATCCCATTTTCATGAATATATTTGGATAGCCAGTATGATACACTGACTGATTTCAAGACTTTAATATTACTTTAGCTACCAATTAAAGCTATGTATCAAAGCCAAATCCATTATAGTTATTAACTATTTACAACATAATCTCCTATAAAATAATTACCAACTAGTGTATTGAGTTTAGTGTATTTCTTAAATAAATCAGATGCCTTTAGAATCGAATGACATTTCACCAACTATAAATGATTTATTATTATTATTATTATTATAAATTACTTATATTAATTATGAACTATTTTTAAATTTTTATAGTCAAATTCCATACAAATATTATACTCAACACTCATAATAAAGGCAAAATTCAATCAATACATGTATTAATAAAGTTGTAAACACAAGTTATAGTAAAATAATTCCACTTAATATAATAATTCCACAAACTAGGAACTCTCTCTCTCTCTCTATTCTTCTAATTGACCCTACACCCACAAGGTAACGTGAGGAGTAAGTGGAGTATTTAACAGTAAGCGCCGACCGACAGGCAGAGCTGAGCTGTTTCATGTCCGATATAAGTAATATATATATATATATATATATATATATATATATATATATATATAAACCCATTCATTATGGGGCCTTTTATTATTCCCGGTGCGTTAGAAAGCGTATTTACATCTTTATTTCAGGAAATGTATGTCCATCCACCGATAGGTACTAATAGGGACAGGGCTTTGTTTCTATGGCTCGCTGAAAATTGATTTAATACATATAATCCCGCCAATGTTTGCTTTATTTAACCACAGAGCTTCAAGCTCAGTTTAAAGAGAGTTGAGTTGCAAGTTTTTTTTTTTTTAGAAAAAACTATTTTATTACGGTCAACATAAATAGAATATTGCTTTGATAAATATTTTTATTTTTATTTTCTACATAATGAAATCTCAACATTGCTGGAATATGTGTCGTGGTAGTAGTGGAATTCGGCCATGACCTTCTTCCTCATTTAAAAGGTTTTCGTTCAAATCTCATTATGGTTATGCTGAATATTCAATTACTGTTTAAATAACTTTACGTAGAAATTAGATTAAATATATCCAAAAATTAGATTTATTTTAGCCAAAAAATAAAGTATGTTTATTTCGTGAAAAGCATCCATAGCATCCCACATAAATAATTCCTCCTCAAAAAATTGTGAATACAATGTTTGGACGAAGCCAATAACTATTTTTGAATATAATTAATTTTAAAAATGAAGCAATCTACGTATGGTAGCTTTTATAAGTGTACGTATCAATTCTATTTGGGAAAATTTACAAAACTAATTAATTCATTATTTTTGTAATAAAATGTAATCAAAAATAAACAGATAGATAACTAAGTTTAATCAGAAAATTGTCATCAATGGTTAAATTGCTAATTATTGTGAGTAAGCTAATTGTATAATTACGTAAAAGATTATATGATGAAACCTATTTTTGAAATTTGTGGAATTTAATTGAGCCTAGCAATAATAATCTTAATATCAGTTTTGAATAATTATATCAGCTTTGAATCATAAATGTTTGGAAAAATGATACCACCAGCTTGTTGAGACATGCTTATTAATTTCATAGCCTGACTTCGGAGTTTTAATTTACCCAATCAAGCATTTTTAAGGTTTGTTTTCAAGCAAATACAAAGTTCTTTTAATATTTAGACCTATTATCACTTTTCCTAGATATGCAAATAGCTACAGTAAAGGGGTATGAATGTAAAAATTTTAACTTAGAGGAAATGTACCCGCATTTGTGTTGAAAGTGTGGAGTTGTTTAGCAAAAAAAAACCACCAATAGTACACCCGACTGGACCTTTCTATCACTAGCAAAGCAATAAGGATGAGTATGACTCCTTAGACTGCATTTTTCTAGTTTATTAATTTTAATTGGTCGATAATTTTAGAATGTAATTAATATACATAACATCTATCTAAAATTAACATGAAATCCTAAATTAGTATAGATATCCTGTTATTGAGTGACAAACTTTTTTCTGTTTTTTATTTTGGGTATTTAACATTATACTGTTGGTACCAATTATTTTACTTATATCGTTACAAGAAAACTAACTTAACTCCAGAACGTAAATTAATAAATGGGAAGGGGATCACCTAAACTTCCTCAATTATTATTTGTTCGTTTGACACCAAGCTTCTGGAAGGTTTAATCCACTGAGTAAGGTTGAGGAGAATGATTATTTTACTAAAAGAAATGCAACTTCATTTTCCAAGAGAAATCAAAACACAGTTAAAACGATAAATCCCATGTGAAAGACACCCTCCAATAAACTTACTGAGATTCGAACCAAGGCCCACCCCTTCTTCAGCGATTCAGTATTTAGTGATCCCAACGTCTTAGTCTACAGGAACACCAGTACGGATAATTCCTAGTAATTTTATTTAACCAAAATACAATCTGACCCTTTTTTTAAGATATTTTGAAATAAAAAAAATAAAAAAATGGAACCTAACACAATATTTTAACGAGGTCCATTGCACTATTAAATGCACATGTTGCTAACATATTAAAACTTATTATAAATATCAGTCTAAATTTTATTTTACAGTTAATTTATACACCAGAAGGGATTTTCCAAAACATAAAACATTTTTTTTTCTTTTTTTTTTCGATGAAACATTGATTTGTTGAATATTTGTTTTGTAATCAACGATTTTCTAGTCGATAACAGGTTTTTTTTTACGGTTGCGTTGGTTGCGACCACACGTCCATTAAATACGTTGAGAATAGTAATCCGCAGCTGATACACGCTGTTATAAATATAGAGATTCTACTCTCTTTTTTTGCACATAAACAAAACAATAATAAACCATCCTGTGGCAGATTGGCTAGAAAAGGCCCAAAATAAAACGGTTTATATAACCATGGCTGGATTACGTGAGAGAAACGCACTTTTTTTTCCTATCTTATTTGTCCTATTAAATACATATAAATATTCTTAATGATAATTTGGGAGTATAGTTCTGAGTCAGTGATCTTAGGTTAACATACATAGGACGACTATCAATCGTTTAGCAAGAGAATATTAAGAAGCATTGAATTGATACAAAATAAGGTTAAACTAAAATGCTTTAAAAACCAAATTGCTAATTGATGGATAAAATAATGAACAATTATTTAAGTATCAAGATTTAATAGTGACTATTATCAATCTTATTTTAATATTCTATAAATACCAGAAACAACGAAGATGCGGACAAATATGTCAGTATTGTCTTGTCTGTTTTTTCTGTGAAGGAGAGGTTGTGATTCTAATCATAGCCGGGTGTACATAAGTATGTTTTAATACGTGGTTTTCTACTCTCCCTCCACTCAAATGCAGCTACACAACCTCTAAATTCTACCTTCATCCTTACCTAATTATAGTAAGACCGCTTGAAAGAGTTTAATGTGTGTAGGATGGAAAATAATGACTATCATAAGATGAATGTGTTTACAACCTTTACCAAATTCGTCTAGAAACATAATGTGTGCTTTATTTCACGTGAAGCTGTTAATGATCCTCCAGTCAATTATTAAAATACCCTGATGGTGGTTTACAAAACAAATCTCTTAATTGAAATTAAGTATGAAAAATTATATACAGTGTTTTACTATAGTAAAAGTTTAATGCCACGGACACAACTTTTAAGAAAGACGAATTAATATGGCTTCGTAATAAAAACACCTGTTTACCTTATTACTTAAGGATTAATTTTTGTCTGAGCTTCACAATTTTCATTATTTTTCGTATGGGAGCAAACAACCCTTTCCTCTAATTCACCGCTTTTCATAAGAGTATTTAGATTCCAAAGCACCTGAGTTTAATTATAAATATATCCCGTCGCGTCTTACTACTTTTCAGACTACAAGCATTTTATCATTAATAAAGTAAGGATGAAAAGTTTGTTAAAAATTATTTTTCTCATGAAATTCCTGTTTTCAGATAAAAGTAAAAGAATACGTCTAGTTCAAAAATATTTGAGTTGTGATTTTATTGGATCTTATTCTGAAAACTATGTATTAATTAACTTACGCTTACCTTTATTAAATATTTGAAGAGTATTAAATTTTTATCGAATTCTTACTTTGTTCCAATGATACTATATAAACACATCAGATATTGAATAGGATCATTCCTGTACATCTCAATTCGGAAGGTCAAATATACGTATGCAAATATTTACCTACATCTCTAAAACAAATATAATCAAGCGTATGGGTTTTTTAAAACTCAAACATTCTAGCTTGCATCTTTAAACACCATTGTATAAAACCAATACAAAATGTAAACGGCCCAAATATGCAAGTGGATTCTTTTCCAAAGCTATGGAAACACTGTGTATTTAGATTGTATATAAAGTTTATTTTCAAACGAGGAACTCAAGCGAAATTAAAGGTCGTACAATACATTGAAACCAACAAAGTTAGCCCAGAAATAGCGCGTAATTTATTTTTAACCATAATATTTATCATTGTGGTTATTAAATAATGTATACGAAGAGTAAGAATGAGGAAGACAGTTTTAGAGAAAGTATACCCGAATAGCTTGGAAAGGGATGGGAAAACCACAACACTCTGCCGAGGTCCTACCCTTATTTAAGTGTAGCCGATACCGATATTCCAACCAGATTACTGCTATTTTTTGTTTTTATCATTGCGTCTTATTACCTGTACAGGTTATGCGCATATATGATAATTACTCTAATGGGGTAGGGTTGAGGTTTGAACCATTTCATAGCTAATCTACAAGTATTAGCGTGGAACGAGAGTGGGAAACAATTGAGGAAAACCACCCTAAGTAGACCAGGTTATGCGCATTTATTATAATTACTCTAATGGAGTAGGGTTGAGGCTAGAAGCATTTTAAAGCTAATATACAAGCATTAGCGTGGAAGGAGAGTGGGAAACCATTGAGTAAAATCACCCTCAGTAGACCAGGCTATGCGCATATATGATAATTACTCTAATGGGGTAGGGTTGAGGTTAGAAGCAATTTAGAGCTAATCTACAAGCATTAGCGTGGAAGTAGAGTGGGAAACCATTGAGGAAAACCACCCTCGGTAAACCAGACCAGGATTCAAGCCTCAATCTCCCCGGCTTCATGAGGTCAGTCTAACTGGAGAGCAACGCCTTAAACCGTTTGACCACCGAGATTACTGCTATAAACTTGAGTCTTCTTTTTTTTTATGGGAAATGTAGGGTTGTTGGGTTTTAAATCTACATTTTGGTTACTGATACATATCTATTCAAAATAAATCAGAATATACATTATGTGTATGGTCCTTCGATGTATGTAAATCTTCACGCATCCAGTGCTATTTATAGATATTTCTACTAAACCTTCAAATCTCAGTTGATACTCAAAATGTTCCCTAATCTCTTTTAAAAAACCAAAAGTTTCCCTTTCCTGGAAAAACATAAAAAAGAATTAGTGAAAAGGGCCGCCTCTTCTTTATCCTTACAACCCCCTAATGAAGGGCTCACTCTTCCATTTGTGTAGGCAATACCATGTGATTTCACTGTGCTAGGCCAACCTTTTATAGGGATGGACGTACTAAATGAAGTTGAAGTTTGTATGTATCAAGTTGACTAGAGTAGTCCTTTAGGAATGCATCGTTAGATAAAATGGGGCAAGTCCACAAATAATTCTGAACAAAGTTATATTTTAAATATTGGTTTAATCTCAGTAAACCTGTCGCATTTTGTTTATGGAAGGGTGGAGAGGTGTTTAAAATTAGAGAAATATTTTCAAAAGTAAACTATTATATAAAAATTAATTTTTACTAGTGGAAAATAAACTCCATCTCTTTTTCTTAACTATAAAAGATGTAGTAATTTATTTTCTGTCCTTTTTTGATTTCCTGTGGATTTAACTCCTTTTACTTGAAGGGCTCACCTCTAGCGATTGTCTTGCAAGTCACGTGTTCAGTCCCCGTTGTTGGTACTGACCGGTCATGTTTCCCCCTCGTCCCATCCCTCCATTTCCCTTCTATTCGTGTAGAATACCCGTAGAATCCCTGAGGGACACGGGTTCTACTTGTGGTTTGTTACACGAGACGTGACCACCTGAATCGCAATAAGAGTAGCTCACATCTGAAATCTTCCTCCAAACCCCTTAACCCCACCCTTCTCAAATTGGCTTCATCTACTACACAGATGGGGTACCCTTTTGTTACACTTTTTATCTTATTAAAAATAAGTGATTAGATAGGATTTTATTAGGATTAAGTGCGCAAATGGTGTAGTGACCTGTGCTGAAAAAAAATTTAAAGGTTGTCTTTTTGTACCATGTCTACCACATATCCAAACTATTTGAGTTTAATTACACTAATGGAATAGATTTCCTTTTGCATAACATCTTACTACATGTTTATGTTATATGCAAATGTAGGATACTAATCACGCTAATAAGTTAGGGATGAGAAAAGTTGGATTAATAGGAAAATTTACCCAAATTTGCGTAAAGGGAGAGTGGAAAAACCATAAATGAAAACATCCTCAGTACACCGGACTGGGATTCGAACCTCGATATCCTTCTCATAGGCAGTCTTGTCTTGTGATAGAATAATGCCTTAGACCATGCAGACACCGAAGTGGGTCCAGGAATAGAGGTGATAGTTATAAAATTTAGAGTAAATGTACCGATATGGAAGAGGAAGGAAGTTTCAAATAATCTGCACCAGAACTAGGGTTTATTGGGCATGGGAGAAATATTATGGAAAATTATGTACATTGGCTGTATGCTGTCGTGCTAGTGTATTGATCTGAAGGTGATAGAGATAAAGAGTTGGTATTAGTAAATATGTGATTATTGTGCTAAACTAGGGTTTGTACTAAAATTGGGCTAACAGATTTTTCTACTTATTAGATCTATCGATTAATTGTGTTGATTTTTTAATTCTATTTTCGTATTGAGATTGTTAATTTAGTATATTTTTATTTTGTAATATAGCTATTTGGAATCGAATGTTTTAAAGAGTTGGATATTCTTTTTATAATATTTGTTTGTGTGTGAGGGTGTTTTTAGATACATACAAAAATTACAACTCTTTCTATCAAATCTGAATTCAAATAAATGTCCTTCATATAAAACAGTCCAATATAGATAGCGTTAGAATCAAAGAAAAATTTGTGGACTCAACATTTTTAAATTGATTCGAAATATACAATTTAAAAATGTATTTACTGTGTATTATATTTAACATCAATGATTGTTTGAATAAATAAAAAATATTATAATGAAACAAGCTATAATAATAAATACATACCTTTTTTTATCAATATTTAATCCTTATCTCCTTACCAAAATTCAAGATGTTTTCCAAAATATATATACAATTAAGGTTAAATTATTTTGTAAATAATAATTTGGTGTACTCTATGAAATTATAAAATCCATGTTAAACATCCTATAATTATATTATAGTAAAGATTTTTTTAAAGATTTTATTAGTAAATGGGTTACACACTTTTCTCCAAAGAATCAAATAATTTCAATGTTGTAAACATTTTCTACTGCAATAATTAGTATGATTTTCATTTAATAACATTTTCATTGTATACTTAATTTCTTAAAAAAAAAAAAAGGTGGCTCGTTGAATCAATATTGTGTAGTGTTTATAAAGCTATATAGACTATTATTCAGACACGCTATACCCACGGCAACTCACTCCTGATAAGAGCATTTATTATTGATTGTGAACGCAAGCTAACTCCTGCAGCACATGACGCGTTAGCCACATGATAAAAGGTTATGCACCTACGTTTACGTAGCTTTAACTTAAATAAACACATTTATAAAGGTATTTATTATAATACGCAACCAAATACCATTCTTTTCCCCCGTATTAATACAGACTAATTTACATGGGAAGGGCAATTTAGAAAATATAAACAAGCAATCCTTGCGTCCAAGAGGGATGTAATTTAGCTATTTTATTAGTAGATCTATCATTTTATTTATAATGTAATATAGTAAATAAATATTCAAAGTTATAGTTCACATCACTTAACATATGAGTACGTGAAAGTAGCTGTCAAATAAGGCTCTTCCAATTAAAATTGGACTGTACCCGTCTGAAATATTAACATATTTGCAATAAAAGGGTATGAATGAGGAAGGTATGATTAAGAGGAAATTTACAAAATTTGTTTCAAATATTACGTTCATCAACATGGTTTTTAATTTTTCCTTTTAAGATGTTGGAGGAGGAGGTTATTTTGGAAGAAGTGAATCCACATTAGTGTGAAAAAAGGTATAACCGTTAGAAAGATGTTGGAAGAGGAGGTTATTTTGGAATAAGTGAACCCACAGTAGCGTTAATGATGGTATAGCAGAAAAAACATAGGAATAACAACTATAGGTGATGGGATGAATATAAAAATAATTTAGCCTGATTTAACCGTGATAAAGAGGCTGGTGCTCTAATTTTAACTGGGTTTTTATCTGAAAGCCTGTTTTTTTAATTTGTTTCCCGCTCTCCCTCCACGCCAATTTGGGTATATTTCTTATACATTCTTCTTCATCATTCTCACCACATTAACGTAACTAACATACTGCGTATAACAGCAACGGGTATTAATACGTGGTAAAAAAAAACACGTAATAAGCCACATGTGGAAATTCACTCTCATCGACCCCTCCTCCTCACAAAAAGAGCACCCAACCAATATTTGAGCCTTGAAAATTAATAAAACCATAAATGAAAATACAATATTATATTTAAACCTGCTTTAATTTTAAATTATATTTTTTTAAATTTAGTTTTAGAGTCTTGAAATCGTAATGTATGTTTAAGAGTAGTTTAGAAGATTTTGTGCATCACATATTACTACGCTTTTGGGCTATCAGTGTAAGCTTATTTATCTTAATTAATACGGTGATAAATAAGTTAAATGCAGTGGAAATTAACTCTAATTTGGGTGAAGCGGGGAAGACAAAAAAAAAAATTGAAAAAAATTACTCCAAAATCATGAGCATTTGAACACTTATCTCCCCATTACTGTCAATCAAGTCTATTCCGAGACTGACATGTGTATGATTTCATTGTCACGACAGAAAGTTTTTTAACACTGACTCTTGCTAACCATTCAGGTTATAACTTCACACCAAAAGTAAATTTTAAGTTAAATAAAGCATGATTTTTACTGATCCCATGTATAATGTAATGTACCTACATATATTCTAAACTTTTTAAGAGAAAGTTGTGGGTTATTTACATTAAATGTTTTTTTAAATAAATGCCATATTTTAAAACAAGTATTTACAAAACACACATTCCATACATCGTTTTAATGAAAAGTAATAGGTACGTGTGGGAAAGTGGTGGGGAGGGAAGTTTTGTATGAATAATCTTTGTTTAATTTTTCATTCACTCAAAACCACCAACGAAACATTTAGAATAAATTAATTTTAAGTCTTTTAACCATTTTTTACTGGCGAGATTATACAAAAAATGATGTGACGTGTATGTGGAACGTATATTAATTAATTCTAGTGTCCACCGGACAACAGCCAGCTTTGGTGGCCGAATGGTTTAACGCGCTTTTCTCGCAGTACTGCAGATTACAGGGAGATCGGGGTTCGAATCTTGGTCGGGTGTACTGAGTGTTATTTAGCCAAAGTGGTTTTCAACACTCCTTATACGCAAATGGGAGTATAATTCTTCCAAATACAGCCTTAAAACCATTAGCGTAATTAGTATATAAGCGTGTAACCTCAATGGTTGGTTAGCAAAACATGATGCAAAAAAAAACTGACAAAAATTATCTTATTGTAAAGTCATAATATTAAAAATTAGTAATATTATGTATATTCCAATATTATATTTTGAATCTTTTGGCATGTGTACTAAAATTAAGCCGCTAATAATCTGATCTGTCAGTGGCAAGGAGGTCATGGTTTGAGTCCTGGTAAAGTGTACTGAGAGTAGTTTTCGCTAAAGGATTTTCCAACCTCTCTCCACAATATTGAGGGGCCAATTTCCTATAAACACCATCATATGCCTGCGCTAATCCAGTTTCACTTTCTATGAACTACCGTCCTCATCTCTGTCCCATAGATTAGAAAAATAACTCATGATATTAAAACTTAAGGTCCATGAAAATAAAATATACTCTGCATTGTTTAATATTTCATGTTTTACTTAATATTTTTATTTTATAAGTTCCTCTTTACAGAATATTCCCTTCAAAAATAATCCATTAATATACATATATACCCACTTCAATGGCCGCGTGGCCTAACGCACCACTCTCATGTTGGACTAGACTGCCGAAGACGGGGAGATCGGGGTTTGATCCCGGTCGGGTGCACTGAGCTTTTTCACTCTCCTTCCAAACAAATGCAGGTGCACTTACTCTCAATTGAACCTTCCTAATCCATAAGTCATTACTGTAATTAATACATAAGTGTACAACCAGAATGGGTAGCAAGACGTGCTGGTAAAAAAAAATATACATATATTCATAAAGCACCTATCCACATGTTTACAAAACCACGCCATGTGACATCAAAAGTTGAACTAAATTACGGTAACGTGTAAATCTGCAGCAAAGCAGAGCTAAATCTAGTCCTCAGGTTGAGAGCAATAGTCGTAAGCGTGCTTCTTTTAGAAAGAGATGTGGGTTTTCAAAACTCCGGGGGATAAACCCCGGTCCCTTTCATAGTCCGGTTCATATAATATCGCTTGAGCCAGACTAGACCGATCGCATGATGACACGATGGTGGTCTCACGGGTGCCCTTTGAGTACCACTTGAAAGGCTCCACAACAACCGGTCCCCTTCGAGCCTTGGTGAGAACCTCCATACCTCAATACTCAAGGGCATAGGAACCACGCAAGGTTGGGTCATTACGAACACCTCCAATTTAATAAATAAAGTTAGTTTGATGGCAAGCTGTTACCTATATCAGTGATCACATTGTCTAAGAAGGTGTTACTCTATCACAGTGGTCCCCAAACTTACTAAGAAGAGGGCCACATTAAAATATTCAAAAATCTATTTGGGCTGGATTGAACATTATATATGCGATACACATATTATATATATAATGTATCATTTCGTTCTAGATCTCAATTAGATATATGAATATTTTATAACCATAGTTAAACATGACAAAAAATTAATGTAAGCTGTGCAGCCAACATAATTACCCCCTCCCTCCTCAAATCAGAAACGTACCACAGATCAGACCATCAGCTCTAAAGACACTTTATGGAACGCGAAAATATATAGGATTTTATAAATTGCACTCAGGAGAATCATCATTTTAGTATTAGTATTTTATTTTTTTATGTTTTTCAAAGCGTCAGTGTACCAGATTTGGCTCACGGGGCGTAGTTTGGAGAAACCTGCTCTAGGACATTGTTTCCCAAATGGGGCTCCATGGGAACCTGGGGTGCCTCCATGAGGTAAAATAAGAGTTCCGGCCAAAAATAAATAGTTTAAAAAAAACATTACAATGTAGCGTTTATTCCCGTAAAGCTACAACGGTTAATAAATGAAAGCAAGACTGGACACTATTGGAATTAAAACAAGTAAACTCACCGTTGCCCCATTCAGCAGCTTCAACTCACTAATGTACTCCCCGCACAAAAATAACATGCCGCAATGAATTTAACTGACCAACTAAGCGAGTGAAATCATGCAAGACTGAACTTTGCATTATCGCGGGGCATGTTGGGAAAATTGTGGCGCGCACGCGCAAGAAGGTGGTGATGTTTTGAAACATTTGGTTTAGAACAATCTACCAGCTGCTACGTTATTCTATGTCGTCTATTTATCCCCTCCCTCTCTGCATTGTTTTGTGTTTGCCTGTGTTTTATTTACCCCTATTCCCCCTCTCTGAGCTAGAATAATTCTATATATAATGATGTAGTCCAGGTGGACGAACTACTCTTGTTAGGATCAGGTCCTCGGACACACATAGGTGTCCGGGATGTTTTTAGAAGGTACGAAATTCCCTTTTGGCTGTTGTATTTTGAAATCTTGTCTGGCTTGAAAGTTTTATAATGTTAGTGACTTATTAGTAACTTAGAGCCTGTCTGGCGTGAGAGCTATAGTATTCTGGTTAGAAAGAATGTTAGTAACTTGATAGTAACTTATATCCTGTCTTACTTGAAAGCTTTATAATATTAGTGACTTATTAGTAACTTAGAACCTGCCTGACGTGAGAGCTATAGTATTCTGGTTAGAAAGAATGTTAGTCTTGTTAGTAACTTATATCCTGTCTTGCTTGAAAGCTTTATAATGTTAGTGACTTATGAGTAACTTAGAGCCTGTCTGGTGTGAGAGCTATAGTATTCTGGTTAGAAAGAATGTTAGTAACTTGTTAGTAACTTATATCCTGTCTTGCTTGAAAGCTTTATAAGAATGTTAATGATTTATGAGTAACTTATAGCCTATTTGGCTTGAGAGGTTTGGTATTGCCATTAAGGAAGAAATATTAGTAACCTGCCGATTTCGGTAATAAATTGCCCGCAACTATTGTTTTTGTTGTATTATTCACTTATATTTACATATCCAAGTTTTTATTACTGTTCAATATTTAATCTCTCTTTATTCAATTTCAATAAATGAAATGTTATTTTCTGAAATATTTCTTTATATCAAATATTCATGTTATATCCTTCTCGCTGGTAACCAATGTACATATAATTATACTCATTACAACATAGTTGAAGAGTGAATTCAGGGAAACAGAAAATGATTAGACCTTAGTACGGCCTATTTACTTTGTGATTATCCTATCGGCTCCTCTCTAATTATTATATCCCTTTTGTTATTCTTAATTTTGTTGTGCACCAGCCTTAGTTCGTTGGGAATTAAGGGTGGTGTTACAACAATTTAAAAATATTGCAGTTACTGTAGTTGTCAGACGGTCAAATTGTTGTGTTTGAACACAAAAGTGTCTAAATGTGTTCATGAAGAGACGAACCAGAAAATGCCACATTCTTAGAGTGCATGAGCCCAAGGAGGAGTGCGCTTGGTTATAAGAAATTTGCAGTTTAGGCTGTTGGTACGCGTCTCGTGAGCTGTCTTCTTGATTGTAAGATGGTGCCGAAGCTCAGTCAAAATGTTTATAATATATCTTGTGAATAATTTTTGTCCATACTCACTTTTTATAATAAACGTCAAATAATAGAACCCATTACCTTTTACCATACTTTAAGATCTGGCTATCTACCAGTCCCTATCCTCGGTTTGGGGATAGCAAATATCACTAGTTGGAGCGCAGGCAGTGATAGTACGTTTATATCTGGCGGACGAGAAAATATTTGGGTCAGGTTTCTTTTACTGTACAAATTGTGTAATAAACTGTCTTTGTAACTGTAATCTAGAGACCCGCCTCGGTGGCGTAGTTGACTAACGCGCTAGACGTGTTGAGCTCGACTGCTGAGGACGGGGAGATCGAGGTTCGAATCTCGGTCGGGTGAACTGGGGGTGGTTTTTCCTAAATGGTTTTCCACTCTCCCTCCACGCAAATGCAGGTTCACTTCCTCTAATTCAACTTTCCCAATTCCTAATTCATTAGAGTAATTAGTACTTAAAGCGTATAACCCGAACGGGTAGTAAGACGCGGTGTTATATATTATTATTATTATTATTGTAGTCCAGAGCCTGCTGATAATCCGCTCCACTTGTGCAAATGTTCATTCACTCGCAAAAATTTGGGAGTCTCTGTTTATCCATGTGGAATTGAAAAGTGAAACTACAATCAGTTGAGTGCTTAGAGTTTAACAAACTAATAATAACAAAGAATCTGATATTGGAATTATCTTTTAGTTAAGCGTAAAGCCTTGTCATTTTTTTCCCCTGACAATCCCGTATACAAGGTGACTGTATTTATTTATGGCACATGAAAGAGAACAAAACGTGTAGTTCCCCCTGAAAATTGTTGCTTTCAGTTTAAAGGTGTTTAACCTTGAACCAAGGGAAAAAAACTGTGCTATTCTGAAAAGTATTCAAGGGATTCTATTATTTTAAACAAGATACAAAGAGTTCCATGACTAAATTTAATTGAGAAACGCTACTCTAGCATTGGATTAGATTGCTGGTGACAGGGTGTTTGGCTTTCAAAACTGACCTGGGTATATTGAGGTTTACTTATTCCTAGAGTGTTTCTCCCTCTTCCTCTATACAAATGCATGTACATTTCCATTCAGTGTATATTATCCTCCTCACTACAACTTCATCGTGAAAATGTGGATAGCCCGGATGCAGTACACATAAAAAAGTATTTGTTAGAACATCGTTAGTTAATATAGCGTTTTTGCTTCGATACATAACTACTTACTCAGTTATTTAGTTTAATATATTAACTCTAATTATCTTACCGTTTGTTAGGATGGTACAATTTATACATTTTGAAATTTTACTATCTTGGAATTAATTTTAATTAGTTAAATTTACTGCCACACCAAAAATTTAATCAAATATGATCAATTATAAATTCATTTTAAGTTGATTGGGTAACGCGTTACTTTGATTAATTTAATTAGTTAACTTAATGACAAACACTTGTGAGATAAACTTGATTCCTTAAACAGCCCCCTCCTAAAACGTTTCACGTAGCTGATCTCGCTTATTCCCGCCTGGAAATGAAAATATAATTACGTGTATGAAGTGTCTTAAGGTCTCCAGTGAGAATTGTGTGATTAAACTGTATTTGAATAGAATAAGTTTGTACAAGCTAGCTTTGAAATATGTTTAACATCTTTTCTTTTTCTTTTGAAAAGTAAGTTATTCTCTCTTGATTAGCAAGCGTTTGTTGTAAAATAAGCCTTTATTAGAGCCTTTCTTAACATCCTTTTTTGTCATAGAAACTACTTTAAACAATTTAACAATAGAAATATTATAAACATTCACCAACAATGCTAGTTTTAGAGTAAAAATGTGTTAAATAAGCGAGAACAGATCACTTACCAAAAAAAATCAAAGCTCGTTTAAATCTCGCTTGTACACTATTTCTTCGATTTTAATTATTACACTTTTATGGGTGCTACATGGTCAAGCACCGAGACGCGTTGCAGACATTTAGAAATCACTGATTATTTAAGAAATTGATTGATAGTTTTTTATGTAGTTTTCAATATTATTATTATTATTATTATTAGCACCGCGTCTTACTACCCGTTCGGGTTATACGCACTTACGCTAATGTGTAATGGTAGGGTGATTGTGAGATGAAATGAGGGACCTACAGTTTAACGTGGAATCCGAACCACGGTGGAGACCTGGCATTCCTAGTTTTCAATAAATTGTAGGCTAAAACTCTCATCAAGTTCCTGGCTAGATATAAAGTTTATATCTTAATTTTTAAAGGTAAACAAACTCAACGACATTTGACGCTTTTTTTTTTACTTTTGATATTAAATAAAAGGGTTATAATCTGTATGTAGCCTTCTTCTAATAAATAAAGTCATGTTTTGATAGGGTTGCGGAATTTTTTTTATGGTAGTGTGGAATTGGTTTATAGGATTTTATGTAAATTATCAATTTTTTTTTAAAAGTTTCAATTTAAAATTAAACCATTTTTAACCGATTTGAAAATTGAAAAATGACTGCTGGACACGGTAATATATTCATATATATATATATATATATATGATTAGGGTAATTTGGGGGGATAGCAATTTTATTAACAAAGAGAGGGTACAATGGGAAAACTTACACGGGGAAAACAAACCCAAGTGAACTCCGCCGAGATTCGAACCTCAACCTCACCATAATCGGAAATACAGTATTTGACGATTAGTTACGTAATTTGGTTTAATTATCCATGTGTAGGTCTACATAAATGAAATTAATGTATATTACTTTGAGTAGAATTTTATTAATGAGACCCGCCTCGGTGGCGTAGTTGGCTAACGCACCAGTCGTGTTGAGCTAGACCACCAAGGACGGGGAGATGGAGGTTCGAATCTCGGTCTCCTTAAGAGGGCTACATGATAAATCACTGAGAAGAGTTCCAGACTTTTATTTATCCTAGAATATTTATCAAGTGATTTGATATTTTTAAATATTGTTTTTGACAAAATATAGGTGAAAGCTCTGACTAGGTAAAAATGTTAATAATTGTACAAGTGGCAGCAATAGTCACCAATTTCCGTACTCTGCCTTTAAATATGAGTGAATAATGACCCTGGTCACGGGACGATTTCTTAATAGCTCAGTGGTTAGAGCGTTGGCGTTCTCAGACAAAGGTCTCGGCTTCGATTACCGTGTCCAGCAGTCATTTTTCAATTTTCAGATCGGTTAAAAATGGTTTAATTTTAAATTGAAACTTTTTAAAAAAAATTGATAAATTACCCTAATCATATATATATATATATGATTAGGGTAATTTGAGGGGGATAGCAATATATATATATCCCTTCAATTAAGTTTTTAATAGCCATAGTGTTATTCAAACTGGTGAGAACACAAATATTATTTTGTTAGCGAAACTTATTAACCATTTGGTTTTGACGTATTTGAACTAATTACTAAGGTGTGTTAGTGATAATGAAGGTTGAATCTAGAATAAGTTTACTTATATTTGCGTGGAAGGGGATAAGAAAACAGTTTTGGAAAAACAGAGTTCAGTGTACATGACAAGTATTTGAACCCTTATCTCCTCGTTATTGGCAGTCTAGTTTATCACTAGAGTGGTGCAAGTCTTGTCTCGTCAGGTTTGCTGGAAAATGGGAATTTTGGGCTCGAATCTCTGTCGGGTGTACTGGGATATATTTTACTCAATGGTCTCCCACTTTTTCTACATGCAAATGCGGGTGAATCTCCTCTAAGTTTTACCTTCTTTATTACTATACCAATAGTATAAACATGTGATGTGAGTAGCCGTTAGGACAAAGGTATTAATTTGATAGGAAGACCTATTTTTGACGGTTAAATTACTAACTAAATTAATTTCAATATACGTCAAATCTTTCTGTCTTCAGCTGTTCATTTTGATTTGTAAAATCAATACCTAAAATAACAATAATAATATAACAAAACTTATCAGTGTTCAATGCAAAAGAATATGTATTTGTCAACCTTGGTGGATTTTGGGTAAAGTACTTGCTTCAAGACCCGATTTCCATGGGTTCAAACCTAGCCGGGGTCAACGTATTTTTCTTCAACAGTAAAAATCGTTAGCACAACTTCCTTTGGATGTAAAGCCTCCGGTCCCAAAACGATTGTGGCATGATATAGAACCTTGAAATATGTGTGAAAATAACTTTCCCGGCAAAATTGGCAGGCCCTTTTGCTCTCACTCATATAAATTCTCGTGTACCGATATAATTAGTGGGTTCATAAAATGCACGTTAAATACCTCAAATAAAATAAAAATAATTATGTATTCTTTAATTTTTTCCCTAGAATAAGCATACTATAATAGTAAGACGCTATGAACAAAAACAAAAACACAGCCTGAGAGTTAAACCAACCATTAAAATTAATTGCCTCTGACTTTCCTCATGAACCTACAACAAGATAACTTTGACTCATGTCCTTGTATCTTTCCTTCGTACATAACTTCCACCCTCTGCCACCAACCAAACCACGCTGCGAGAGACGCTGGACGTCGCTTTATCAGCGTCCAAGCATTCAGCCTCAATGGCACCACGGGATGCCACCAAGGGCTACTTCAACCAAGCGGATATTCTCAACGGGAAGTACAGTACGCGTTGGCTTCTGAAATCGATAAACTTCATTTGCGAGGAGGATGTAGAGGACGCAAAAAAAGTCAGTGTTTTATAGTTTGGCAAATCTTTTTTAACCAAAATAAGTAAAAATAGTACTCCAATAGGAACATAGAGTTTAATTTTATTTATATAGTGATATAAGAAAATTCTAATATTTATCATGAGCGAAGTGACATTAGATGAGAAACATTATAAACTGATAGAATAAGATTTCAATAAATTTTAGGACACCCTTGACAGATATTCAAGAATTTTTAATATTACAATGGGTGACCTGGTGGTCTAGGGGTAAGGTGTCAAACTTCTGTGCTGGGGTCCGGGGTTCAATCCTCGGTCACGGCACAGATTTATCTGATTACCAAACCCTTCCTTCACCTCTGACAAGACATCTTGTGAATGTGGGGAATACCAGGCCTCCACCGTGGTTCGGATTCCACGTTAAACTGTAGGTCCTCCATTTCATCTCATAATCACCCTACCATTTACACATTAGCGAAAGTGCGTATAACCCGAACGGGTAGTAAGACACAGTAATAATAATAATATCACAATGTGAAGAAAATTAAACTCTGTGTCCTTCATACCGAAGTAATATTTGATTTATTTTTACCAACAAAAATGTATAATATAAAAACTGCAAAAACACTTTTGTTCCCTGCATCCCCGACTTAACCAAAGAATGGGTGGTGGAATTATTGGTTTGGTTTATTGATTTTAATTTTTGTTCATATATATTAACATCTATGAAAATACCAAATTGAAGATGCTTTCCACAAATAGGTTGGATTATTTTCCAGCACAGCTGATTCTTGAACTCGGTTGAAGGTTTATTTTTTCAGGTGTTTACAATGCTTTTCAAACCAATAGGCCAACCAGAACAGTTAATTAATAACTTACTTCATTCTTATCGTGTACTAAAATTATGCACTTTCAATACTGGTAATGTAGTAAGTGAGCGAAAATTAAATAGTGATAAATTTGTGTACAAAAAAATATTAGAAAGTAATTAATATATAAATATAAGTATATAAGACATATGTATATATATATATATGACATATACAAAAATATCACTCTCTAATTATTGCTCACTTACTACAATACTAGCAGTGCATCATTTATTATGTATGGATACTAATTATATATATATATACTATATATGCATACGATATATATAAAGTAGGCTCTAATTGGAATAGTAAATGTGAAAGTGAGTTAATTTTTCTGGCAAACATTGTTAGTAAAATAAATGTGTATGCTAGAAATGCTAAAGAAAATTAACTTTTAAATTTAAGAGCAGTTTTTAATCTTTCAATTAATATAATTTTGTTGTAGTTGATAATGAAAGATTATTTTCTATCACTAACAGCATTTGTATTCATTCTTAGTATTTATATTTTCAAAACAACAACAAAAATATCCCATCAGATACAGATTTAAATTGGAAACCAACTTCAGAACAACACTCAAAATTTCAATAACAATTTATGAGAGCAATTAATTTCATAAGAAATGTTTATTGTAGTAGCACGTCTTACTACCCATTCGGACTAGACGCCTGTATAGGGAATAGAAGAAGTGAACATTTAGCCGTCTTAACAACATATTGTGTTTTTCACAACGACATAATATCCATGATTATGGTAGCATAGTACCTAAATATATTGGATTGAAGTAATCCAGCCTCTTGCCAGAGCTGGATATCAAGAATGAGTAATGGGACAAAGAAGACACAAATAAGACTTAGATTATTTTATATTACATGACTACTTCATTTAATTTGTTTGGTAGTTGGAGGTTTAGCAGATGTTAACTTAATATTTATTCTGTAATTTTACAATATTATTATTATTAGCACCACGTCTTACTACCCATTCGGGTTATACGCACTTACGCTAATGTCTAATGGTAGGGTGATTGTGAGATGAAATGAAGGACCTACAGTTTAACGTGGAATCCGAACCACGGTGGAGTCCTGGCATTCCCCACATTCACAAGATGTCTTGTCAGAGGTGAAGGAAGGGTTTGGTAATCAGATAAATCTTTGCCGGGACCAAAGATTGAACCCCGGCCGCCAGCATAGAAGTCTGACACCTTACCCCTAAACCACCAGGTCACCAATTTTACAATAAATTAGGACTTAACATTGTTCGTGCCACATTATATTGTATTTTATATTTCTGCATTAATATTTTAATGTGTCAACTTATGTTTTAGACTATTCATCAACTCGTTTGAGATTTATATTTTAGTTGATTATGCATTATAATTTTATATAAATGTTAATAACTTACACTGTTACTTCACCAAAATTATTTTTAAATTTTTTCATTTTAGTGCTTGCTAAACTAACTGATTACATTTATCACTTTATCAAATATCTTAACTTTCATTATAACGACTCCTTACTTTCAACAATTTTTTAGAATGTTTTCTAAAATGCAATAAGAGAAAAGCTGAAATGTTTTTTTACTAGAGTTACGTTTATAAACGAAATCTTTTAATTTGATTGTAGCTATAGCCTAGCAAAATATATTTGATACAACTTTTTCATTGAGATAGGTGTATCTTAATTTAAAGCTCCTTGTCTCACTTTCCTTTGATGATGGCATTTCCACGTAATGTGTGAGGTTTTTTGAAAGAAAACATTTATTTATAAAAGTTTATACAACCATGGGTTCTTGATGTCAGCCGCTTACCTCGCATAAGGGTGAGTGTAAAAAAAAATATATTAAAGACAGTTTATTAAGCCAAGCCAACATTCCCCCACCCCTTACGCCCCCTTCACCCCTTATCTCGTATTAACATTAAATCTTCTGGGGAAAGTCTGCGGAGAAAACTCTTTATCTTGAGAAACAAAAGTTAAAACGCGGTAAGGTGTAACTAAGGGATGGGGGTTGTCTCTTTTAAAATCTCTTCGACGACAACTGGCCGTAACATAAGTTGTATAATGATTATTGAAAAATGTCACCTGGACACGGGAATAGAACTCGGGACCGTGTCCTGGTGTTATTTTTATTTATTCAGAATATGATATCTAGCTGGAGTAATCCTCACTAAAAGCATAAATAATAACTTTGGATATCTGATTCATATGTTGTATAGTTTCACATCCATAAAGGCGATTCCATGGTATAAGATGATGATGTAGGGGACGCGAGAAAAGGTCAGTGTTTTTTTCAGTATTTATAGTAAAACATTCATTAGAAAAAATAAATAAAAGATTGCTCACTTAGAAACATAAAGTTAGATTTTGTTTTCACATGGTGACATCAACAGTTCTCGAACATCTGTCAAGAGATGTCCTGGAATTTAATGACAATTTTACTCTTAATTATATTATATTAAATTACAAGGCACCCTTAACAGAAATACAAAAAATGTTGCTATCATTATGTGAAGAAAATTAAACTCTACGTTTCTACTAGAGCAATATTTGATTTATTTTGACCCAAAAATTGTTTTAATGTAAAAACTGCATAAACACTGGTCTTTTCTCGCGTTCACTTCACTCCTACTTTAAGGTGAATGAACCATCAAAATTGTGTTACACAATTTTAACAAGAGTATAATTATAATATGCAAATTGGTTATCAATGATTTCGAATCATTAAAGTTAACGAAAGGGTTCAAATTTGCTATTTTATGCTTTTTGTGTACTTTTGTAAAGGTAAAGTAGTTAATATGTGGGGCTAAATTTAGTAATATTTATAGTATCAACCGTAATAATAATAATGATAATAATATTTCAATGAAATATTAATGATAATAAAATGTATTAAATGTTATAAGATGAATTAAAATTAATAAAATGGTGCGATGCAATTTTAATGATCGAATGCTCTTAAGTCATTGGCAGCCCTTAACATACGTGGAAACCTGGGAAAACCTTGTTGGTTGGGGCCCCAATTTATCTGCCTAGAAAATGTACATAAAATTACAAAATCATTAACAATATATTTGAGAAAATAAAAATTGAATTGGGTTACGAATTAAAACTATAATACATATCATTAAATTACAAACTTTCTTTTATAAGTCTCTTGGCATCCCAACAAATATTTTCTCCTACGCGTTTTACTGGCATGCGTGATAATAATAATAATAATAATAATAATAATAATAATAATAATAATAATAATAGTTATACATTGTATTATTATATATTACTATAATCATAATAATAATGTTAATGTGAATTTAATAACAATAATCGATTAAGGATGAGGATTATAAAGTTATTTGAAATGTATCAGAATTTGCGTGTGAGGTGAGGGAAAAATTGTTTAGAAAATACATACCAAACTGGGATTCAAACCCTGACCCCCTGTCATCAGCAAACTCCTTTGAATTAATTATTAATATAATTTCTTGACATTTAATTTGAAACAAATATGGTTTGGGCTTTCTTTTTTCACAGTACAAAGTCTCTTCTTGAAATATAATCCCAATTCTTATTTCTGAAACTCATATTAACCAATTTGTTTGAAGAGTTTCTATAAATTTGTATTTTTCAGCGTGTAAAATACCCATTATTATATACAAGTTGTATATTTGTGTAAAAAACTCATAACATTTATCCGATTAAGTTTGTTCTTGCCGGTTATTGGGAAGCCAAGGTTCAAGCTCTGGCTAGGTGTATTTATTATGATTTTTCCTTAGTAGTTACACACTTTACTTTTAAATGCAAGTAAGCTTTCTTTCAATGCTAGCTTCTTCATCCTTATATTAATAGTGTACTTAATGTGAGGTAAAAAGTAACGCTAGTTAATGTCTTAATTTTTAAAAAGTTTTTATAAAACAAAAAAATTGTTAAAAAATTCTTATTGTTTCATTATTTAAGTTTAGCTTAATTTTATATATATATATATATATATATATATATATAGTAATATTAACAGTTCTTGGATAGTTGTCATGCCCTTGGTGACATTTTAACAACAACAAAATAAAATAAAGATAAAAAATTCTGGTCAAATATTTCTATGACCATGACAAACATAAAATAATTGTCGGAAATACTTTTCCCAAAACTAAACTAACTTTATTGGTAGAATTTTATATTAATACAAAATATTTCTGCCATTAAAATTGTAAAAATATAAAAATGTTGACAGCCTTGAGGTAGTAGAAGCGATGCAGAAAAAAAAAAATATATATATATATATATTGGCATTTCTCTCACACTCAACTTAATAGTGGATCAGTATACGAACGTGTTTTTCAAGTTGTACCTAATTTGTTGCTGTGTTGTTTTCGCTCTATTTCCTTCCCGCTAGTTGTTGAAGAAAGTGATTCAGCAGGAGTTAAACGGACCCCTGAGAAGTGACGTTACTTAGAGCGGGTCGGAGATTCTGGAAAGGGGTGGCAACAGCAGTTGCGCGGGGGAGATAAGCTTAATCCCACCAAAACCTCCCTTTACTGAGAAAGGGGGGGTTTGTGGGTGGCAGGGGAGGGGGAAGGTTTTGCTACTGCCCGGTAATATGTAAACTCGTAGACTTTATTACCCTCTGGTAAGTGGCCGTTAAAGGTTGGTAAGTTAAATGGGGTTGGGGTGGAGATAGTTTTGGTAAGATGTGAAGGTGTAATTCGGGGTTATAAGAAGAATGAGAAACTTGGTGTTGTTTCATTCTTGAGTGGGGGGAAAGGGGATAAGGAGAGTGTTGTGGGTTTCTTAGCTTCGAGTAAAGGATGATAGAAGTCTTGTGAAACGGACGGTGTAAAGAGTAGGGGGAGGATAAATAAAACACTTTTTTAAATTTAAATGGATTATTGTAAAGTGGCTTACCACAATCAAATACTTAGATATATATGTTAAAGGAACTTCAATATATGATTAGCATTTTCAGGTTTAATTATTTAAATTTTGGTGACCTGGTCTAGGGGTAAGGTGTCAGACTTCTGTGCTCGGGTCCGGGGTTCAATCTTCGGTCCCGGTACAGATTTATCTGATTGCCAAATACTTCCTTCACCTCTGACAATACATTTTGTGGACGTGTGGAATGCCTGGCCTCCACCGTGGTTTGGATTCCACGTTAAACTGTAGGTCCTCCATTTCATCTAACAATCACCCTACCATTACACATTAGCGTAAGCGCGTACAACCCGAACGGGTAGTAAGACACGGTGCTAATAATAATAATAATAATAATAATAATAATAATAATAACATACATTTTGAAAGCTGGACTTAAATATCGATATAAAATAATAGTGTTTTTAGAATGGTGTATAGATACAATATCCCTGCCTTTAAAATAAGAAAATGTTAGTGAAATATTTTAAACTAGCATTTTCCCGAGGTTTCACTTGCATTAAATAATACAGTAACACATTCAACATTTTCAAATACTAGAGAATAGCTCAAAGATTTATATTTTACGTGCATACGAGGATTCAAAAAGAAACATAGGCTTACCCCCACCCTTTGCCCCTCTTCAACCCCAGCTTATGTCATGTGCCATCTTATGTGCCTGCAATATCAGCCACGGCGAATGTCCACTGCTTACACCCAGTTTTCTTGAAACTACTTCGCTCGATGATAAGATCACGTGATGGTATATATTTTACTATGATTCTCTGAAGAAAAAAAAAGGAACACAAACGAAGAAGTTCCGTCTCGATACTATGAGTACTTTTTGATGTTACTGGCAACAAACAAACGAAAAAACATAAACATTATAAAAAATGGATTAGTTTGTATTACTATCGTTTATACTACCTAGATAAAAAGGAATACGCCACCAAAACTCGAATGTGCAGACAAAACTATCTGGTATATCCGTTCTTGACCCGGGAAATCTATTACGTATGTTTGTTCGTTTTTAGTGAATAAAATTTGCCACAAAGAAAAGTGGCCCAATCTTAAATTCTGTTTAAACACAAATACATTGTTGGTTTAATTCATGCTACAAAACGCGAGAATTAAGCTGACTATAACAAAATGTTGAAATAGATACATAATTTGATCATGTGTCAAAAGATCTATACAATCTTTGAAACTGTTGGGACTGATAAAAATAAAGAATTATACAATATATATTTGGTTATTGAAGAGTTAAAACAAATAAATATTACATAGAAATGTAACAGTTTAAAGTTTAGAGAATTAATTATTTATTTTCAACGTTTCTGGCATGAGTCGATTCGTTATTTTGAATCCACAAGGCTAAATTTTCGTTTTATGGACTTTTCTAGAGAACATCATCTCAAGACATGCTAAATTTGAAGTTTTTATGATATTAAGCGGAGGTTGAATAAGTCATGTAGACAGACATATAAAAATTGTATCGAATTAGGATGGGCAACATTTGACTGCACTCTTTATATAATTGTTATTTTACAATATCAAGCTAAGGATGACAATTTTCAAACAAATATGTTAACCGATAAATTTTAAAAAACAATCTTTAAAACTAATGTTTAATCATTCAACAGAATTGAATAAAAATACTAAAGAAATTCATAGAAAATGCAATATTTGCCTAATAACGATCATAATAATTGTGAAAACATATATATATATATATATGCATTTTTATAAAAAGATTATAGGAAAAAAAGGGCATTGCAGTTTATCTAAGAGCATAAATGAAATAATATACGGAGATAGTTTCATGAAATTATCTAACACTTTCAATTTTATACCACAATAAATACGTATTTTCTTATAGTTTGTGAATTTTTAATCCCCCTATTTTTTGGATACAACATTCAAATCTTTAATTTGCATTCTTTTAGATTTATATTGGGGTATCTGTACATGATTGCAAATATTTCATATTTATATTACATCTACCCTCTACTACTACTACCACTTCACTAAATATTTTACACGAAAAGAGATTCTTATAAAATAAGAGATTCTCGTCTAATAAAACTTTAGCAATAAAAACATCAACTTATAGACCAAGACAGAAAACTTCTAAACGTACCAAGTTCTATATATATTATATATATTCCCGTCTCTTTTGTTTCTTTTCTTAAATCTATTATTTTTTAAATTAAATACCAAAAGTTTTAATAGGGCCCAAATGTAATTTTCCGGAACTTGTGTCAAGATCTACCCACTGTGTTTGGTTGGTAGTGCAAATAGATCATTAATATAGACTCAATTTGTGTCAAAACCAAAGAAGCTGTCCAAACATGAAACACGTGGTAAGGAAATAGTAAAGAGAACTGAAAACTGATGGTAATCTGTGTATGACAAATGACTTTGTTGACACACTTCTAATAAAAGTTAATATAATCCCATATAGTTTGCTTTTGTGTTTGTTTTGATTCTGCACACCATGGCTATGACTATTCATTTAAGCTATTCACAATAATATTTTCACTTTAACAGCTGTCCAACCTATTGTTAACCTTACGCCTTAAGCACTGTGACTACTGGTGTTGGAGAATATACAGAATGTTCAAAAACACAACGCTCAAACTGAACATATAGTTTGTTTGAACCAAAAATAATACAAGATCCCTATACAATTACATTTGGCAAAATATACTAGTATGGCCTACAGCACCGGGAGAGAAAAACTGTGCAATCATTCGTGTACAACAAATTGTATAGTAGTTAGGCGCGCAGCACTGCACATGTAATGATTGCAAGCACTTTCTGTGATGTATGACCGTTAATGATGACCCTCAGAACATATTTCCATTTCTAGAAGAACCGCTTTGTTGTTTAATATTAACTGTAGCATTTTCTGCTGTCATGCTCCAAGATGTCAAGGTGTGCAGTATCGCGCACCTTACTATTATGCAACTTGTTGTACACGTGTAGCGGGCTAACTATCCAAGTCCCATACAACCCAAATCAACTGCCACAAATAACAGTCTTGAAATAAAATGTAGGTGACCTGGCGGTCTAGGAGTAAGGTGTTAGACTAGCAAGCTGGGGTCCAGGGTTCAATCCTTGGTCCAGGTACAGTTTTATCTGATGGCCAAACCCTTCCTTCACCTATGCCAAGACGTGTATTAATAACAACTTGTGAATGTGGGGAATGCCAGGCCTCCACCGTGGTTCGGACTACACGTTAAATTGTAGGTCTTTCATTTCATCTCATAATTACCCTATCACTACACATTATCGTAAGTGCGTATAACCCTAACGGGTAGTAAGACGCGGTGCTAATGATAATAATAATAATAATAATAATAATAAATATACATGGATTGTTGAAAATATGCTCATATCTATACATGTGTGTGTTACATACCTCGCCACAACTTCGCTGAACACGAGTTCCATTAGACGTGCCCTGCTATTCTCTCGGCCAGCGATGCGGCCCTTCACCGGGATGAGCTTTTAATTCATCTGACTGAATTACTGGGTGGAGCGCACGGCACAGTTTTCGCTGGTTATGGCTTACGTGCCGAAGTGAACTTCATGGGACGTTATCCCCCCACCCCCACACTACTAAGACACCGTGGCTTGCAGGACAAGAACACATTACTTCATTGCTATCCCAGGATACAACACGTCGCACGTATTTTCGATCAATACATATTTACGACTCCAGGAAGGAAGGGACTATGGTACCAAGGGACTGGCCTGATCAGCGGAACAAGGCTGTCACAGCGTTATAATCAAGTATTGATAGGGAGTAGATGGCTGTAATGGCCGTGGTTAGGTCTTAGGAATAGTTTACTTGTTCAAGAGAACATTAATAACGCTGATGGTTTTCGTGTAAATGTAAATGTCAAACTTTCTGGCTCACAGTGCTAACTAGTCATTGGTGACGTTCTATGTCACTGATAAATGCTAGGTCCTTCAGACCTGCAGTTTAGGTAGTAGTGTGTCCCACTCCATGGCCTGCACGACCACTTCGTAGTCTGCAGTGAACTCAGGCATGAAAGAGGCTTTTATGGTTGTTCCAGGCCTGGCTGTGTGCCTTATTAGGTGTTGGTCGGCTCTCCTAGAGTTACTTGGGGCGCTTCACGCCATGATTGTAGTTTGCTTTATTGTGGTGCTCAACTTGTGGATCTTTTGCCCATCAGGCATGGTTTGCGTTTTTAAAACAATTTAATGATTGTTGTTCACCTTGTGGATCTTTTGCCCGTCAAGCATGGCTCACGTTTGTAGAGAAATGTAATGATTGTTGTTGCTGTGTTGTGCTTAACTTGTAGGTCTTTCGCCCTCCAGGCATGGCTCACGATTCTTAATAATTTTGATATCGTCTCTTTGAGAGGACGTGTCTTCCCCTTCTGGGTTTGATAGTCAATCTTCTCGGGTTTTATCACCTCGAGTCTGGCTAATTGTAAGTCCAATTAGTTATTTGCCGGGTCTTTTTGTGCCCAAGCCTAGAAACCTGTATTAGATCTTTCGTCATCTTTCACCGGAATATCCGGTATAAGCCCTCTGTAGCTTGTAACTATTGTAACCTGATTAAAATGGACTAAGCTATCCTCGCTAGCATGGGTAGTCTTCTTCCCCTGTAGTAAGACCGCTGGTTTATTTAACCAAGCTAACTGGTTTACTTATTGTGTAGGGTATTATTGTAAGTGTAATTGTTTATTGAAAAATGCGGCATTTGTATTTCTAATGGGAAAGATAACCATATCAAGCATAACCAGGGATTTACCTGTGTTGTACTGAGGTTGGCGCTTCCCGCCTTAAGAACTATTGAGTGGGAACACAAGACAACTCGCTTCGGATTTATCAATTTTGGGATCCATAATTAGCCTAAGACTTCACTAACTGGATAGTGCCTGTATTATTTTTAATGTATGTGCTGACAAACTCATCTCATTAAAGTCTATTTGTTTATCTGCATCATTATGTTTGTTTTTACTTGTTTTATATCTTGAATGTTTTCCCTGTTTGCGAACCTGGGGTTTAAATTTAAAAAAAACCGGTGCACACGGATGCTTGCACAGCTTTGCTCTCTAGGTGCTACACGTCGAAACTTTTGTATTAGCATAGTTTACCAGATGTAAGGGAATAGAGATTCTGTATTACTTTTGGTTCAAACAAACTAGATATGCAGCTTCGGTGTTGAGTTTCCGAACATCATTTATACCGGGTAAGGAATTTAAGTTGAGACACTAGAATTGTATACCGAATAAGCATCATTTTAGAAAAAACTGTTTCTGACAAAAGTGTTTTGTTTTTGAGGGGGTAAGGAAACATCAATTGTTGTTTATGGTTGGGTAGAAATCTTCAAGGCAATCTCGAGGGCTTATTCTTTCAATTAAAGCCTATAATTTGTGTGAATGAATTTATTTTACATATAAAAACAAACGCAAATTTTTTCTGACACAATTTTTCGTTTCACATCAATTTTTTTTAAATATTTTAACTTGTATTTTCTTATCTGAATTTTAATTCAAGAACTTTTTGTTACATTAAAGTTGTATAGATTTTAATGGTAATCACTTTGAACACTTACTAACGTAATTTTATATATAATATTGCATTTAACATAATAAATAATAGCATAATGTAATAAAAAGTTTATTAATAAAAATGTTTATAAAAATTACAAGTTAAAATAGCTGTACAGGCATACATATATTAATTACTGAAAAGTGGTATAAATCAGAAAGGTTGAATTCATATGAATTGTATCCACATTTGCATGTGTAAAAGAGTGGGGGTAACCATTTGTTAATACCCATCTTAATATACTCAGCCAGACTTTGAAACCCGACCTACCTCTCACTGGTAAAGCATACTAAACGAGCTTGACATTTAGGCCCCACGTATTAATTTAAATTAATTTAATATTTGTTAAAATGACAGGTGAACACGGGAATTAAGCCCAAGGCCTCTGGCTAAGTACAAGTTAAGTTCAATTCCCATGACAAAGTGTTATTTTTCAACTAATTTAGATTAGTTTAATTGTGTTCTCCTTTATACGGACATTCGCATTAATACAATGATGAATACCTTGTGTGTTGATAGTCATTTAGACCATATACCTAACAGCGTCGGCTTAAATTTGTTAAGGATTTCTAAAACTATAAGAAACCCAACAATTAGAAAGGTATAAAAAACAGAAAATGAGAAAATTTCTTATTATATTAGATTTTTAGTCTGGCTTAAGGAAAAAAACTAATAATAAGAATGTATGGTGTTTACAGGGGCATTATGAGTTTTCTCACGTCTTTACTCTATCACATAAAAAAGGGTTACTTTTTTAGGGGGGGAGAAACACGTGTAATACCATTAACAAATCACTATCTCCACTTAACTTTTAAGATGCCACTTTTTCATGTTAGCCATACACTCCAATTTTTATAAGACGCATTTTTTCCCACTAAAAATCAACGTTAAGAAGAATGTGTCCCGTGCAGTGTTCGATCCAATATCCCGTCTGTCGCGTCCCATTTTCATAATCTAAATTGCCTTTTAGACACCCTCTTCCCACCTCACTCTCCCACTCTCTTTAGAGGCCATAAAAAGCACACGGGCACGTGGCCATTTTACATCGCGGGAGAAAATGAGCTATTTTGATCGTTCAGTTATCGTTAGTGTTATGGTTGGTGTTAGACCATGGAGCTAGAATGACAAAGATAGGACAATTCATTGGCACTCAGAAATGTTTTTATATTTTTAAAATTATATAAATGTTAATTTTCTCAAACCCATACAAAAGTTTGTAGGAAAAAAATACTCTGTTTGATTATTTTTAGTCTTCAAAACAAAGATATATATGCTAACTATTGGTAGCTGTGTCATCAATAGGTATTTTAAAATAAACCTATAAACCTACATATTATATATTTGTAAATGAAGAGTAATCATTTGACTGAAATCTATGTTGCCTACCCATTATGGAATGGAAAAATCTTGAAATTAAGCGATTAATATTGATAACTTTGACTAAACAAGCTTTCTAGATACAAACGAAAATTATAAAGGAAATCATATTGAGTGTTTTAACCCGTTATCGCAATTGTAATTCTTTATTAATCCACCTTAAGCCAAATCATCGTCATCATCATCATTAACAGTTTCCAGCTGTTGGCAGACAGATGGGGTCTGTCTCTAACATAAGGCATTCTATTTAATTCTGTTCTCCCACCACCTTTCTTCCTCTACACAATCCCAAGCTACTCCTCTCCTCTCCACACTCCTCTACTCTTTCTTTATCCACCTGTCTCTGTGTCTTCTTCTTCTTGGCCTCATGCCCACCACCTCCATTTCAAGCTTCCTCCTTGGAATTTTCCCCTTTTCCGTCTTCTTCACAAGTCAATACCATCTAAATTTCCCCTTCCTATCCTGCAGGAATTTCTCCTTCTCTCTCTCTCTCTCTCTCTCTCTCTCTCACCCTTTCATTATTCACACTACCCATCCTTGTCACTCCCATCCTATTCCTCAAAATATTTCATTTTGCATGCCTATATACAGCTATTATCCTTTTCTTTCGTTACTCAGGTTGCTGATACATACTGCAATATTGGGAAATATTCTGCCCTGTACATCACTCCTTTGCATGTATGGTAAATCAACCCATTAAAAATTAATCAAAATAAAGGAGAGAAATATGTTTATTCTCATTTAAATTAATTATATTTTCCATCCCAATAGAAATGGTACCGACCTCCACACGGATTTTATCACTACATTGTTTAAAAATGAAGATATTTACTCACAACTCGTAATATATGTGAAACAAAATACTACACACTAACAAACCTAAGCAATAATTGTATATTACTTATGTTAAACTTTTTTGAGTCTCAAATTTAAATCTAATGAATTTCTTTTTAAATATTTCAAGTCCTCACCTAATATATTTGGACAAAAAGAAGAAGATCGATATTATGTCCAATAGGGTTAATAGTTCGTATTAAAATCTCAACTTCCGTTTAAAATTTTCGAAATTTTATTAGGTCTTGCACATCTTATGGTTATTACTTTTTTATTAAACTCCTTATATTTAAATTTAGACCAATAAAAAAGGTAAGTATTGACTATTGAGTCTAAAATGATAGAGATAGATCGTTGATGTACACATATTTCACCTAAGATGTTAAAGAAAAAATAAATGGTACGGAGCTCCACACGGACTTTCTCGCTGTAATGTTTAAAAATGGAGATATTTACTCAAATTTTGAAATATAATATACATTAGCAAACCCAAGAATTATTGCGCTATACATCCGTAAAACATTTTTCAACTCACGGTTTTAAATTTTATTTTTAAAGAATTAACACCTTCGTTTCTATATTTGGACCAATAAGATAAAATAAAATAAAAGGTTTGAAATATTGGTCAAAGCTTATGAATAAATTTAATCAAAACCGTCCAAGCCAATTTTGAAAAAATATATATATATATCTTTCTGACAATAAGGAAACTACCCTTAATTTTAGAGTTGGCTATTCAATACCAAACATTGTTAGGGGTAACCCTATTTAAATCCTGAAAGACAGATGGACAGATGGCATTATGAAAACCACTTTTTCAGATTTGGAGGATAATGAAACGTCAGCATTCATCAAAATCTCGAGTTCGATTTTGTTTATGATCACAATAATCGATCTACCTGTAAGGTAGTGAGGAAGTAAAAATATTGATATTGGATTCCCAAGGGTCAACACTTCGTATTAAAATGAAAATTTCCACTTTAAAATTTTCTACATTTGACTAGGCGTTGCACAACTTATGGTTATTGTATTGCTATTTAGTGCCTTATTTTTAAATTTTGACCAATAAAATGAGTAAATATTGACTATTGAATATAAAATGATAGAGATATATCATTGCTGTACGAACATTTCCCCTAAGATGTTGAAAGAAAGAGAACACACACTTTTTGAGAGACTTACGTCTTATTTCTTTCTCTATGGCATTAGAGAATTATTGCGTTAAAATTTAAGTAGTATCACTGTACAACTAAAGCTCACAAAATTGTATCAATATATTTGTCAATATCTCCGAAACTATTGATTTTATAAAGATATATTTCAAATAAAAGTTTTTTATTTCCAATAGTACTATTTTTCAATGATAATTTATTTAGTTACTTAAATTTTTGCGAAGATAAGGACATTTTCGCTTACTTAAAGTACCCTAAAAATAATTATTGCAGGAAAATGAAAATAGAAATTATGTTTATAATATTAATCAACGCTTAGATAAGAATTTTAATGAAAATCGTTAGAGCCGATTTTGAAAAAAACATATTTTCCCTTCTTGCTCTTTATTGAACAGCTTTTAATTTTAGAGTTAATCAGACACATAGACAGACGTCATTGCAAAAACCACTTTTTAAAGATTGGGAGGTCATGTAATGTCGATATTCATCAAAATTTCAATTAGATTTTTTTTATCGTTGCCATACTTTACTTGCGTTTAGCTTAACAATTTTTAGTTTTATAAAAACATGTTTCAAACAAATATTTGTATTATAAATAGACCTACATACTTGCGATGAAAAGTAATTTCATATCACAAATAGTTGTGGAGATATGATTTTTTTTAAATGTGGATCTATGCATCAGACCGGAACCCTTAAAGTCATTTGTGCCGAAAAACTTAGATCATCCATTTTCTTTATAATCTTGATCAATGCTTATAAATGAAATTTAATCAAAATAGTTACAACAGATTTTTATAAAATCGATTTTTTCTTTTCTTTTTTACCTTAATAAATTGCTCTTAATTTTAAGTTTAGACATATAATTCCAAAAAGCCCTTGGTCCAACCCTATTCAAAGTCTAGATACCAAGTTTTAGCCCGATCGCTCCGATAAAATAGCTTAGGCTATAGTCCGAGCTACGGATAGACGGAAATTCAAAAACCACTTTTTTGGATTAGGGGAGTCTTGAAACGTCAACATTCTTCAAATCTTGAGTTGGATTTTTTTGACGATCAAAATACTTTCTTTACCTGTATGATAACGAGAAAGTAAAAATGTTCAAAAATTAAAACTATTAGTATTACAAACGTTTGAAAGTTCCGAACTAACTCCAAATACTTCTTTCCGTAAGCCACCACGTCACAAATAAATCATCATGCTCAAAATATATCTCATTTCTAAATTAACTTTAAAGTTACTCAGATTCTTTCATCTGTTAATATTATAGGATTAGAACTCTTTAACGAAACTGATAATAATGAGACCAAGCTCCTAGACCTTGATTTTGCTTATTTCCGCCATGCCTTGATAATATATAGCTCTCAATTACTAGTAAATATTGGACTAGCTCATCCACCTTCACTGATTAACCAAGATGTCCACATTGCTACTAAAAAAAATACTACTACCCCCACTAATTATATTGATTTTGTATGTGGAGATATCTTTAATCTCTACAATCTAGCCAATGATGATTGGTCGTGTATTACATTCAACTATTGGTGTTAACTTGGTTACAGATAAATCAAATTAGTTAAAAGTAAAATCGAAACGCATATTCCACAAGTACTATTCAAAATTCTTCAATATATCATTTTTTTCTACGCTTGGATAATTTATTGTGGGGGGGGGGATACAAATTTTAAAAAACAAATAATAGTAAATTATATTCTTTTTTTCACACTTTTTTTAAGTTAGTTAAAAAAATTAGACATCGATAGAGCCATTTGAATTAACCCAATATAAAATAATATCAAAAGCAAACCCAAGTATTTTTGGAAATTTGTTAAAAGTAATAATATGAATAAATTGTCTCAATCAAACCTAGAAATTAATAGAAATATTACAACGAATCTCTTATTAATTGCAAATAAATTTGGAACCTACTTTCATTCCGCGTATTATTCAGCCTTACCTGTCTTAACCTGCCCCGTTATTTAAGCCAGCGTGTCTTTGTATCCATGGAACATTACATCCTTGTATGTCGCTAATGATATTAAAAGGTCGAGTTCATAATGGAATATAGAGGTTCCGGGAAATATGGAATTCAAAGCTTTATTTTTAAAGGCTGTACCAACATTTTCAGTCCATTGCTAGCCCATATCTTTAAAATTAGCCTGTATAATTAAATTTGACCCTTAGTAAGGAAACAATCAGTGGTCATGACTATTTATAAAAAAGGGGTAAAAACAAAATAAGGTTTGTAGTCACAGACCTATTTCTCTCTTAAATACTATATCTAAATTATTCAAGAAAATAATGTATGAACACACTTTCCACACCTAAAGAATAAACTCTCAGAAAACCAACATCCCTTTATTAAGAATAAATTTACTGTCACCAATCTAGTAGAATTTCTTGAACATGTTGCCCCTCAAGTCTCTGCCCAAGGCCAGGTTGGTGTTATTTATTTTAACCAAAGTAAGGCTTTTGACTTATGTAAGCATAGTATTATTATCTCAAAACATTGTAAATTTTCCTATTTCACTTATATGTAAACTGGTATAGCAGCTATTTACATAATATACCATTTTCTATTAAAATATATCCACACACTAACACATTTTTAGCACCTAGTGGTATACCTCGGGCTTATAATTTAGGTCCTCTTTTCTTTAATATGTTTATTGATGTCATTGGTAAATACTTAAACTCATCAAGTTATTTAAAATTATCAAATTAATGGAAGATTGTAAAGAATTACAAAATAATATAAATGGTATTTTACGATGGTCTCTTGAAAATGGAATGCTTATTAATTAGTAAATCAAATACAAACTTCATATATTTTATTAGGAAATTTGATTCTATCATTTTTACTTATAATGGTATATTATGACATAGTTATCTCCCTTTATATTAATGATCTATGTGTTCTCCTGGACCATAAAATATACTTCCGCTATCATATTGACACTATAATATCCCAATCATTGAAATTACTTGGACTTATTAAATTTATTACGTCATCATTTAAGAAAGTAGACTGTGTTTAATATATGTACTACGCCCTGGTTAAATACAACTATAATATGCAAGACTGCAAGTGTTGCTTGGAATTATATTACCTTAACTGACTCTATTAGATTTTAAAATGTTCAGCATTAATTTATTGCTGCTTGCTATGATAAATTCCTTAATAACAGGATGTATTATGATTATGACAGAATTAGAAACGTTATTTTTAAGGCTTCAAACTCTCTTCTCACGTAGACTTTATTGTGATGCCCTTTTTGCGTTTAACATTTACAATAGCAACATTTCTTGTGAATTTGTTCTTGATCATGTAGGTATGCATGTTCCTTCTCGGGTCTCAGGTAATTCAAAATTATTTTCTTTTAATAAATCTTACAAGCTGTTCCCTATAAGGCGTTGTATCCATTCCACTAAATTTGTGTTTGTCGATTTAGACTTTTATAACAAAAGAAAAGCTAAACTCAGAAAATTATTCAAGAAACTCCCCTATTATTAATTTATCCTGTAGATGTTCTGTCTAAAATATTTAAATTTACATTATTCTACCTTATTTGTTTGTTTATTGTTGCTTCTATTTGCATGATTATGCTTTTACTACTGTTTGTTTATTTTATTTATAGTTATTAACTATTTATAATTATAATTTTCTTCCTAATTTTAGTAATATTTATCTGTACGTATCATTATTTATTTATGATTACTTATCTAATTTTCTCAATAAATAATAAGTACTTGTAAGGTACTTGTGTACTTTTAAGTACTGCCCTGCTATATGTCTCATGACTGTTTGTCAACAGTATTATAGAGGAAATTTAAATTTAAATTATAAATGTTACTACTATTAAAATGAAGAGTCTGTCTGTCTGTCATGGGCATTGTGTTATATCTATCCCACGCAGAACATAAGGAGCCTCTCTGCACGAACGTGTGCATCTCGAAGCCAGGATTTTAAAATTTTGACTGTATTATTTTTAATTGATTAAAAATCTGGTTATAAGCAAAGATTCCGTGGACAACGCAGCGTTTAAAGGCATTAGCTTTAAGGTTATTATCCATGTATAGTCATTAAACTAAAATCATGTATCCCTTGCAACACCGGGTACTTCTACTATTAGATAATACAAGTGTTGTATAAAAGAATCTTCTAGAATAATCTATACTCACAGTGGGTTCTAGACCACACTTTTAATATATTATAAGCACACCTTTCCATCCATCTATTCATTCTTTCAACACGATTCAGTGAGGAAAGGATTTATTTTTCAACTATTAAGTGAATGAGCTCGTTTTTCCCCAAGTTTGAACCTCATAAGTACTTTTTCATATATCATAGTTGTAATTTTCTAACTAACTCTCTGAATTTAAAATAACTCGTAATTTCTTAGCCGTCAACCCTATCTTGAGATCCCTCCATCCCATCCCTGACACCCAGACTCTTTCAATACATTTTTTTTAAATTATCACCCCAAAAACAATTTTGGTCTTGAATCTTCAGGTTTCCCAACTAAATTGTTATGTACACGCCTCTCATCGCCCAAACTGGTCACATGACAACCACGTCTACCCCTACTCGCTTTTATTTTCCTTAATATATCTGGGGATGCACACAAACCATGAAGTTCTCCACTATGTATATTTCATAAAACTTTGATTTCAAAAACTTTCAATTTATTATTTTGGTAAAAAGGGAGATACCACGTTTCACATCCGTAAAGAACAATGGGAGGGTAGTTTAGTATTTTATCAGCTTAATATTTCTTGAGAGAAGACTGGATGGAAACCTCTTACAATCTGAATAATAGCAAGCATTATCTTCATGAATTCAGTACTTTGATCTCCTCATTCCTACCTATTGGAACATTTGCGAATTATTTGCATTTTTCATATTTTTTAAAACTCGTGAAATAGATATCTACGAATGTATTCCTTTAGAATACACGGTTATGACGTACAATTATGTACTTGGTTTTAACTATATTAATTACTCCCTGATTTTAAAAGGAAATTTTAAAAAGTGGTTATCAGTAAATTCCTCTCAAGTAACACGCTCCGACTTAGCCTAAGTGTATGTCTGTTCAATATCCCTAATAAAATCAACAAAAATAACATTAGTTTTGGAAAGAGGGGTGATGTGTTTAATCCTTTTTCTGTTTAGCCATGCCAATGTGAGCAATCATCCCTTTTTCCATCGCAAAAATTAGTTTTCCTTTCAAATATAAAAATAAAAGTGAAGCTCACGCGATGTCGTGCCAGTGTTGTGGAAGACATCCTTACATATTTTAAAAGAAAAATAGTTTTTTCAACAACAAAATATAAAATGTTAAGAACTGACCACACTATAACATTCTTACCTCCCTACGAATTTCTAAAGAACCAATTTAACTTTTACTGTCGAGTTTATTCTCTTGACTAACTTCCTGAAAATGTCATTTATGAGGAACAAAAAAAAGTATACAAAAGCACGCGATCTGTCTATTTTAGGTGTTGGTTAGAAATGTGAAATTTCCAAGACCTATTTAAACAAATGTGTTCGAGTGAATGACGTTGTACAAGTTTGCATTCTAATTGTCTTGTCAAAAATCAAAGTTCGTTACTGGGTTTAAGATTTAGGGTTTTTTACAACATTGATTTCTGCGGTATTTTATAAATGTTAAATAAAATTTTCAAGATGAATCAAGTTGACAGCCAATCCCCAAGAGTCGAATGAGCTGTATACAAAAAGTTATGTTTGTTTTAATCAATTGGTTATATATTCATAGATCGTTTTTTGTTTTTGTTCTGTATGACAATGTCAGAAGATAAATATAATTATGTTAATGACCCAAACGTGTTTAGTATTTACCAATTAGTTTGTTATTTTAAAATTTTCAATTGAAAGTACCTAAACGTGTCCATACAAAATGGATCTGGCAAATAGTTTGGTGTTTAACTATACACAAGAACATTAAAAAAAAATTACTTTATCATACCAAGAGAGAGTATTGTAATCGAGAAAGAAAGAAATATCGAGATTATAATGAATGAAACCAAATCCAAAAATTGTTATTATAAAATTCTGTCTGTCCCTGGGCATGGATCCAAAAAGGTTGGATGGATTTTGTTCAAACTTTATGTTTTTAGATTGTATAAAGTCTTTCCTAGAGGTATTATCAAACCGTTGGTTTGGGGTAAAGATTCGTTGAGTATTAGTTTACTGATGTGAAATATTTGAAAATTCAAAATATTTTTAAAATGGCTCTAATGATTTTGGTTTAAAATGTATATCGAAGGATTGAGTGTTATGACAATTAACAAAGTAAATTTTATTTGGGTTGAAAGTTTGTTTGTGGGTATTTTATTGAAAATATATTTCTCAAAAACTTGATATATTCTTTAAATGACCAAGGATTTGGTTCAAAATAAGTATCCTGGGATTATTTGACATGAGAAATCTAACCGCATACAAGTGTTTGGATAAAATTTTGTTGAAATTCATGATAGATTTTTCAAAAATTGTATATATATTTTTAAAATGGTTTTAACTATTTGGTTACAAATGGGTATTGCATAAGGTATCCTATTGATATAAAATATAAATGTCGAAATGAAAAAAAATCATGCATGGACTAAACTGTGTGAGGTTAAAGGTGTAGATGTAACAGAAGTAAAAATATAAATAACATGATTGCACAGTTTCACATAGAAAGCAAAAAATGTAATTTAATAAAATAATCTGGAATTCGTTAATCATTCACTTTAAAATTACTTGCCGACGCCAACTTGATATTTCTTGCAGACAAAAACAAATCTTGATAGTGCATTAAAAGAGGCTTAAGGTGGGGATGTAAAGAACGCGAGAAAAGACTAGTGTTTTTTGCAGTTTTTATATCAAAACAATTTTGCGTAAATTAAACTAAATATTGGTCCAGTAGAAATTTTCTTCACAAGGTGATATTAACTGTTCTTGAATATCTGTTATGAGCATAGCGGCATTAGATGAGAAACTTTTACATATTTTAAATGAAGAGAAAGTGTCATTAAATTTCAGGACATCCTTAAGAGATATTCAAGAACTGTTGATATCAGCAAGTGAAGAAAACTAAACTCTATGTTTATACTGGAGCAAAATTTAATGTATTTTAGCCACAAAAAAGTGTTCTGTGATTACTACAAAAACATTGACTTTTTCTAAATTTCCCTTCCACCCTACCTTAAAGAATAACGGGTAAATTTATTTAAATTTTAAAATAGAAAATATAAGAGGCTCCTGCTAGTGCAACAAGGTGATCTTCAACATCTTCTTACCATATCTTGACTCAATGAAGACTCATTGGAGACAGTTTGTTCCTACGACTACGCGAAACATAAACAACCAGAGACAAAACTGAAATTTGCCTCAAGTTGAGTTGCTCGAGTGTAAATTGAAAGTTCATACTGGTCAACTTAGGTTCCTAAATTTGGAAATATTATTATTATTATTATTATATTGTCGGTGACCTGGTGGTCTAGGGGTAAGGTGTCAGACTTCTATGCTGGCGGCCGGGGTTCAATCCTCGGTCCCGGCAAAGATTTATCTGATTACCAAACCCTTCCTTCACCTCTGACAAGACATCTTGTGAATGTGAGGAATGCCAGGTCTCCACCGTGGTTCGGATTCCACGTTAAACTGTAGGTCCTTCATTTCATCTCACAATCACCCTACCATTACACATTAGCGTAAGTGCGTATAACCCGAATGGGTAGTAAGACGTGGTGCTAATAATAATAATAATAATAATAATATTATTATTATTATTACTATCCCCGCGTCTTAATACCCGTTCGGGTTATACGCACTTACGCTAATGTGTAATGGTAGGGTGATTGTGAGATGAAATGAAGGACCTACAGTTTAACGTGGAATCCGAACCATGGTGGAGGCCTGGCATTCCACACATTAACAAGTTATGATTAATACACGTCTTGTCAGAGGTGAAGGAAGGGTTTGGCAATCAAATAAATCTTTGCCGGGACTGAGGATTGATCCCCGGACGCCAGCATAGAAGTCTGACACCTTACCCCTAGATCAACAGGTCACCTTGATTTGGAAACAAATAGCACATGGCATCAAAAGGTCCCTTATTGTTCCATTGGTGGACCTATACCTTTA
Source organism: Timema monikensis (assembly GCA_902151445.1). NCBI lineage: Eukaryota > Metazoa > Arthropoda > Insecta > Phasmatodea > Timematidae > Timema > Timema monikensis. The sequence goes on from CABFVZ010000404.1 coordinate 451,164, forward strand.
TACTAACATAAATTAACTAGGTTGACATTTACGGGAAGATAAGAGTCGAAATCCTGCCCAAGTGCTATGGGGGTAAACTTCCACAAGTTATTTGCATTTTGTAGGATTTTTTTCCTTATCTTTCTTTATCCTAATCCTTACAGTTATAGTAAGTAGCTCTTCTGTAAAACGTGTCATTTATAAAACATATATCTGCTATTGTTTAGTTAATTTTAAAGTTGAGTAGTTGTTTTATTAATTAGAAAATATAATCTAAATATGTCAATAATATAAGTCCAATGTACCAAAGAAAGATATCAATTTCCCCCAAATCTGCGGTAACAATTTTGATTACACTTTGTATCCAGACATTGTTTAACATTATAAACAAAATGGCGATTCTCATTTTTCCAATAGAATTACTCTAAGGGCAGTTTACTGAAGCAGAAATTTCAAATTTTGATCCTAACCCCACAACTAATTGGAATACGAAATAACTCATCATAACAAATGTGTAGTGCTATTAAAATTAGAAAGATTTTTTTCTGCAATATATATCTATACAACCAATCATTTCTTATTTATTAGCAAATATGTATATTTTCTTACGGAGATCTTTGACAAATTTAAATTTCTATGCTCTTTGTGCTTAGAGATATTCCTCTTTTCACAATGTTTCTGTATAAGTGTGTATTATTTCCTTTATGATCTTTGGTTTAGTGGTTATTCAACAATGTATATGAGTTGGTTTCACAATTCTTACGAAAATTTAGTAAATGTTTTTATATTAAGATAAATGATAGAAAGTCTAGGCGGTACAACGTACTATTTATTTTACTTTTTAATGGTTAACATAATATTGTATCATAACTATAGGAGGCATTGGATAGATTCTCTATGGTTCTGGCTCATTCGTTTACTCAATTAGTAAATATATTAAAACTAGTGATGGGTTTTTATATAAGGTTTCTTAATATTGAATTATACTATTGAAGATTCCCCTTGGTTTTTATTACGTGATTTCACTATTGCACATATACAGCCTCTACCCCCATCTAAAGAAAGTCCTAAGTAACCTTCTAAGGATTTCGTTGTTCTAGTTTTTTCTATTTTTTTCTCTTAAGTTTACAGATTATTCTGCAAGTCTTCATTATTACGTTTCTTTACTCCAACTTAGTACTTGTATATTCGGTAAAAAAAAAAGAGAACTTCTCGCAAACGAAAAAAATCTTGACAAATAGCTTTTTTAAGAATTTGTTTCGTTTGCTTTTGTAATGAGAAATATTTAAACCCGTTACAATAAAGCTATTTTTTATACCAGTATGCTCTATATTTAGTATTGGTTACTGTCAACATAAACTATTAAATTCATGGACATATTGTTGAGGAAGGTGAATTACAAAGGGCCTTAACTAGTCCTGGTATAAAGAGAGTATTTAAAAACCACCCGAATGAAGCATATCATTATTAACCCTTTACGGGTCAAAGTTAGAAACATCCACTCGATCTAACATATAGTAAATTGAAAATCGGTGTTTAAAACACGTAATATACTCATTTATAAAGTTGGATTAAAGGATTTATTGAAGAGTGTGAAACTTGAAAATAAATTAGAATTGTCCTTATAAAATGTAAAATGATAATTGCCCTAAATTGATGGGCATGTTGACTAAATATTAGGCTAATCTAGTTTGGTTTGCTGGTGACGTGTATGTTTGGGCTAGAATCCCATTCGGCAGTGATGAGTGTGTTTTATCCTAGCATTTTTCCGTCTCTCCCTTCACTAAAATTAAGGTTTATTTAATTTAAATTAATAATTCTTCATCCTAATGACCCTGTCTTAGTTAAATTATGTATAGCCTGGACAGGTAAAAGTAGGATCAAATAGAAAAATTTAAAAAGAAATACAAAAAATGACCCTATAATCATTATTCTTTATTTATCGATTTTTATTGGGCTTTAAGTGTACATACATACGAACTCATCATCATCAACTTTTTCCAGGCTGTGGACAGGTTAGTTTAGTAGAATTCCTCCATATTTCTTTATCCTTCCACTATTCTTACGTCTTTAATGGCTTATATTCTTCTCCTCTCACTTGTACTTTTATCTGCTGTTATCTGCTCCTATTCTATCGTTATTGGCCTCCTTTGTGGTATTTTTCCCGTATAGTTTTTTTTCATAATTTTTTTTCGTATTCTCTCCTTCTCCATACTCATTACATATAAACTCCTAACGCCAAATTTGGTTTTTCTGTACACCGTACTTTTAGATATTATTTTTAATTTAGATCAAATATATTTTAAATGATTGCTTCAAAACTATTTCAAGTGTCTTAAAAAAGTATTAGGTATTTATCTACAGACACATTTAAGGAAAGTGGTATTAACAGTTTAGTACACTAGGGTATGTTATTATTATTATTATTATTAGCACTCTTCTTACTACCTGTTCGGTTTGTACGCACTTACGATGATGTGTAATGGTAGTGTGATTGTGAGATGAAATGGAGGACCTACAGTTTAAAGTGGAATCCGAACCACGGTGGAGACCTGGCATTCCTCACATTCACAAGATGTCTTGTCAGAGGTGAAAGAAGGGTTTGGTAATCAGATAAATCTGTGCCGGGACCGAGGATTGAACCCCGGCCGCCAGCACAGAAGTCTGACACCTTACCCCTAGACCACCAGGTCACCTGTAATAGGGTATGTATGAGAAATATAATAAAGAGTGAATTTGTCAGTATTGTCTCAGAGAAGAGATTTAAAATAAAATCATGGGATCAACACATTCATTGAACCTAATCGTAATTTTGAATGAAGTATGTATATAAATGGTCCCAAAAATAGATGAATGCCATAAACTATTTTTTTGTTTTGTTTTTCGAAACACTTGGAAATAATTACACGGCCTCTTTTTTTTTTCGTTTAAATTTGATACTTTACATTATGCGATTAATGATTAAAATATAATAGAGAAAGTATTTTGATATTTTAAATCAAATTATTTGAATCGTAAGTGATAGATTATATCAGGAGATACCTTACCTGTAGATGTTTTAGGAAAGTTAGTTTATTGTCTAGCGCATTACATTATTACATTCGATAAACAATCTAATATAAAATTTAAGAAATAATATGGGACACGGAGAAAGAGCAAAATCACAAAAATAGTATAACAATTTACGAGCTGTCGTTGTTTAATCTTTCAGGAACCTAGAGGTAATACTGGGGGGAGAAGTGCTGAGAGAGCAAAAAAGAAAAAAAAACTAGGGGACTGGTAAAGAGGGTGAGAAAGCAGGGGGAATTTGGTATAAGCCCTCCCTTAGCAACCACTCATCTCAACCCCATCATCACAATCTCGCACATAAACTCACACACACACTCACACACACACACACACACACACTTACAAGTGGAGATACAACGTAAAAAAGCAGGCACATGTAATAGTGACATGAGATGCCTTTGTAAAGATAATCTATATGGGAAAACTTTTCTTCCTAACCCCCCTAACTCCTACCTATTCTTTCCCACCACCCTCCCACCCCCAACAAATCCTCCTCCATCCACTATATAAGTCTTCAACGACAATTTGCAAAAGAGTCGCATAAATTTCGAGATAGAACAAGAGAGTGTGATATACTTATCCACCATCCCTATTTCCCAACCTCCTAAATCCCCACCCCATCTCCTTGAGCGACACATTTACCATCCTTTTTATCTTCTTTTTTTTTCTGATGCTCAAGAGGTTGTGCCTTATATGACTTAAGTGAAGTGATATTTTTCTCGTTCATTTTTTAAATAGGATATTTATCTTGAATTAAAAGTGTAAAGCTGGCTTACGGAAAACATATCATTTGCCTATTAGAATAATTTATTGATAAACAAGCTGTCTAGGTAGCTGCGTGTATGCAATTGTAGATGTTTTAGTATTTAAAAAATAACAGTTTAAAGTAGATGTAAGTGGTCACCTTGCGCATCCAAATATAATTCAAATACGACACCCAAATAATTGTAAATAATATTAATGTATGTATACAATATTATTTGGTTGCTCACTATACGAATCCATCTTTTTCTATCAGAATATATATCTCATCTTAAAGTTATGTAAGTAAGAAAGTCATCTAGCTAATTCTACTATTTTCACCTGAACATCAATTACTTATTTTTCAAAACAAATTTGTTCTTGTTTCCTATTCTAGATAGACATATTTTACAAGGTATGTTTTAAATTTCATCCTTGTGGGAAGTTTAGTGCAAGGAAACTACGTAAATAAAACTATTTGTATAATTATTTAATATTTAGTTTTTAATATTGTATCTTTAAAATTTGTCGAATAAAACATCAACAAATTAACATGGGAAACATTATCTTGGAACTACTTAAGAGGTTGATAATGCCACTAAGTACATTTTTTGTCTTTATTTTTTATTTAAAATTTCACTTTGTACTTTGCGTCTTACTGATATTCTGGGCTCTCCGCATATTTACACTGAAATTGTAAGAATTATAAAGGTCGAATTTTAAAAGAAATCTAGCTGAATTGGTGTAGAGGAAACACTAGAAACAATTTATAAAAACTAATTGAGTACATCCTGCCGGGATTAGCACCAAGCTCTTCCCTTCGACCGCATTCCAGATAAAACAAGACTGACGCCTCTATCCGCGTGGCATACTGGTGCAGATTTCGATAAACTATTATTATTATTAGTGCCACGTCTTACTACCCGTTCGGGTTATACGCACTTACGCTAATGTGTTTTGGTAGGGTGATTGTGAGATGAAATGGAGGACTACAGTTTAACGTGGAATCCGAACCACGGTGGAGGCCTGGCATTCCCTCGATAAACTAAATAGGTCAGATATTCCTCTTTCTTAACTCGAGAACATTTTCTTGAGACAGTTGAAAAGTCCAATTTATATATTGCTAAATTTGGAATTGAAATTTGTGGATTATTTATTTGTTACTTATTCATAAGACCAAATTCATTAAAATCGTTACTAATTCAAAATAAAATTCAATGTACTTGAGAGAAAAGGAGATTTTATATTTGTGATGTGGGAAACATTATTAATAACATCGGAATATTGATGTGTATGTAAATGTGTGTTAGTGATTTTACTTTTATTTGTGTTCTACCATTTTCCTAATATTCTATCATTTTATTTATTACTATTTAGAATATAAATAATCCTCTTTCAGTGATTTAGTGAATATCACGAAAATCAACAAATAAAGCGAAGGTTTGAACGTTTAATTTAGTCTATTTTTACTCTTTGAAGGGCTTGTAATTCTTCCAAAACTCGTTAACTTCTGATTTTGTTTCCTGATATAAGCCTATTTGTTTGTAAATAATTACGATGTATTTTTTCCCATTTCCTTTAGAGATTGTTATAATTTATTGTGTATATAATTAATTTCTAATACGAGTCAATCTTAACTTACTATTACATGAAAATACTAATGAAGTTCTTAATTGTTTTCAACATAATATTATAAATACACAAATAAAATTATATTAATATTTTCACTATGTTTTAAAGAGATATTTGCTCAAAAGTGTACGTTGGGATCAAAAGTTCAAATTAAGAAACAATTAATTAATATTCTAAAAGCTGAGTGTTCTGTGTATAGGTGAATGGAAAACAATGATTTGGGAGTGCAATCACCAATTAATATTAAACTAGTATTAGTAACTATCATTTGAACCTGTAACTAAATTTTATAATAACATCCAAATGTTAGCTAACAAAACGTAAACTATATTTTCAAATTTGACATGCCTTCTCAATTATAATGCAATTTACTATAACATAATTAAATTATCATATCTCTTATTATATCGAAGTTTTACGTTAAACAATGGCCTCATTGACTGACCTAATTTCGAAGCTTCAGGAACGAGATGTTGTGTCAGTAGTCATTTAAAAGTACAGTCAAATTTTCAAAGCAGGGACATTTTGTAAAATTAAAATAAATATTTTGTATGTCCATCCGACACCCTAGCTCAGTTGGTAGTGTCTGTCTACTGAACTAAGGATCTCAGTTCGACTCCCGGCATGGCTGAAAAATGTATGATAGGTGAAATATTGTTTATCCTTTCACAGTGCTGAATTAATGGATGAAGAACTGAATGCTGTTTCTGTCCTAGTCATAAGTTATATTATAAGTCATATGAAGCTAGGACAGACCTAGTAAGATGGTACTGGAAAATATATGGCTTGAATAAAGAAGTGATCCAGGCATAGGCTGGAAACAATAATGGATGTAAGATACTTTGGTGTCCACATTGAAAATATTTTACTATTCTATTTAGTGTTATTTTATAAATATATATATATATTTATATATATATATATTCATATATATATTTATATTTTTATTTATATATATATATTGATATATTTATCAAAAGTAATGACTGCCTATCACATGACCTGACTATGAATAACTTATGTAAGGGTAGTTCTAGTAACTTCTTTAGCTGTCCAATAAAGGTTTTGTCTACGCAAATTTGACTGAATTAACGCTCTAATGTAGACCAAAAAGAATTAGGGCCAATACCAAGAAACTCTTTTAATGCCTTTTTATGAAATGACTAATTCTTGAAACGACGCTAAATAAGCAATACCTAAATTAGGATTCCCATACCAGTCGTAAAACGTGGATTCTACTTCATGCTTTATTTAAACATTGAAACGCGTGCCGGTGACTCATATACCAGCCCTTCAATGCAAATTAGTGAAGATTGTACGCTTCAGGCTTGAAGCGTGTTTTACAAGGGTGATAATATATGGTTAAGAAATGGTGTTTATTTGTTACACCAGTGAGTTTGAATATTTCAGTAATGGTTTTTTTTAAGTTGTAACAGTGCTTCTGTTTCATTGATCAATTATTGGTTTTAAATGTTAAATCAGAGTACCTGGATGGTTAATAAATTATTTTATGTTAAAACAGTGCGTCTGAATCATAAAATGATGGGAGAAATTTTATGGTAGAGATTTCTTTAGAGTAAAAGTATTTTTAAAAGATTAATGAAAAATGTATTCAATAATAGCTATTTTAACAGTAAACATCACTCTCTTAATTAAAAGCATGATAAGTAGGCTACATCAGGTTAAGAAATGTGTAATGTTCTTATCATTACTATGGTTTTAACAATTCTCTTTGTGTGTGTCTTTGAATTCCGAGTTAAAATATCTCTTTTATTCTATCATTTTATTTGAAGTCGAGACATTCCTTTGTGATAAATTCAGACAGAAAACCAATTATGACCATATTAATTGGTACTTTATATTCAAAGAGAACAATAACCTTTGCTCACATGACCTAAAACGTCAGTATCGCAATGTATGTAAACATTCGAAAAAACATACCCGAGGTACTCAATCGATTGCTTAGAATGTTAAATTCAAATCACTTGAGATTAGCTTTATGATAAACCATTTGATAAATTATCATATTGAAATAGATAGCCAGAATGAGAACTATATTTATACATAGTTTGGCCTAGGCTCAAAGAACTTCCCTACAAAACTCCGTTAAAATTTGTCCAGGCATTTGGCAACTATCGCGAAACAAACATCCGGACAGACATACAGACATATTAAATGCCAAGGGTTTGAGTTAAAACAGGACATCACTACACCTGGTCATTAATAACAAAATAGAGAAATATTTATATTATAAAAGAAATCTAACACCGAATATCACTATACATTTGAGTTATACACCTTTTATAATTATTAATGTCATTGTTATTACATTTAAATTGTTAATTGATAAAATCTGATAGCTGGTTTATTATGACTCACAAATGATATTAATAAAATTATTCACTGTTTACCCCAGTTTACCACAAAGCTGTGGAAGATTCTTCGGTGTATAAAGGTTATTTAAGTTAATGTATCTTAAGATAATTCCTAGGTCTATTAAACAATGTGTTGACTCGAATCCCAGTAAGATCAAATTTATGTAGTGTGAAGCAGGTGAGGAATAGAGGTTATTTGGTAGAAAATTGACTAATCAACAGTGGAAAAAACCTCTAGAAAATATTGTGTATTCATTCGTCCCCCATATATGCTTTGTCACTTTGACAAATGACTTAAATTCACACAGTTTGTTATTTTTGTTTTCATAAAAGTCAAACCTATCCTAATAAAACCATATACATTATTCATATAATTCTCAATATAATTATTCGTATAATTTTGGTACAGCGTGATTTACTCCCCTTTAAAAACAACTGTAAATAAATTTAATTTAAAGATGCAAAAGTGTGATTTTTAAAATAGTCGACACCATCATTTTTCCTGGATGAAGAATTATAAATTACCATATTATTATATTTGGAAAAAGGTACAGGAAAGATTGATGCAAACATATAAAAGGGACGAATAAAATGCGGCTTTTACAATGAAAAGAACACACTTTACATTGCTGCCATTTACAAATTTCCATTTTCTCCCTGTTGTGTTTTACTGTTTCCTCTTTTAGGAAGTTACGATCCACGTTCCACACTCTTCCTTGATTAGTTTTGATAGAATTAAACCTATGTCGGGGGATTGGAAAGTAACGATCGATTTTCTTCAAGGGGCAAACATTACTTATTTGTCCAATGGCAGCAACATAAGCTGTGAACTGTGATCTTTTCATTATAAAAGCCATACTGTATTCTTCCCTTTTATATTTTTCTATCCACCTTTCCTCTATTTTCCTTACAAATTTAATACAACTAAATACCTCATAAAACGAAAACAGATTTTCCTTATAGAGATAAATCACCATTTTAGAAAACCATACATGTGTATGCATAAGATATAAGTAAAACTTGTCTTATCTGATTTTCCGGTAGTAGTTATGTTAGGGTTCATATTATGTCCTGATATACTGAGGCTGTTATTTCTTAAATGGCTTTCCAATCTCTCTCCACATAAATACGAGTACATTTCCTTAAAATTAAACGTCCCTTATAATTACCTCATAATTGTAATTAGATGTGTATATCCTAGCTGGGAAGTAAGACATGAAGTGAAGTGAAAAACACATTGAAAATTAGCGTATTTGTATTAAAGAATACCTAAGTGCATCAGTTTAGTATTGAAACTCCGCCATTGTGTATTAAAGTAAAACCCAAACTAGTCGTATTTCAAATTATATCAGTATAAAACGCACGACTGTGAAGTAAGCTCAAAACACCCATCCCTAAATCCTAACGCTCTCTGCGTTAAGTAGAAACGGTGACTCAACCGTAACGCAACTTAACGTAACGTAACACAACAAGATAAAGCAACTGTGTTTGAGTGATAGCTGCAAACACCCATTAGAAGGCAAAGTGGGACACGATGTGTATAGGGGCTGCGAGGGTGAATTTCAAACGACGCGACGACGACGACGCCCGTAAGGGGAGAATTGAAGAGAAACAAGATCCCTCCCACGTCAGAGAGCATCCTTTACACCCTTTCCTCTTCAACGGTGACGTCACACGGCAAACATTATGCCAGAAATTGAGAGATGAAAATAAAGGGTAGGAAGGAGAGATAATGAACTACGTTTGCAATAATTTACGGATTTGCTTGGTCAGTCTGAGAAAGAGAGAGTTGTTGTGCTTTGTTTATTTAGTAGTCCACGGAGGGGGGGGGGNGTATATTGTGTTGTTTCCATGCTATAATATGTTAGGGGAGTAAGAAGGGAGGTTGCAGGGAGGTCTTTGTTTTTGGTGAGTAGGCTTTCTAGAAGCCTTGTTTGCAGACAACTAATAGGATAAAATGTACTAATTAGTTCCCTAAGCTCTCCGTGGAAATACCCACTTAAAGCTATAATTGTGTGATATACGAGTGATGTTGGTGAGTATGTAAATCGCTTGTACTCATTCTGTTTGCTAAATTTACCCTCATGGGAATGTTTTCCTTTGCTTTTCCTAAACAGTTTAATGTGTTGTTTAATGTGTGTTTAGCTTTGTCATTTCGAAATATGTGTACATAATTCCTTTATACTATCTGTTCAGGCAATACACATAAATGATAACTACCCTAATCAGGTAGGGATTAAAAAGGAAGCATTTTAGAGCTAAGCTACCCACATTTGCATGAAAGGATATTGGGAAGCCACTTAGGGTAAAACCAACCAAATTAGATCCTACTGAGATTTGAGCCCCGATCTGCTCGTCTTCAGCAGTCCAATCTAACACAAGATTGACGCCTTAACCATTCGGCCGCTGAAGTGGGATTCACGTTGTTCTGAGGTAACAGGTAATATAAGATTTTATTGGTGGAACTTTATAGTGACTATAAATATTTTTCACAGCGTCTTACTAACCATCAGAGTAGTCACATATAACTACACTTTGAGAGTAAGAATAAAGGAAATCAAATTTAGAAGGAATATTTTGTAATTTTAATAGAGAGATAACTTAGTGTGAAACCTTTTAGAAACCAATCACCCTCAATATACGTCATCAAAGCTAGAACCTTGACCTTCTCACCAATGGTAGACAAGAATAGAGGAGGACCGATGCCTTAGCTCAGTTGGTAGCGCGTCTGCCTATGGAGCTAAGGGCCCCAGGTTTGACTCACGACATGGCTGAAAAATGTACCATTGGTGAAATGTGGGTTTACCCTTTCACAGCGATGAATTAACAGCCGGAGGCTGGACGCTGTGTCTGCCCTATATTTAAGATTAACGTAATTAATACATAGGCGTGTATAGTATATACTAAACAGGTAGCAAGACGCGGTGCTAAAAAAAATTAGATGATCTCAACTTTTAGTATTCGTGCCCACCAATGCGTGTAATATTACTGCTATAACATTAAAAATAAGCTAAAAAAACTTAGTTGGAACGCTCAAATTTTGGCGTATGAATAGACTAAAGTGAATCTTGTTATTATTTTAGTTGTAATATGAGGTGTTTATATGCTATCCAGCTATAGTTGGCATTGACACGCCAGATTACGTGTATTTATACAGTTGGTGTCACTTTGACAAGATTTCACTGAGTTAGCATATGCTTCAATGCGTTTCAGTGAATTTCACAAGAATAGACGGAAGTAGACACAGTAACATTTAAAATTGTTAGGGAAGGTTTCAAACAGGCGTGTCAAATTCATTTGAGGTTAAGGACCACATTGAAAATTGAGAAATATTAAGAATACTAGTTTCAAAAAAATTAAAACTGCCCCAAACATGGTAGTTGATAGGCAAAATAATAAAAAAAACTCATTTGCACAATTTGAAGCCAATGTAGCTACCACAGGTAGGATATCCCAATTAATTCTAAGACAAGCACAACAAGCAATTATGTAATAGACCTTTAATTTACCAACACCCACTTCAGTGGTCGAATGGTATAAGGCATCACACTCTTGAAATAAGTTGGACATCTGCTGAAATTAGGGTTCGGAACTGGTCTGGTGTACTGATAGTAATTTTTCCTAAATGATTTTCGAATCAACCTCCACACAAACGCGGGTGCACTTCCTCTAAATTCAAACCACCTTATATATAATATCTAAGCGTAATTAGTAGACTAGATATACGTAAAACCCAAACAGGTAGTAAGACATTGTGACTAGAAAAAAAATGTGTTCATCCTTATCCAGCCCGAAAACTAAATAATAAATTTTCAGCCCTTGCTTGGAACCTTACTCGCGACTCTTAAATCTTTAGAAAGTCTCACCCTCTTACTGATATGACGTTTCAATATTTGCTATATTTTTAGAGTGTTAGCTTAGAGAACAATTATTAGAATAAAGTAAGATAATTTAGCGATTATTCTAGAATTTTGAAAAATTTAAATTTAAAATACATTTATTACCGGTAGGAGCATGGAAAAAGTTTCAGACGAGTATTGTTTAGCTTGCCGGGGATGATAAATTTGGGGTTCATATCTTGGCCATGTCTATTTAGGATGTTATTTCTCCAGGGGTTTCCCAAAATTCCTTCACGCAAATTCTGGTAGAATTCCTCTAAGTCATATCTTCCTCATGCCTAAAGCTAGGTACACACGACCCAAATTATTATACAAGAATTTGTGCAATAAATTGTACAATATATTTTTCACATCAATTATATACAGATTTTAATCTCAAGGTTGTTCATACGACATATGCAATTGTACACATTTTTGTCAACAATGTGATAGTTTATTTGCTTTTGGTGAAATATTAACAGATAGTAAATAAATAAAAAATAATTATATTGAGTTGATTCTATTTATTTATTAAAATACAACTGAAGATTTAAATTGTAACTATTTTATACTGTTTCCCTCGCTTTTGTGCCTTGAGTGCTTCTCAGACACCAATAAAATTACGTCCATTAGTTTTAAAATTATTAGTAAAACTCAGGGGCTGAGAGCAAGTGAAACAGCTTGTATAATTCGATGTCTAATAAAAACGTTATCATATATTTATTTAGTTCATGTCTGGCAGGTAGGGCCATCTATTTTTAATAATCCAAAAGTTATACAGTAAAAATGGACAATGTCCCACGTGTTAAATTCCCTAAAATTGTATACAGTAAAAAAGCGCAGAGCAGATCTTGTATAATATTTGGTGTTCAAATGACGCCATATTTAGGTTACACTTTCTTATACAACTTTATGTACAATAATTTGTGTCATGTGTATTGGGCTTAACTTATTAGTGGAACTAAATGCTGAATACCTGGACAGGTAGTAAGCTCCAGTTGAAACATTAAAATATATGAATATTCATTTTATGGTGTTATTTCAGATAAATTCTTGATAAAATATTATTTGTCTATTTTTACTAACCTTAACTTTCTTAACAAACAAAAATGCCACATTTCATTCTTTCTTCAAACAAAAATATACAAAATGTAAAATTAATATTAGTCATATCCCCCCTCCCACCCTTCTTCACCCACAATTCTTGTGGGCGATTATCATCGAATTGGAATAGCGGTTATAAAACATTTTATTAGGGAAGGCACGTGCTCCCATCCCTTATCCAGACGTCTATTAATCCTCCTCCCCTACCTTATTCAACCCAGCAGATCCACTTTTTTTTATCGGGCTTACCGAAAAAAAAACACTGAGAGTCATCTTGGATTGTCGTTGATCGATTGATGGGAATTTTATTAATGGTAGCAAAATGCAAAAGTTGCTCGTGTTATATTTTTTTTACCTCTCCCTCTCTTTTTCTCTCTTTTCTACGTCTCTCTTTCACGCACTCTTTTATTCCTGCTCTTCTTGTTGGCTTGATTCCAAAGTTTGATGTTCCTTTAGATAGAGTTAAGGTTGGACTCGGAGCATGTTGCTGCAGAATGATTTTTTCACCCTCAGGTTTATCTCATCAGAACCTCTCTCATGTATGGTCGAGGCCAAAAAACAACAGGGTTGAAAAATTAGAACCGGTGTAGTCCAATTTTCATGGGAAAGATCTTTTGGAAAAATACAAGTAATTTTTTTGCTGTAAAAATGTATAAAATTTTACCGTTTTATTGGTGATTAAGGTGACGATGATATATATCAATGGTGCCAGTGGAAGACAACATGACCTTGAATATGAATACGTGAGAGTTGATAAAGTAGCTTTTATATTAAAATTGAATGGTACAAGGTTTCACCTATGTAGTCTGAGATTATAAGGATGTCATAAGGATTCCTGTAACAGTCCTAATTGGAGAGTTCAAGTGGAAAATAAGAAAACATGAAACCATAGAGTTCTTTTTTCTTCTTTTTTTTAAAGTACGTTACAGGCGTTTCAAGCGTCTGAAAAAAAGTTTTTGATGTTTTAATTTTGTAATGTATGAAACTTCAGTGCCTTTATATGTCTAAAAATAAAGAAATATTATTTTTATAAAAGCAAGTGGACATAAAGAGAGAAAGAAAAACAGTATTCTCTAGAAATTTTTTGAGTGCCTCCAGTGTCCACGGGAATGCCGCCGCTACGAGGAGAGCCATGAATGAAAAATGGCTGTTGTGGACAGCTCCGCAGTATATGTTTTGAGTAACGGTGTTTGTGTTTATTCCATCATGTGCAAAGCCCTCTAACGTCCATCATCCGCTACAATGCCCCCAACTTAAAACAGGATAGACCACGTCTGATGCGAGATGTATATAATACATCCTACTAAAAACTATTAAGGATAAAGATGAGACTTTTCTTGAAAAATCTCTCGCAGTGGTGCTTTGTGACCAACCTAGTAGGGAAAGGTGTTGGTTTGGTATAGGCACCCCCTCGGGCTTATTTCATAATATATATGACTACATAAATTCATAAAGTTGAACTCAGTGTTTTCGGGGTAAAGAGCTCGCTCAAGGACCCGATATTCGTGGGTTCACACCTATCTGAGGTTGTTGGGTTTTTCTTGAGCGATAAAAATCCGTAGCACTACTCTCTTAGGAAGGGAAGTAGAGCCGTCAGTAGTGTTCGGGACGTTTCAAAACAGTCATTTATACATAAAACTGCCTATATGTGAGAGCGTTTATATCGAAAACTGTCTATATTT
>CABFVZ010000405.1:0-17500 GCA_902151445.1 Timema monikensis
GTATGCATGTATGCATGTATGTATGTATGTATGTATGTATGTATGTATGCATGTATGTATGTATGTATGTATGTATGTATGTATGTATGTATAGAAGTAACTGTTAAAACTTTTGACTGTGGAAGAAATAGAAAAGCAGTTTTAAAAGTGTTATTTTTTTCAATCGAGTATTTTAACGATATTGTAAAAGGCTCACATAAAGCATAATCATAACAGCACTATTAGTTTTTTTTAATCTTCATAAACTATTAATGGAACTACTTAAGATATTTGAAATTTGGATAGTCCTAGAGGCTAATTGGTGAAGTTTCCTTGGATCAATTTTTGAAAATTTAATTCCTAAAAAAGTATTTAAAGCAGTGTTCACCATAATCTTTTTTATAAATTAGGTCCCTCATAATCTATATAAAGTGTTCACCACCCAGAACTTGTTTTGAGTTTGGATGTGTCTTGAAGCTATTTCTTAAAATGTTCCTCGACTTTTTTTTTTTTTTCAAAAATAAAAGGCCACTAGAAGTTATCTGAACTATTCTTCCACCAGAAAGATTTTCGAAATTGTATATCTTTAGAAGCTATTTCGAATGGTTTCGACTGGATTTTTATTTTTTAGATCTAGATGCCTTAAGAACGTATTGAAAGTGGTTTTATTCTAATACATTTTTGAAAATGTATTGCTTTTTATAGTTGATTGTAGTAATCCTCACTCTGATTAAAAATATTATATTTTATCGATATAAAAGCCATTTGGAGTGGCCCTTTACAGATATAGTTTTTTAAATTGGAGGCCTTTATAAGCCGTGTATTTTTTTAAATGAAATGTCCTTAGAATCTATTTGAAAGTATTCTATTAGAAAGTTTTTGATAAGTTTTTGAAAAGTAAATGACTCTAGATTATTTGAAGTTGGATTCAAGGCTATCCTTAAGCGTCATATTAAGAACTTTAAATAATTTAGGGGAGTTTGGAACCCATAAATCCCTAAACCCATGAGTGGTTATGTTCCTGATCGTTCTTGATCAGCTGATGATCTCATGCGTTCATTTGTATAGTTGACCTTACGTAAAATATTTAGTAGTAGAACTTTTCCCTGCTTAGTCAAAGGTTTTTAGGTTCGATTCTCACTCTATGTTGTGATTTTAATAAAATTAAATATTGTATACACCGTTAAACCATAGTAAGAATGAATGTATTTAAATTGTCAATCAAATAATTAGAAAGGAATAGAATCTTCATAAAAGGAAATATTAATTTAGTGATATTCCACTTTAACTAACTTGTTGAACGGTTTCATTTTATTAAGGTTGCGCCTCAGCAGATAATACTAAAGCTCACATTTATATTGATTCAAAATTAATTTAAAACTTATATAAAACAATATTTTACGATTTATAAAATTACATTTGAATTTATATTCTCAATAGATTTTCTTATGTAGCTCATTTCCCTGTCTCTAATTAAAACTGAACTTATTTTCATGGGATTTTACTTAAAGGATTTCCCCTAAGTAGCATAACTTACTTGCTTTATAGCAATAATAACTCGAAAGTTAATGGCCACACTTACAAAAGTTCGCTACCTATCACTTATCTTTGAGCCAGTTCTCTCCAGTCCACCTCATTACACCGTATATCTCTCAAGTACATTCTAATGTTATCTTCCCATCTGTATCTTGATCTTCCCAATGGTTTCTTCCCATTTTGTTTGAATTAAATATCTTGAACATGGTACTGGATTCTTCCATTCACGCTGCATGTCCAACCCACCGTAATCCACGTGATTTTATTATCCTAATTATTTTCCTAGCAATGTCCTTAGTAACGTTGTGGCAAACAATTATTTGTAGTTAATTTATTTTATATTAATATAATAACCAGCTATGTAATTAAATACTGAACCTAGTCCATTACCAATGAAATGGCCCGTAGTAGGAAAAACCAAATTTCACGTTCCATATCAACCGGGGACTATTACGTTTACAGTAAATACATTTAGTTTGATATATATTTTAGATTAGTGAGATACTCACAATAAAAAATAAAGAGAGAGCTTGATATCATAAGTGTATGAAGGCCTGATATATCCAATCGATCAACTATATTCACGATTCCATTTTTAACCACCTCAATGAGCCGAGAATGTTAAGCCATAAGGCACGCTATAGAAACAATAGAAGCTCGCAATGGATCGATGAGACTAAAGGGAGAGATAAATAATTGTAGGTAGACTGGTGGTGCGTGCCTTTTTAGACCCTTTGACTACTATAAGCTACTCATAATATTAAAATCAAAGATTCGAATAGAATCAATTTTAAGGATTCCTCATATAATGTTCAAATTTTTGTTCTCCTTTTTACTTTCTCAGTATCTTAAAGGTAGGGAAAGTATTGTGATCGTCAAAAATATCAGATTCGAGATATTTATGAATTTTGAGGTTATATGACCCTATGAACATAAAAAAAAAGCTATTTTTGAATTCCCGTCTGTCTGTTTGTACCTCGGACTAGAGCCTGAATTATTTTACCGATCGGGATATAACTTAATATATAGGGTTTTCTCATGGTTACCCCAAGGTATTTTTAGAACTGGATATCAAACCCTAAAATTAAGGGTAGTTTACTGAAGGGCAAAAAGAGAAATAATCAATTTTCTCAAAATTGGCTTACACGATTTTGATTAAACCTCATTTATAACCAATAATAGATATTATAAACAAAATGTATACTCTAATTTTTTCGGCAAAATGACTTTAAGAGTTCTGGTCTGATGCGTACATTTTCAATTTTAAACCTATCTCCGAAACTATTTGAGATATGAAATTACTTTTCATTGTAAATATGTAGGTTTATTTATAATAAAAATATTTTATTTGGAACATATTTTTACAAAACTAATAATTTTCAAGCTAAACGCATATATATTAACATTTCGAACACTAAAGGTCAAGTATTACGACCGTAAAAAAAATCTATCCCAAGATGTTGATGGAAGTCAATGTTTTATGACCCCCGAATGCTTAAAAGTGGTTTTTTCGATACCGTGTGTCTGTCCAACCCTTAAATTAAGAGTAGTTTAATAAGGGGTGAAAAGAAGAAATATCCATTTTCTCAAAATCAACCTTGACTGTTTTGATTAAAATTCGTGTTTGGACATTGATTAAGATAATAAACAAAATGGCTATTTTTTTAACTAATAAAAATTATTTTTAAAGATCATTCTAGAAGCGGAAATTTCCTGATCTTCCTAACTAGCTAAGATACTAAATAACTTATTATTGCAAAATTGTAGTGTAATTAAAAATAAAATACTTTTATCTGAAATATATCGTTATAAAACCATATTCATGGTCCATTTTTCTAAAATGTTAAATTATCAGTGCTATCTTAAAATACCTATTATTTATTCCACTTCCCCAAAAAAATCATCAATTGTTATCCCACAAATACCTACTAATTGGTATCCTTAAAATATATTTTATTAGTGATCTACAATTAGCTATCATTCATGGTCCCCAAAAATAGATATAATTCTTAGTATGAAAAATATATACTATTCATCAAATCTGTGTTCCAAATTTTTTTTGTATGGTTCGTTTTATAATATATGTCGTTTTATATCTCCAAAAAAAGTTATAATTTATAGTATTTTACGATGGTTACTATCATAAATTTTATATTCTGAATAAAGCTCATTAGCACTTTATTAATGAATCCATACGGCTCTTAAACGCGAATACATGCTTATTGGAATATAATAAAATTCTTTTTCAAACTGTTCAATCTTAAGGTATTTACACTCTTATATGTCTATGACAAAGTTGCTTAAATTGTTACTGACTCGCAAGGAATACTTGACCAACTGAAGTTATTTTGGTCAGGCTCCGTTCTATATTATACCGTACCATACAAGGTAACAGCAGTTTTAGGTCAGTATCTAAATATGACAGTATCTATAAGGTTGTCTTACCCGCATTGGTAGATATGCGTCGATCTTGTTTGTATTGACTTTGACAAGTGTATCTGGGACACAAACTCTCAACCTTACAGGAGCCTCGCTGCGCTCCTTTTGCCGTCTTGAGTCCTTCAACGCTGGGCTTCGCTAGTGTCACTGTCGGGTGATGATAGTACTAGCCGCAGCGACCCTAGTATTGAAGGACTCAAGCTGCCAAAAGGAGCGCAACCATTTTAACCTGGAGGTTTAATGTCTTGGAAAATTATTTTTCTGTAGTCTGGGATCAATCCTCTATCGGGTGAAGTGAGGTTTTTAATAGATGGTATCACACTCTCCCTCAATGTCAATGTGAGTAAATTTACTCTGAACTCTACCAACCTCATCCCATACCCACTAGTGTTTATATGAGGATTATCTGGACGGGTGAGTAATGAGACCAATGGCATAAAAATAACTATTCTCCACTAGATTAAATATAGTTTCAAAAAATAAAGGATATCCCCTGAAAAATGTAAATTATATCTGATAAAAGGCTCATTTATATCAAATGTGTTAGAATTTAATAAATTACTCTGTATGGTTGGTGAAATCTAGGTTTTCCCTTTTGTAAAGATGAATTAGCGGCAAGATGACTGGGTGTTGTTTCTGTTAGAGATTTAAGTTAGCTTATAGGTGTCTAAGTTGTGTGATGATACAATCTGATGGTTCAGAAAATCCACGATAAATATTATATATAATAAAAATAATACATTACATCCTTATAATATAACCAAGTTCAAGCCAATTTCAGATATTATACCCATTTTTAGATGCTTCTTTGGAATTTAAAAAAACTATCAATACATAATTTAATAATACTTAACACGGCAGGTCGATTTTAGGAAAATGCAACAAATTGTCCTAGAGTAAGGACTATAAATTCCTAACTAAAAAAAATAAGCTACCCTATGGTAGCAATTTTAGCTGGTTTATAATCTGTTTTTATAAATACTTCAAAATCATAACATTGTTGGATGGCCGTAAGATGTTTGGTGTAGTATTAGTAAGTAGATGGGAGGTAATTTAGACCAACACAGATATGATGTGGGTACTAAGGATGAAAAGAATAATTCTTACTTTCATTTACGCTGATACAATATAACCTAGCCCAACCATCAAGTGAATTCCTCCAACTTTTGCCGATATATTTGCTTATCATAGACTAATTTGACTTAGGCATCGGGTGAATATAGTTCAATTTAAAAGTTTAATCTAACTTATCCTAACGTAATTAACTGGTGATTGAACAGACACACCAGCTATAGAAACGTGAAACAGAAGTAGATCAATACAAAAAGTAGGATTAATGGGTGTTTTCAAAACCACGCTAAACGTCCTATAAAACAACCAGATCCAAACAAAACTCGTATTTCAGCTGGGATAGGCTTAGTACCAGATTTCGCCCAACGTCCTACATAAGTTGATTTAACCTAAATATACACGAGAAGAATCATTCCTACTCGGGTAAAAGTACAATTTTTAGAGCTAGAGGAAGCCACACACACACACACACATATATATATATATATATATTCTATAGTATATATATTCCTATATATTATATATTATATTGGCCTATATATATTATATATATCTTAAATATAATATTATAAGTATCTTATATATAATATCATGTATTTGATATTATATAGATCATATATATCATATATATCATATATATATATATATATACATATACATATATTTATAACTTGAAGAGATTCTTTCAGACAATTATTCCAAAAGTTTTACCAAAGCGATTTTAATAATTCTTTTAAAAATAACCTAGTTTGTTCCATAATATTTCCTATTTTAAAAACATTTTTAAGGTAAGCAGCAATTATTTTAAATACTACGAATTATTTCAACATCAATCTCTTGAATTCTATCAAACCAATTTATTATTTTTTTAAATAAAATAATTTATTTCTAGCATTATAATGTCAAAGTTTACAAATCATCAAAAACAAATCCGAGATCTACTATGCATATATATACATAAATATCTTTGTTAGTCGGTGAATATACGTGGATGTTCTCAAAACAGTCTGATCTTAATTATTTCATTAAAACCAGTTCTTATTACCCATAAAATGCATAAGTACTAATTATGATAAAGTAATGGGGATGTTGAATTAAGGTAAATTGTACCCCTATTTGAATCTAGAGAGATAAAGAGAGAGCTGAAAGCCATTTTAGGAAATACCAACCATTCTTCACTCGGCCAGGTTTAAAACCCCGATATTTCCGGCATCAGCAGTCCAGTATATTGAGATAGTGACGCTTTACACCATGCGAACACCAAAATGGGTTCCCGATGTTATAGACAAGTAGTGAGGTATCAAAAATAAGGTATTTTGCGCAGAATATTTACACCGAAATCACAAGACTTCTTAACTTACGTGGGATTTTACTATAAATTGGTAGCCTGGCTGTTTAGGGGTAAGTTGTCAAACTTCTATCCTGGGGGTCAGGGGTTCAATCTGAGGTCCCGGCACAGATTTATATAATTGACAAGACAACACGTGTATTAATCACAGCTTGTGAATGTGTATAATGCCAGGCCTCCACTGTGGTTTGGATCCCACGTTAAACTGTAGGTCCTCCATTTCATCTCACAATCACTATACCATTACACATTAGCGTAAGTGTGTACAACCCAAACAATAGTAAGACAAGGCGCTAATAATAATACTACAAATCCTGTGACTTGGACATATAAAATAGATTTCTTGGTTTTTCACCTGGTTTAAACACTTTTGTTTAACTTAGTGTAGAGTGCGTAGACCCACCTCGGTGGCTTAGTTAGCTAATGCAGTAGTTTAGAGTTGAGCTAGACTGCCGAGGACGGGGAGATCGAGGCTCGAATCTTGCTAAGGTAAACTGGGGATGGTTTTACCTAAATTTTTTCCCCACTCTACTTCCACGCAAATGTGGGTTCCCTTCCTCTATATTCAACCCTCCCATTTCTTAAGCTATTAGCATAATTAGTACTTAAGCGTATAACCCGAATGGGTAGTAGGACGTGGTGCCAGGTATTAAGATTAGGGTATGTAATGTACTGCACATTACAATCTTCCAAAGTAGGGTCTTATCTGACAGCTAGAAAAGCTACAAGATCTATTTTCACGTATTCATACGTCAGGTCTTGTGATATTCAGCTCTCACTTTTGATATTTATTATTCATACCCATAAAACAACCGTATTAAAATAGTAATATGTTATTAACTTTGGCCTAAAATATTATTTATATTTGTATTATTTAAAAGACACTTCCCATAAAAATTTGTTTGTACGTGTAATTTAACACATGCACTATAAATTTAGTCTGTATACGTTCCCTTAAAATTAAATAATTGGGCCACCCCTGAAAAGGATCTACAACGTCTTCTCAGTTATAGTCTTCTTCGCTTTTAAGATAAATGTATTTCTCTCAACTTGGCAAAGGAGAGCTTTCAAGCGCCGAATTGTACTTGCTTGGTAGATTCTAATACGGCTCTCCATGCTTAAGTTGACAAACCTGATGCAAGAAGTTACAAAAGACTGGAGAGGATTAATTACGCTCGTTGATTTGTTCTCTCCTTTATTCTGGTTTCTTTCCGTTTTACAGCGAAGGTCTTTGTGTATTGTTCTTTGCTCGCAAATGTGAGGTTTTTTTTTTAATCTCTAACTTGTTACATTTAGTCTTAGAAGTAGGTATTTAACTGCTATATTTCACCTTTCTCTAGTTCTTCCTTATTGTCTTGTCAGAAGATTTTTAAAAGTTTAAGAACCTTCCTACTTTCCGTAGAATTATTTTGAGCTAGGAAAATATAAAATCACCTATAAACATCTTTAAATTCAGGTCTACTGTTTGTTCTAAAAATATTTACTTGACCTAGCCATATAGCTTATTGTAGATAAATGATCTACGTCACACTTCCCATAGTTTGTGAAATAGTAAAATTTCTTATTTTGGCGCACTTTTTAATCAACATTCCTAGCTATCAAAAAGGTTGAGGCCTATAAAGATGGTAAAGGTAGGTAAAGGAAGCTCTTTTAATTTTAATTAAACACATCTGATTCTATCACTACCCTGAAATGTAAACAGAGGTGGGGGGAGGAAAGGGCAGGGTTTTGGTTTGCTTTCACACTAGAATTTTAAAAAAAACTTTCACATTGTAGGGAGGGTTATTCTAATACTACTATTTAATTTATTTTATTCTTTTACACTGCATCTCACTACCTGTACGACTTATTCGATTTAATTACTCAAAAGGATTTGAATGAAGAAAGAAGAATTTCAATGAAAATATACCCGAATTCACGCTAAGAAAGAGTTGGACACTACTTAGGAGAGACTACCCTCACTATATAGCCCAGGATTCGAATTACAACCTCCCCCAATCATTGGCAGTATCAGACCATACAAGGATGAAGCTTGATAGCCCACTTTCTCACCGATGTAGATCAATTTTGCTCATAATATACTCTCCTCACACCCAAGGTTGTTAGAATAGAAGGTTGCCTCGATCAGTCGTTTTAATGGAGCAGTTTGAGCCGGGAACGTGACGTCACAGAGTGACCACCCGACTACCTCTCCAGCCATACAGCTCTATGTTTCATTGCTGGTAATTCGAATTGAGTTTAATATATTCAAAAGCACTTAACTATAGAGGTACCTGTATCTATTACATACTTTTATCACCACATTAAATTAATAGAAAATATATAAATCTTGCAGTGTATGTACACATCATAATAATTATGAAGTATAATGGCGTTCGAAATGTTTGATTTAAAATATGTGGACCCTATTTAATAAACTGACAAAAACGTTTTAAGATAATAGTTACGAACAGTTGCATACTTAACGTGTGAAATATGATTAACAAGAAAGTACAGTTAACAACATTAAATAATATAATTCCTTATCTGCGCCTGTCCAAGCTATTCTTATATTTACACCTATTATAAGTGGGGGATGAAGAAAGTAAAACTCAGAGGAAATATATAAGTATTTGTGTTTAAAATAAAAATGGTCAGTACGCTTTGCGTTAAAAACCCAACTACCCGGTCCTCAATCAAACAGCTTAGATGAAAGAAATGGTTTTGTCCATATGCCCAGCTGTTGGTATTGTCACATACTATTAAAGTGAAATAAAAAATGTGATAGTAATAAAAAAATAATAATAATAATAATAATAATAATAATAGAAAGTAGTTTTGCATTTATAAATATTTATCAAACTAACACACATTTAGATAGTGTATAGTTATTAATGTTAAACTCCATTAGTTATATTATTAATTAGCTAAAAATAATTGTTTGCTATTATTTATATGTAAGTTTTTAGCTTAAATCCTGATTCTTCTAAAAGTGTGAGTAAAAGTATAATTTACCGTAAGAGGTTTTCATATTGTTAAGACTATTATTCCAATATAAATATTTGAAGCTGAAAAAGTTCATGCCTGTTAACTTAGGATATTATTTCACTGCTAATTTAGAAACGTTTTTATTGAAATGTGACTTATAAAGTGTTTTTTGTGCACATGGGCTAAGTTACTATGCAGTTTAGACTGACTTTTAGATGATGGTAGGGTTGGGGTTTAAATTCCATGTAGGTGTACTTAGAGTAATTTTTTTAATTTTTTTTAATGGTTTACCACTTTTCCTCCACGAAACTTCAGGTACATTTCCACAAGTTTACCTTATTCACCCCTATCCTATTAGTGTAATTATTAATAACTATGCTTATAGCCTAGACGGATAATGAAATTCACTAAAAAAACTAATATCGATGTAGTGTATTCTATTATATAATTTTAATTATTATATTATTAGTAAAAATATTACAAATATACTCAAATGTTACATCAATTTATTATGTAATGGGTTGGCTGAAATGTCTGAAAGTAGGTAATTTAATTTATCACTTTCACATATTTTCTACGTTTCTTTCGTAGTTCATCTGAGGTTAAATTATTTTTATTTCCACCCATTTGTTTGTTTTGTCCAATTTAGAGTTTAGGTATTTAATTATAATAATAGTTATCATTATAATATATGTTTCAATCACACGCTAGGAAAAGTAGGGAACAAATCCAATAGTTTATTGGTCAAAAGCTAGCTTTAGTTTTTCAGGCAAGTTGAAAAGTTCAGATTTTTGGTCTCGTACATAATATTCTACGCAAAAACTTTCCGAGCACACTGAATATGAATCTAAATTCCACTTCCCATCTCTCTTACAAAGGTGTATCTATTTTTTTATTAATTACCGGATCTTTTGAAAAAGTATGATACATTATTGGTTTCTCATTCGAGTCTATTTTTGGTTTTTTGTTGGTTATTATTACATAAAGACTGTAAATCGTTTCTCCGCTATTTCTTTAACCCTAAAATGTTGTTTTCATTCATAAAAACCTGTGTAAAAACCAAATAGTCAACTATTTACACTATTATTAATAATAATAATACTTAGAACCGCGTCTTACTACCAGCTCGGGTTATACGCTTTAAGTACTAATTACACTAATGGATAAGGAATTAGAAAGGTTGAAATAGAGGAAGTGAACCCGCATTTGCGTGGAGAGAGAGAGAGAGTGGAAAACCATTTAGGAAAATCAACTCCCAGTTCACCACACCGAGATTCGAACCTCGATCTCCCCGTTCTCAGCAGTCGAGCTCAACACGACAAGCGCGTTAGCCAACTACGCCACCGAGGCGGGTTATTTACACTATTATTTTATATTATTATACGTATATAAACAAAATATAGAAAACACTCTTCTTTTAAATTTTACTTGATTGAGGGGGAAATCATCAAATAAATTCTAAATGAAGGGAATTATTAACTATATTACTAAGATTAATGGTTATACTATTACACATAACTCACTTTTAGGTTTGAACTGAAATTACTTTAATAAAATCGTAACTACATGAAACACTGTTAATCCGAATGCCAGTAATTTAAATTTAAATTTACAACTTAGCCCCTGCCTCTAAACTACTGTACGGTCACCGGGTGACGTCACGCAAAGAGTGGGGAAAGGGAGAAAACTGACTGCTGGCAGATAGAGGGACCGAGGCAACCGTGTATTCTAAGAAACTTGCCTCACACTATCATCAACAAACAAATTTCATCATTCAAATCTGATATTTTTAGAAAGGATAATTAAATAGTCAGGGCAAGAAAACTGACTTCAGTAATTCTCAATAAAGTGCTATTTAGATGAACTTCTTCAAAAAAAAAAACTGTTAGTTGCCTATTTGATTAATGAATAAAATTTAACTTGGGTAGGCAATGCATTTCTAAACAGACGTCACAATGTAGTGCTGTTTTATGTATTCTACTTTAAGAAATACGACAAAATTGAAAAACGATGACTTTCTAATGAAAAAACTATTTAAAATATCACAATTTGACCGTTGACCAATAAATAAAGTGTAAAATCAAAATTTGATAAGTTTTTTTTGTTTGAACGTATTCATGTGTCTAATTTTCTGTTTATTCATTCATGGGATGGATTATTTAAAAGAAAGGAGGGTCACATTCGAATCCTGATCAACCCGTGATTGACTGCCCATTATTATGATAGTGTGCGCCTTACATGGTGTAACAACTAGGATGGGTATGATTAAATGTTAATATTTATTATGACGTATATTTTATTAAATAACATACAATAATAACATTTTTTTGACATAGAGTACCTAAACATTTTTCTGAAAATCTCGATATAATCGTTTCCAGATACGCTTGCATGTGTGTGTGAATAGAAATGTACTCAGCGAAAACGAAGGCTACTTTTCAATATATTAAGATTCTAATAGAAGGAACATTTTAAACATTGTAGCCAACATTGACAACATTTTACTATATATATTATATTTAGATTATTATATTTATACGTCAAGTCATGTGATATTCATATGTCATCTTTGATAAATATTTAGTGATTTAGAACATATGAATATCACATGACTTGATGTATAAATATAATAAGAGTTTTAAAGAATTTAATAACGAGATTATACTGTTTATGTTAACAGAAATTTAGTTTATATAAATTCCTTAATTCCTTTTACATAGAGAATGCAAAAAAAAATCTACAAAATATTGTATAAAAACAGCTAATTAAATCCTGAATGTATTTTAGAAAAAATATGCTATTATTAATTTCTTTTTCCTTAAATGTATCAGCCAATAATTCAACATATGTCTAAAAATATAGTTTTATGTGAAATAGTATTTATTTCATTTCTCTATCAAACTACATCTCTAACAGACGTATTGAAGTGGAAGTTTAAAGTGATTGCATACCATCAACAATTTATATAGTCGACGATACGACTGTCTCGTCAGAACGAGAAGTTCTAAGTCTTAAGGAAGTTACAGACAGGATCTACCATCTTAACTGTAATGAAACGCCGAAGGTTTAAACAAGAGACTGTTTTGACTTAAAAGGAGATATATAAGCCATCCTTTAGTGTTCCTGTGTCTCCCTTGAGTGGATGGTGAATTCCTACTCTTGTCAAAGCAAAGATATATATCAGTCTCCTGTTTTTCTTTTTCCCTTATTTTCTTTAGCCGGAATGAGAAAAGCGAAGCGTGCAGTATTGTCCCTCTTGTCTTTTCCTGGGAGAAGATATTGACGTTGCTACTGTCAGTACCTTGAATGAAGTGATTGACTGTTCCCTAATGCAGAACGTGGTAAACTTACGAGTTTCCTTCCCATATTTTTTTTTTTAAGTAAAAAATACATTTGGAATATAATCTATTTTTCCTTTTAAATTTTGACATGTTATGTCAAAGTTTAAAGAGAAAAATGTCAAAATAAAAAGTGGTAAACTTTTTTTTGCAAATTTTGATAAAAAACCCCGTCGGAATTTTTTCTATCAGGTCTAATTGATCATTTAATAATTACAGTAATAATATATATTATATATATGTCTATATTCAAGCCAAAGGCCGAATCATACTAGATTAATAGGTTTAGATATAACTTCTTCTCGCAAAGCTATTTTCATTTATTCTTAAAAACTTGCTAATTATTTACCGATAATACTTTGTAATTTTATATTTAATTTTAACTTTAACGTAACTAACTTTCATAGGTGACCTGGTGGTCTATGGGTAAGGTGTCAGACTTCTGTTCTGGCGGCCGGAGTTCAATCCTCGGTCCCGGCACAGATTTATCTGATTACCAAACCCTTCCTTCACCTCTGACAAGACATCTTGTGAATGTGGGGAGTGCCAGGCCTCCACCGTGGTTCGGATTCCACGTTAAACTGTAGGTCCTTCATTTCATCTCACAATCACCCTACCATTACACATTAGCGTAAGTGCGTATAACCCGAATGGGTAGTAAAACGCGGTGCTAATAATAATAATAATAATAATAATAATAATAATAATAATAACTAACTTTTATAAACACAATTTCTTTTAAAGATAAATTGCAAATTTTGATTAATTAAAACATTTAATTTTAACAGGACACTAATCTATTTTAGGTCATTTTGCCTAATACGTTTTTGAATATAATAAAATTATATTTATCTTTGCGATCTTGAAATATGTACTCTTCATTAACTTGAATTGTAGCAAGTTTACCTTGCATGGTTCTACTATGGTAATGATTATAGGATACGACCATAATTTAGTTCATCAAGGTATAACTGCTACGTTTCTGGGTACAAGAAATTTAAATACGTACAATATAGTAAATATAATTTGTTTATAATATTGTTCTAGATCGCATTCTAATAATAATAAACAGAAAATAAAAAAAAATTAAATTCACTTAAAAATGTGTTTATAAAATTAGCTATGTTTGTTAATGGAATTTAAGAAACATGTAAAATAATATATCATACTTATTATATAAAAAGTAGTTCAGGTTTGACTCTTACTCTTTTACGGAAAAACCAACACACCGATTATGCTAACATTTCAAATGAGCATAGCTCTGAAGCCAGGTTAACATAAGACTAATTAAAATTTACGTACGCCATTTCTTTTAAAGATGGCGGCTGCAAACAATACTTGTTGACCTTTTTTTAATATTATGCTTAACGGATTTTCATTGGGATAGTTTTGAAAGGTTCCTAGAAATTCATTAAACATGACCTCGATCTGGAATAAGGATTGTGGCTGAACAATACTACTTTCTAGACTGTCCAACATTTTAGATTCTAAACAATGAGAAGCCTGAATTTAAATACGGGCAAAGGTAACCATCCTGACTCTATATCAGCTATTAATTTGTCTCTACAATTAAATACTTTTACCTGTTGAATCAACTATACAATAGAATTATTTGTTTTTAGCACCATTTTTTACTGGTCGTTTGGAATATATATTTGTATACTAATTACGCTAGTGGTTTGACGAAAGAGAAAGGCTATACTTAGAGGAGGTGGACCAGCATTTTTTGTGGAGGTAGAGTATAAAACCATTTTGGAAAAGACACTCAAAGTATACTCTAATGAGATTCGAACCCCACCATCAGCAATTTAGTTTTATTCGATAGTGGTGCCTTAGACCGTGCGACCACCTAAGAAGGTTACAATATACTTCTATTTTATAACAAAGCCATTAACATTGGATATTAATAGTTATTTTTAATATTGGATACGTATTTTGAAACATCTCGTGCGACGAACGGGTAATTAACCAGTAATCCATAAAAATAGTATAAATATGATTATATTTACGAAAACAGTATATATAAAACTGTATTTACGGAAATAGTTCCAACTTTGAGCAACAAATGTTGGGATCCTGGTATGGGCCAGCGTGAATAAAATATTCGATGAAAAATACCGTGTTTTTTACACGAATTACATTAAAGAGATGAGTTTGAATGATAAGGGGTAAGGTATCTACAAATTATTGGTACTGTACAAACTACACACCAAGATGACATTCGAATTAGAATAAATCAAGCAACAGTGTGAACGTGCTTTGATTTCCTGTTGATGACTGTACCAATAAACATTGTGGCCTGGTGTTTATGATCCGAACCGAAATGTACTTATTATCGATTGTAATTATGTGGCAACGCTATGGGTAGTTATAAGTAAGGGGTTCTCTGAAACGTCATAGTGTAAATTAACCACACTCGATTAAGCAAATAAACCAATAATGAAGTGTAGATATAAAAATTAATGGTTTCATTTTAAAATCAATATCCACTCTATATTTATAAAAGGCTTTTATGATCAAATTAAAACATAGAATCTAGTTTTTGCATTGATTACTATATTTAACTATATACATACTTTAGAAGCTATTAAATATAATACAAATTATTTGAGATACCTCTAAATGACTATTTTTACACTATTATGTTCCCACACATGAAAACATAAATACTAATACCGAGTCCATGGTAGGTAGAAACGTTTGTAAGGTATATTTTCGTAGCAAAATACCACTATATAGTACAATTCTGATGGGTAAAAAGGCCTTTCAGGCATTCCTTTATACATAAACCGGGTTTCACACTACTCCATGGCACTAGGAACTCATTAGTTCCCTCCCTTAGTCAACAAGTTAAGCTAGTTAAACTAATTTCATCCAGCCCCCTCATTACACTCTTTCTCTTTTAGGTCCATTTTAATGTTATTCTCCCACATGCGTGTAAGTCTATCTAATGGTCTCTTCCATTTGGGTTTGCCAGTCAATACCTTTAACGTGGTTCTAGATTCTTCCATTTGTGCAACATAAGTACTTTTTATGAACAATATTCAACTGTCTAGAATATAATTTTAATTTATCAAATATACTACAGAAGTAAACTATTTAATCTTACTGAAACCCACCTCGGTGGCGTAGTTGGCTAACGTGCTAGTCTTGTTGAGCTCGACTGCTGAGGACGGTGAGATCAAGGTTCGAATCTCGGTCGGGTGAACTGAGGGTGATTTTTCCTAAATAGTTTTCCACTCTCCCTCCACGAAAATGCGGGTTCACTTCATCTAGTTCAACGTTACCAATTCCTAATCTATTAGCGTAATTAGTACTTAAAGCGTTTAACCCGAACGGGTAGTAAGACGCGGTGCTAAATAATAATAATAATAATAATAATAATAATGATAATAATGATGATAATAATAATATCTCTGAAATGGTTCAAAACATGTTCTGGTTTTATTATATAGTTTTAATTTCCTTCATTTATCAGAAATCACTTTAAACACATGGAGATATTAATTCATTCAATTGTCAAAACAAAATAATAATTCTTTAGAGACAGCCAAAACCTTAGAAATTCTAGAGGACTGAACCATTTCTTAGAAGACATAACCAGGCATTCTGTGAGACGCGCCTCACAGTTTGAAAAACCCTAATATAGAACTATTTCTGGTCTGAATAGCCATTAATCTTCCAAAAAATATATTTCAAAGAGGTGACTACTTACCGACATGAGTATTTTGGCAGCTCTTCTAGAAAAGTGCAGTGTGTCCTCATTCCAACGGACCTCCACTACTGCCCTGTAAAGACGGGATAACATTCTTCACATATCAGGGTAACAAGTTTCAAAGAACTATTTATTTCACAAATTACACTTAATAATAATAACCTCATAAAATAAAATACTATATAAAATTTTATTAAGTAGAAATTTAAACACGAGCAAATTTAAAGGGTAAGTTTAATGTTTGAATGAATATGTATTACTGGTTTACTTGGAAAGAAAATGACTTGGTTGTCAAATAATTTAAATTATTTTTAATATTTAATTTTCTTATGTGAAAAAATGTGTACCCTTTAAACGAACTAACTTAAATTCCAAAACATAGCCCACATATTTGATGAACTTATCTAATAATTGTATTTATAAAATAAATAAATAGTTCGTAAAACTGCACATGCCTTCTTCACGCTCCTTTATTTAAATTATATTTAGTTTATAACTCGTAATATATGTGAAACAATATACATTATTACAGAAACATAATGACAAAAAAAGATAATCACAAACTTCTAAATAGCATAATTATATAAACGGGTACTATTGATTTTAGAAAAATATATTTCGAATAAAAGTTGTTTATATAATTATGTAAGTACTAAAAACTGGCAGGGTTAAATAATTTCGAATCTGAAATATCTGCAGATATATGAACGAATTAGGACAAATCCGCTTATGTAACGTACTCTCAAAATCGTTTTTTAGGAAAAATGAAATGCACCATTTTTGTTGTAGTGTTAAACAGTGCCTAGATAAGAGTTTTAATCAAAAGGATTAGAGTGGATAAAGAAAAAATCGTTTATCTCTATTTCTTTCAGTAAACAACCCTTAATTTTGGGGATATATATCTAATTCCAGAAATCCCTCGTGGTAGACTTATTAAAATCCTGGATATCAAGTTTCAAATCGTTCTATAAAATGTTTTCAGCCCTAGACCGAGATGCAGACACAGAGACATATAACCAGATGGCATAGCAAAAAAACACCTTTTCGATATATGTGGGTCATGAAATTTCTACATCCTTTCATCCATCCATCAATATCTGGAGTTAC
>CABFVZ010000405.1:22500-44209 GCA_902151445.1 Timema monikensis
CACTTGTTATCCCATCTACTCCCGTAGCTTTGAAATTACCGGTATTTAACACTTTCTTATCTTAAAACAGCTAAGAATTGTTTACACTTCACTCATCATAACATTTTCCTTATTTTATTATACTTTCTCTATATTTTCACTATAAAATTGCTCAAAATACTCCCTCCTTCACTTTCTTATTGATTTCATCCCAGATCTTCTCACCCCGTTCGTTCTGAATGCCACCGGTTTTAACTTACATTCCTTGCTTCGTTCTCCTTACCCACTACCAGAACAGCTTCTTATTTAATTGAAAATCATTCTGCATTCTTTCTCTATCTTTTATTATCATCTGCTTCCTACTCTCCTTCACTACTTACTTCGCATTCATCTTTTTCTCTTTGTACTTTTATTTATATATTTTAAAACACTCTTTTCACAAACTGTGGTAAACTACGTAATGTAAACGAAGGAATAGTAACTATTTAATTGGTATCAGAAAATTATAAAGCAATTTTATATTTTGTTTGGTGAGTGAAATTTTATTTTCATTTAAAGTGGTAAATAATATTTGCTTATTTAAATTATTTTTATTGATTTTTATAGCAACCTAACTTAAAAAGATTAAAAACCACAATTTCTTGGGTTAGAGTGATATTTGTAATATTTTAAGTTAAAATTGTAGTGATATATTCATGTGGATAGATGATTTTAAAGTTCTAAAATAAACATCCAGTGAAAATATTTATATTTAATAAAAACACCAGAGCAAAATAACATTCTATTATTTCTCTTTGACAACACACAGATAATTTATTCTTTATATATTATACCTATGATAAAATTGAAAATCTAACTTTGTCTAGTATTATAGACAACATCCCTCTAGCTATTTAACAAATTTGTTTCTAGCTATTCACCAATATCATAATCACAATAGAGTGATTTATACTCGGTATATATATAAATATGTATGTTTTAAATTTTACGAGATAGATAATCTCATTATAGGTAATATATATATATAATTTAACATTATAAATAATTTTTGGCCATAATATTAAACCATAAAAAATAAGAATTATTAAATATATTAAATTTGTATTTTATGTAATTACCGTTACAATAATAATTTCTAAGGATATTGTAGTGGGCAATAGTCATTTATAAATAATTATATATGGTTTTATTTAAATTATGTTGAGTGTAGACTATGCTAAATTCCATGAGCTTATAAGCTTACATATTGTTATACAAATTAATATCTAGTGTACTACAATATTAAACTTTATTCTTTGTTCTCAAAATTATAACAAAGGAAATGACAAAAATGTTAACAGCTTAAACGACCAAATTGAAAGAGAGAAAAAAAGAATCCATACAAAACAAAATTTCTTCGACGGTTTGGATTCAAAGAGAGAAGAAATATAATACCGAAGAAAAAATTATATTAAAAAAATATTTTCAATAACTTTAGCATAAATTCTTACAAAACCAATTACCCGTCACAGAATTCTTAAAAAATATAAATAAAAATTCATTTGAAACTCCAAAGAAAGTAGGATATTTTTAATAATCAACAATATTTTCCCATTTTTATTAAATAATTTTAAAAGATTATTGGTATCCTTGGTTTGACACATCTAACCTTTATAGGCTGGCACGTAAACAGGAGAGTCAATTACTGCATGATTTTCCGGTGACAGAATGTCAGGGGTTCTCAGCCCTACCATGTGTATTGAGATATTTTAACCTCAATTGTTTAATACGAAGGTTGTATGACCATAAAAAACCTATAAAGTATAATATTTGTTAGACTGTTTAGATTATTCTTGAATGCACCTAAATAAATTTAAATGGCCAATTAAATCTATATTATACTCTTTAAATGTATTATTTTTTAAAGCTTCAAATACTTAGATAATATTTTTCAGCAACATGTTTTTCAGACACTATACAAATATTATTTTATGATTGACCTAAATAATATATTATTACAAGTAGAATTCCATTTTTGGTAAAGTTTACAAATTCTGTTAATTTAGCATGAAAAAAAAATGGATATATAAGATGTAATATAATAATAATATTGTATGCATTATAATTTTAAATCTGAATGATAGTTATAATTCAAAGAATAATGCTTATATAATTACTATATCATATCATATATATCAATGTTTTATCATGCTAAATTAACACAATTTGTCAACTTTACCAAAAATTGAATTCTAATACTAATAATCTAAATCGTTCCTTATTAACTATTAAAAGTTTTTCATAAATAATATATGTTAATATGTTTTAAACGTACCTCCTTAAAGCGTTCCATGACCGGTAGAGATCGTATAGCAGGTTGAGAAGAAGTACAGTGATGCCGGTCTCTTTGGCCAACATAGACACACCACCCAGGATTATGCTTAGCCATACATTATCCAAAGACTCACTGCCTCTTCTGAAAACACAATAAGGAACCATTTTAAAAGTTTATTTTTAAAAGTATCCTTTAAATTTCTATAATAAATATCAGCAGCCCATATTTTTCGCACCACTTCATCTAACAAGGATTTTTTTGAATTTATTTGCAATATTAGTTTAATGATGAGATAGGTAAAGTATTAATTAAAATGTAGCCACACTAGTGTAGAGCAATATTAAGCAATTTAAGAAAATAAATCTCATAACACCTTGTTTGATTACAAACTATAAGTTTCTCACTAACATTGAGGCAAACTATACGACAGTGACATAAAATGTGAGTGCTTACTGATGTAGATTGTAATCTAACTCAAAGTAAACTTATGAGCAAAGTATGTTTGAAAGGACCAGCGATAGTCATATAGGAATAAGGAAACACAATGTAAGGAAAAGGATAACAAATGGAGGGAAGTATAAAAATGATATTTTTAATTCCTTATGTACAGCGAAAAAAATGGAACTATTTATTACTATTCATGTAATAAATATCTAGACAAATTCGTTGGACAAGCTAAGCGATATTAATAAAAATAACTAATTTTTAAGCCCTTTAAAATATCTTTTGGGAATATGTTTGGACAAATGAAGGGATTTTAAGTGGGATATTGAGGGATAATATTAACACTAGCTTCTTGCTGGAGTAGATTGTTTGTGAAACAGCATTAGATGTTTTAACACCCTGTTCTCTTGAGACGGAATCCGGGCACATTATTTGTGGATAGAATTCTGAAGCTTTATTAGAAAGGATGTTTGAGGTAAAATTTAGTATTAATATAATTTATTAATGGTAAAGTCTTGGGAAACTCTAACCTAGCCATAATATAACTAATAAGTCCCACGTGTTAGTAGATTAGACGTACCAATAATTTGATTAATTATTTTTATTTTTTTCACATAGGTTATAAACATTTATTTAATCTAATTTATTCTTTATAGAGTTATTTTGATTTTGTTGTTTGTAAAACTAACAAAGCTCGCAACTTAATGTGATCAGTGTACGTGACAATAACAGTTTTCAAAGTTCACTAAACCACAAACTGGTGAAAGTTTGAAGAAGCACTTTCTCATGTGATCAATCTTCCACAGTTGACTTCACTGAGAAATGCGAACTAGGAATTTGTAAGTCAACTTCAGAAGAAAGGAAAAGAAGCTAGTAACAAAAGTTCACCTTTTGTTTTATTAAACTTCTAGATATTGAGAGATAATTTCTCTCCTTTATTTTATTACCGTGACTTAAACATCAAAGTGATAATATTAACTATTTAATTTAAAGTAAAGGGAGTGTTGAAGCGAATAGAAATAAATATGTAGACTTTTTTTAGAAGTAGAATGTAAAATCATTAAATGAAAAACAAGGATTTAATTATGTCGGAAAAAGTTAAGACCCAGTTTACAACAGAGTCAAATTAAAAAACAGTAGAGAAAAATAGTATAGCCATTGAGATTTATATATATATATATATTTATATATATATATGAATTTTTGAAAATATATATATATATTATATATAAAATATATATAATATATATATTATATATAAAATATATTCTTTATTCATCAAGCTTAAATCAATCTATTGTGGTTGTGGTATCGGTGAATAGCCAGAAAGAAATTCGTTAAATAGTTAAGGGTGGTAATCGATAAAACTAGACAAACTTAGATTTTCAATATATATAAATACATATATATATGAATATATATAATATGTATAAAATATATTTACTATAACTTTTAATATATATAATATAATATATATGGATGGATATGTGGATATATATGGCTATATATGTGGATATTTATATATATATATATATATGGATAGGGGCTGCATCCCAGGTAGTCTATTTTGTGGAAAGGTTGCCAGTTAATTGTACATCCCTTTTATGGAAGCTCTTTCTTTTCATGTCCCGATGATTTGAAGTGATGATGATAGTTAATATAAGTTTGTAGAACAAATGGAAACTCTTAAACGTAACGCATAGCTAACCAGACCCCGGTGAACATAGGGATCGTTCCCCTTTAAGGAAAATTACCAATGCACCAGCGAGGAATCGAACCCATGTGTATTGACTACTAAGAAATGGGGCTGTCTTCGATCGATATAAACATGATTGAACTTAGAATTGCTTTGAGTGTGTCCATACACATGTTGTGTAATCATAATTTATTTATAAGCTTACAGACCATAAGTTCTAATAGGTCTTAAGAAAAATATTTATTATCTGATTTAACCCATTTAACTGTTAATCCAAATATAAGCCTACTTTAACAGTGGCATGTATCCATATCCATAAAAATGTATGGGAAATGTATAAATTAGGGATTGCTATTTTGAATCACTTTAATCTTGATGGATATTGACAAGAATAGAAATTTAACCCTAACAGCGAACATATATTTTATTTAATTGTTTAGTTAAATTTTAATAGGTATTATGCTGATTGTAGCTAATTTAATTCAACATTATTTTAGGGTAGTCTTAATAATCAGGCTCTAAAACATTACATTACCTCTTAATTAAAGATGGATTCACATTTAAAAAATAATTAGAATGTTTTTTGTTGATTTATGGGGCTATGGTGATGTATTTGACGGGGGATTTTCTAAAGAGTAGTGATTATTGCACTGATTATCACGTTAAGTAAATAATTTATCAATTAATATTTATTTGACATAATTCCTCTAATTTACATTAATTTATAACCCGTCAAAACAAAAACAAAAATTGGTAGTAACATTTATCTAGGAATTTTTGTTAAGTAATGTTACAAGATA
The DNA here is from genome assembly GCA_902151445.1 of Timema monikensis. Lineage (NCBI taxonomy): Eukaryota > Metazoa > Arthropoda > Insecta > Phasmatodea > Timematidae > Timema > Timema monikensis. Next base: position 27,734 of record CABFVZ010000405.1, read on the forward strand.
ACTTTTAACCATAGTATTTGGTGTATATATATTACGACAAATTTAAACAGAGGTAGCAGATAGCTATTTTCAAAACTTTAACCGCTAATACTTTATTTTAATTAATACAATCACTGATCCTTTATTAAAAATCAATGAATATTTTTGCTTTTATTTTCTTATAGCTCGTATTACTTTAATTTATAATAGATTAACAATATTTGGTAATTGTTATATTGAAATAATAATCCCTTCCTCCGTTTAACTTGTTCCGTATCAAGATTACCTTGCATTATTTCATTATGAACTTATAAGATAATGAGTGGAATGGTATAATCCGTCAAGGAAATACTTATTTATACAAACTTCTTTCAAACCAATGACACATGGTTATTTATAAATGAAAATGTAAAATTTATTCCCATCTGGTTAAATATTTAGTACAAATCTCATCGTTAATTACAAACATATTAAATAATTCTAGCTTTAAATTATTTTTCCTCCAAAAGTGTGCTTTCAAACAATAATATTCATCAAGTAAACTCCAGACGATTTTGTGATCAAATCATGTTTTAAGTTTGACGCAATTAAAGAACAAGAAAGAAGATGACGCAGTCTTTACATTAAATTTCGCCCTTAATCGAGTTAGAAGGAAAGAAACTTTAATTTGCTTAATAGAGTGTAAAGCCGTCCCCTTTACCATTTTCACGATGCTTGACGCTTTCTTGTATATTAAAAATTACGTTAGAAGAGCCGATTTAATAACAAAGTGACAAATGATTCAAACAAATGATGGGAGTAACTTCAATTTCTATCTTTATAAATTAGAAACTTGTGATCATATTTAAAATATTTTTTAATATGTTCTTATTCACTTAAAGGTAGTTAAATGATCATTAAAATATGGTGAAATATTATTAGATATTATGTTGAGTGAATATTATGATTCTACCTGTTTATATGATCTATATTTTCTCTTCTTTAAATAATGATTTACTATTTTTACAAACAAACATAACTCAATTAAAATATATTAGAATTTTGTTAATTTGGTCCTAGGTATTTAAGATGCAGGGTACACAAATATAATTAGGTAGCGAAATATTTAATGAGCATTTACCCAAAACTCTGGTGGCACAGTCTAAGCCCGGTGACGGGAGGCCTGAGGTATGATTCGCAGCAAGGGTACACTATAAATTAACTTCCTTATATTATCTACTAGCCCCCTTTCCCGTAAAAAAATATTGTAAATAATCCTGTAAAACAAAGCTTCAAATCATCCATCATGTCATTATAAAAACATTTTTTTTAAATACAGTCCTACCATCACTGTAAGGCCCCCGCCCTCTTTTTATCCTCCCTCCTATTTTCATCTCATTCCTCTTTCCTAACCCCTACCTCCCTCCTCCTTCACCAACCCCACTTTGCATTCAACAACTTTTTTTTCCAACGACTATATAATAAACTATCGTCATTTTTATGAGGAATAAATTAAATTTTCAAAATAAAATATAGCCTATGTTACGCGCTGATAATGTAGCTTTATATTGGCGAAAAATTTTTTTTAATCGGTCCAGTAGTTTTTGAGTTTATCCATTACAAACAAAAAAACAAAAAATCAAATCTTTTCTTTTTATAATATTAGTATAGATATTGGGGTTGACCCATTATTTCTCCACCCCAAAGTGGATGTAATTCCATTAAGTTACCCACATGATCCCCTAATCCTTGTATTATGTCGTTAGTAGCTATTACGTTGAACTTGATGAAAATAATATATAGTACAGCAATATCGAACAATATTTATCATATTGTGTATTTTGGCTTAGAGCAACATATTCAAAAATATGTTTTTATTAAGCTATCCTTTAAAAAATATTCCACAGAAAAAAAATACATTATCTTGTTCATCAACACTCTTAATGCTTAATTTTTAAAACAGATATTTTAAAATAATTTTAGCAGATTTCAAATATTCAAAAATCACCTTTTGTAAAAATCTTTAAATTATTATAAATTTTAAGGCTAAGGTCAAAATCAAAAAGACATTCTGAGATATAGCAATAAAATATCTGAATATAATACTTGAACCAAATTCATATAAAAATTTCAAATATGTGTAAATGTTCATTATAATCTTGAGAGAAAAATTGTCATAATTACAATACTTTCTCTTTATATTAGAATGTAGTTCATCGTAAATATGTATCCAATCCAATAAATGCTTAAATGAATATGAACTTAACAAAATAGTTAGATTTTCAATCAATAATATAATATGTATGTACCCACAACAATGTCTGAAAGGTCTAATATGCTTCTCCCACAAGAGAATAGCTTTCTGGAAAGAGGGAGATAGGTGTTTGAATCTCATTTAGATTAAATTAGGCCTATTTTTCTTAAATACAGTAGTTTCACTCTCAAACTTCCTTCAACGGAGAATTTTATTTACTCTACATTCTACATTAAACAATCCCACCTCCAGTTAGTGTAAATTAAGGATAGTAAGATCAGATTCACATACACAATATATATATATATATATATTAATTTTAGAATGGATCTATTGCTATGACTCTTCAAGCTATCACATCTAGGTGTTGTATTTCTACTGGGACTTCAGTTAAAATCCTAGTGGCTTCCAAACTTATTCTTCACGTTAAAGGCTACTAAATCGGGTGTGTACAGTCATTTGCGCTATTATTATTTTTTTTTACTCCATGTCTTACCACCCTTTCGGACAAAAGGCATTTAATTACCAACATGAGTAAATTAGTAAGGTTGAATTTAGAAAAAAATTACCCTCATTAGCGTGGTAACAAAGTAGTAAACCTTTTAGGAAAAAACAGCCTCACCACATCCGACCGGGATTCAGGTACCAACCTCTCTGTCACTAGCTAACTAAACAAAATGACACTGACATTTAGCCCGCAACTCCACCGGTACCGGTACTTGAGTAAATAAGCCTACTTACTCGCTTCGTTGTCAGTATGGCCTAACGTGCTATCAACGCAATAAACTTGATAGACAATGAATGGGAAATCGAGGTTATAATCTTGTTCTGGTGTACATAGAGTGGGTTTAAAAAAAAACTGTTTTCCACTCTCTCTCTATCTCTCTCTCCACGCAAAAGCAGGTACGCTCTCTATAAACTATAACCGTTCTCATCCCTTATATCATTAGCGTAATTAATACATAATCTCATAACCTAAACGGGTAGTAAAAAATTAATAAATAATCTTACTTTCTTCTGTTTGTTTATTAAAATTTCTTTGTTATAACTTTTTAGGCTAATAACCAATTATACAAACCTATTTAGGGCAAAGGGCTAATTAGTGAAAATACTAAGACCAGTACTTAGTATTAACGTTCACATTTTAAAATAGTTAAAAATTAAATCGTTAGAACATTCCAGTCACTCGCTGTGGGTTGATGCCAGGACATTAAAAACTTGACTTGTCTGTACTGGTAAACTATTCCTTTCTTCTCACTATTATTTTTGAACAACAACACAAAAAGTAATATAATGATAGAATATCCTGTAAAGGTAGCTTTGATAATGAATTGGTGCAAATAATTATTCATTACAATCCTTCTAAGTATTGCTGGCCTCGTTAAAAACCCACAACCCACCTCCTTGAACATTCAGTCGGGAATTAAGACCTATCATCTGAAATCTGAATCAAGAACTGTAGCAAGAAACCTAACTATAGCTGTTACTTTTGTGTCGTGAGTCTTATAAAATAAGTAATTAGAGTTCCGGTCCATCGCGGGGTTGATATAAAGTGTGGCATTTACGTGAAGGTGGCTGTACTTGGAAACCATGTTCACGTGTCAGGAGATAACCAGAAGGAAGGGTAGACAACATAATGGTCCTACAGAACCAACGGTGGCGTTACACGGACACCCTGAAATATAGCTGCCCAATGGAGTGCAACTTGCCTATTATTAACTACCCTTGATGCCATGTGAGTGTAAAACGTGCTATGTCCATCTTGTAGTAGAAATATTACGTGCTCACCACTGCCTTGTAAACTATGATTTATATATTTTGTGTATTGTATGGATAGGGCGGATATGTGTAGCGGGAAGTGTATGGAAGGGGGTAGTATAGTTTATTTATTGTGTGGCAAAATAAAAACAAATATGTTATCATATATTTGAAAAATGTGTTTCGGAAAAGGATTCAAACCTCGTTATTTTGGTTATCGTCTAAAGGTCCAGTTCTCAAATCCCTGCTCAAAACACAGACTATCAGAATCCAAATGAATGTTTTTATATATATGTTCCCCAACTTTGTTACGATTAAAATCTGACATCTGGAAAAAGGTTTCTAGATATAATTTCACGTATTCATACGTCAAGTCATGATATTTGTAGCTGTCACGTTTGATAGTAAATTTTAATACCTATAAATTAACATTAATATAATAATATAGTAATACTATCAATTTTCACAGAAAATTTATTTGTATTTCTAAAGAGTGGTCCATAAGTCCTTTCGTAAGAGAATCCAGTTATAGTTAAGCTGCTTTCCTAAGGGTGTCATCTACTTGAATATAAATACAATACTGATACAATGGTATTTATTATAGGAGTAGTATGTATGGTACTTCAAATATCTAAAACAAGGATTTTTTTTAAAAATATTTATAATGTGGCTACTTAAATAGAACTGAAAAATGTTTGTCAAACGTTTCAAAAAATAGATTAGCTTTATCTTTTTGTACCATTTTTAAAATAATATATTCATATTTTAATATTATAGGAACATGCTGATATCTTTCATCTGAATTATGGCATACACCAATTTTTATAAAAAATATAACAAATGCTGGATTTTTTTTAACCGTTGCAATGCGTCTCGGCACTTTAGTATACGGCCATATTAATATTGGATATCCTTACGAATTGAGGCTTTAAGAATGTTGTAGTTTATATAATAAAATTATGTTAATCACTTTATTAATAAAATAATTATATAAATAATTTTATAAAATATTAATATGAAGTTCTGAAAGCTATGTAGAATATTAAATAATATTAATCTTGCTAAAATTTTAAAAGTAATTTAAGACAAGCTATAATGTAATTTAGGTATCAAATATGTTTGATGATTAAGCCTGCCAATTTAAAAATCAATACTTGCTATTACTTTCATCTGACCATAACTTTTCCATTATTTTATTTTAATTTCCAATTAGAAACACTGGTAAGAAACTGTATAGGAATAATTAACATTGATTTATTATTATTTATTAAATTAAACATAAATACATATTTAATTTATTTCTTTAATATTATGATCATCATTATTATTATTATTAAATTTAAATTAATTATTCGTTAAAGACACATTAGCACGTTAACAATCCATTCAGCGAGAGGATATATTTCACGATTTCAAAGTAACAGGTTTTAGTAATTAATAAAAATTCTTAATAAATATTAAATGTAAACGTATCATATCCACATTTGTTGACTTGTTATGGAAGTTTAACTTTCACAATATTGGCAAATACATGTTTAAATAAAATTGAACCATTAAACTTTATTCTATTGTTATTTATTAAATTAATTATTTATTTATATTTTTTGTGTTTAATAAATAAATAATAAATAAAAATAAACGTGACCATTTTTCCTCACTAACGTTGCTTTTCCAACACTAATAATTACAATAATAACACCCTTTTTAACCAAATGAGAAAATTAGTTCACACTAAAAGTTTCGTACATATTTTAATATATTGAGTGATTTTTTTTAATTGTTTACAAAAAAAAATCCAAATAAAAAAAAAATATTTAGTGACTATTTCAGTTGTAGTGTTTTTATAATAATGATGATAATAATTATTATCATTTTTAATTTATTTTGGGTATTTTAACGTGCAATTTCTGAACCTACTGATAATATCGTCACACGATTTATAAACTAGCTTAAATCTAGAACAGACAAAACATCCAGTTCCCAGCAGTTAATTCATCACTATGAAAGGCGAGACCCTTTTTTCACCAGTGATAAGTTACTTAACCATTTCAGAAATTGAACCAAGGAGCCTTAGCTAATTAGAGGGACACGCAACCGAATGAGCGTTAGATGATGATAATAATAATAATAGTAATATTGGTAATAACTATTATAATCTGTGGGTTTATTTACACCTACTGGAAAACTAGAAAACCTTCTTACAAACTAACTTAATCTTAGAACAGATAAGAAGTTATGCTGTCATTAATTAAATACGTTAGAAAGTAGAGCCAAATTCTCCCAATAGGTTTAACTGAGAACAAATCTTATGAAGGATAATTATGCAAACAGATATTCTGATCAAAGATGTCTGGTAGGCATACAATATTTAATAATTTTTAAAGTTGATTATTTTTCAACCAAACTAATTTACAAATACAGCCATATAATAAATATATGATAATAAGAAATCTATATTCTTCTACACTTTGAAAATACGTTTGTTCAAATATGCTAGGGTGTTTGTGGAAATTTACAGCATACATCTGCCTTTTTGGTGTAAGCAAACCTAAGAAAAAAGTTTCCTCGACTAAACTGCTAGAATGTTTCTCTTTATTTCAAATTTAGTACATTGCCTTTTGTTTTCTTGCGCTTCTAAGCACTAAAAGTTGTATTTCACGCAAGGAAGAAAAATCAACAAAAGTCAAAACGTAAATATCAAACAGTTAATTTCCCCCTAAGGAGTCATCCGAAAAACATTTGAAAAAATGAGAATATTCAAGCTCTGAATGAAAATAGGATATAATGTGATATTAAACGACAAAATGGTGACGTGTAAAAATAGTGTAAAAGATGAGCAACGGGTTTTAGGAGTAATTTTATCATTTAAATACTACGATTTCTAAAAAAGAAGATTTATTAAAATAAACGATATATCCAGAGAGTGCATTATTTCATATAAAATATAGTGTTTTATAGTTTGTAAGATAACTTCACAAAATTGTTTAAAAGTAAAAAACCTTTAAATGATTTTTCTCTCTGAAATATTAATATACAGTGTTTTTATTCATGTAAACACTGCCCAAATATACATTTTGAGCAAAACCATTAATGCCATTAAATAAACTTTAATTAAAAAATAAATCATTCGTAAATATTCCTTAATTTTAGCTCTAGAACATTAATCACAATTTCATTTCTAAATATGACAATACATCTAAATATCAAGTTTTAAATAAATCTATTAAATCGTTTCAGCTGTAGCCTCATATAGAGAGAGACGGATGTAACAATCCCTTTTTTGAGTTTTGAAGTATTTAAACGTCAAGCTTCGTCATAATCTCTACGACGAAAGTTTAAAACTACTATAATTTGTCCATACCATAAATTAAATCAAAAGTGTAATAAATAGTTGTTCCATGCTCTTTGTTCACTTGATAATTTTAAACGTCCATAGATATTGTTTTTAAATTATTATATGATCAGATGGCACTAAACAAACAACCCGTGCTTGTATGATTTATACATAGTAAATAAATATCCACACATCTTCTCAAGTAAATAATTTTGGGAGAATAAAATCATTGTGTTTAAAATTATTCATACAAATTTTCGCCTTTATAAAACAAGTAGTTTCTGATTGGCGAAGGATCAAACCTTAGTGAGGTTTCGTTTTTGTCACCAGAGTTTGTTTGCATATTTATTTAATACACCTGAAATAATAACCGGGTATAAAATTGTCAAAATCTATTATATTGATTGTTTTTAAACTACAAGTTTATACTAAATCCTAAAGATAATCTGGTATTTTTTATTTATATAAAAATCTACAGCTCGATACTTTTTTATTAGAAACCTTAACCAAACTTTTATGACATCAGTGACGCTACCATATAAGCGCCAATTTATTATAGTCATCGATTACCGTAAATTATATATAAAATTACATATGAATTACATATTGTAAAACCCCTGTTCTGGGGCATCCATGGTTTCATATTGGAATGTAATTTCATTTTAGTATACCATATACATTCTCCCAATTATATCGGTAGAAACAAAATACAAAAGTGTAGCCTCAGATTATTTTTAATGTATGAAATTGGAGCCATCGAAATATGCTGAGAATATAAGGAGATTTTAAATACAATGGGCATGCAAGCTTAATAATGATCAGGGCTTAGTAGAGATTATATCAGACGTTCAGTAATTTATTGAAAATCCTGAGTGTGGAAAATGTTTTCCCTTGATGTTGACTGCAATGTAAAGTAGGACTCCAGTTTGAAGGGCCTTTTATAAAAATGAAACATGTTTTTTTATGATCAACATTAATAACATTTCACCTTATTATTGGTAAAGGTTGAGTAAGGATATTACTATTATCAAAGGTAACAACTGCCGATCACATGACCTAGCGTATGGATAGATGAAAATTATTTTAGTAGCTTATTTAAATAAAGGATTTTTTTCTTTCTGAATCTGACAGTGGCTAGTTTTATGCTTATTTGTATATTTATGTGTTTATCTTACAGTTTTGAATTGAACCTATCTGGTTTTATCCGCTTCTCAATCTAAGGTTTGGCTTCAAGCATAAACTTTAAATACACTAAAGAGAAAAACATAGGAAATATAAAATTTAGCGAGATAGTACCCTTATTTGCAATTCATTATAGAAAGTATATTTGCTTTTCTTTTTGGGGGCTCCACCCTCAAGAATTCAGTGAGTTTTTTTGCGAGTGGATGTACCCTAATGTAATTCCAGAGCCGTTTTTTGATAGGTCTTACCGTTTAGCCACAAGAAGCCTCTAAAGAAAGGTCTGTACTGACTTTAAAGTTGCTCTGATAATTTGAATATTTTTCGGGGGTTAAAAATTAAAATTTTGAAATTTTCCCGTCATTTATAGGCTATAAGATATAAGTTTGCCAAAATTCAAGTTTATAGCTCATCTGGAAGTGGGTAAACATTAATGTCCGTGAAGGAGTCGGTCATGTGGCTTCATAGTTGTATAATATTTAGAAATAACTGCACTTCGTAAACCCACGTGGGACTCGAATATCAACCTGTATATAATCAGAAAACCAAACTAGTGACCATCAATTCCGGTTTGAAGCTAAATAAATATCAAAATTGAAACCAGTGTAAATAATATTATAGACATCTAGTGCAACCATATGTTTTGTACTAAGTATCTATTTGGCCAGGATATCAATCTATTTACACAGACGAAGTAAGCACATATATACCTAATCATGCCGTTCCCTTACAAAGTAGGCAAGAAACTGCATATAGGATGGGTAAGAGATAATTTTAGTGTAAATATATATCACATTTTTCTTGAGTAATAGTGTAAATACTTTTAAGAAAAAAAAAATCGTTGATACATTAAACTGATATTCAAACCCCTAAATATCCATACTCAGGTTACTGCGTGAGTGACGTTCTAAACATTTTGTGCCTACTGACTCATATTTTTAGTGTAGCCTATATATGTTTTAATATATCTGCTTTATTTTCAAGACCTAAAGTTTTACCTAAAAAGTTTTATATTTATTAAAATATTATCTATAAAATTTTACATTACATGGCCACTAAAGGGAAAATATAATTTTTTATACAATTAAAAATAATGTACAGTTTTATGGTAATGTGAAAGAATTATTTTGAACCATAAAATGTATGTTCTATAAAATAATGTCCATACAACCTCTGAATAGCTAAAGTGAAAAGCTACATTTTGGTATGTATTATATACCTAAACAAGTTTAAATAAATGTAATTATAAGTCAAAAAAGAATATTTAAACTATAGACACATAAATCATTTTAAACTTATTTTTATATATTAAGCTATAATAAATAGAGTGGGTAATATTATCAAGATTGTCACCTACCCCTCGTGGGCCTAATCTGATCAAATGTGTTGCGGCCAAGGATAAGAAGGGGGGGGGGGGTTACTCTTTATATGACTCTGTAGTTCCCCAATAATTTATGTATGGCTTCGGTTCTTAGTGTTTTATTGTACTACTCTACTCTACTACAAAATGTGATGTTATTGAGAGTGTACTGAAAATATATATAAAAAAAAATACTGAAAATACTTACTCAGGAGCTAATGATAGCACTAAGTATAGTAAGAAATGCTTAACCAATGGTCTGACCTATAATCTATGTGGTACAACACAGTTATGAACCCCAGTAACTTGTGCACGACGGTAGCATCAAGCACACGTACTCAACGATCTGGCGTACTAACCCGTGTAGCCCCCTGTATGAGCCTCCTAGAATCGATGGTAGAGTGTCAGCCCTGTTAGCTCAAAGTCTTGTCTTATTTATACTACAACTTGTCCTTATTGCCAAAAGGATTGCTGACAAGACATTCTGGCCATCATCACTTGTGTCCATTACTCATTCGGTACTTCGATCCCAGATATACATATATCTCCAACACTCTTATCACGCCTTTCAAGCAAATAATAGCTCCATGAAGAATGTTCTTATAATAAAATATTTGAAAAATGTATTTTTATACTAACACGAAACATCCCTAATGTTTCAGTAATTAAACTATGTTTATGAATTAATTCATGACACGTGATGGTTATCTCCACAGGATCAGTCTTGACAATTGAATAAATTTCAATCAAGTGAAAATGACAGCTTGGACAAGGGAATCAAACTCTGGACCCTTAACTTTGAGTATCAATGCCGTACCACTGAGCCATTCTTCTACCACATATAGACTCAATACACCAACAACTAGAGAAAAATTGCCCCATTTAAGTGACGAACCGGGTTCAATTCACATGTCCAAGTTTATATTTTTACTCGCTTGCATTCATATGAACACTTTAAAAATGAAATCTAAATGTTTTATATTTAATCGTGTATTATTTCTTATTAAGGATAGCATTGACTTGGTTCCAGAATTTAAAGCGATGCATATTAGACGATGACCACGATACATTCAGAGGTTATAGTTTATGTCCTGAAGGCGTCAAAAGTATAATATGTATGTAATAATAAATCAGTCAGACTATGAATGGCTAGGACTTTTGTAAGCTTAAGGTGCCTTATGATGTGCACCTTAAATATTACTTTAGGGTCTTAGTTTAGAATAAATATTAAGACATATTTTCATTCAAAGGGCTTTTTTTTTAGAATATAAAAAACTATTATTTGCAGCAAAAATTCATTGAATTTAACTATTTAATTAGTGTTATTATTTTTACGTGTTGCTACTATCAATCAAACGCGACAACTTCAGATCTGTTGATTTAAAACAATAATAGGCTTACGTGAATGTAAATTTAATAATTTTTTCTATCTTAAGTGAGCTAGTATATATATATATATATATATATATATATGTGTGTGTGGTTATAAATTTAAAACCAGGATATATATGTATATCTTGGTTTTACATTTATAACCATTTTCTAAAGAACCAATTTTTTTTTTACTTAGATTGTCAAAAAAATTAATCTCATCTGACAGCTTCAAAAAATTACTGAACAGATTAAAAAGTAATCATATGACAAGCCATGTGTCGTGCAGCTGTTGTTTTCAGTTTTGATGTATATATAACTTTCACCACTGTTCACGCGTAAATAGGAGTAAATCTCATTGGTTTGCAGGGGTTTGCGGAATCTTGCTTTGAGCTCCAGCTGGGTGTACGAGTGTTTTTTTCCCCTAAATAGCTTATTACTCTCCTTTAAGTCAATACGGATAAATTTACTACGAAGTAAGGTGCATTCCTAATTTGTTGGTGTAAATATTTGGATAGCCTAGATGGGTAGTAAGACGGGAATAACGTGAAAAAACTATACAATAAATATGACAATAAATTTTAGATTTTTAAAAATCAATTAATTGTCCTGTAGCATGTAATCTATATAAAGTACATCTACAAACATGACAATAAAGCTACGAATGAAATAAAGGAATTAAAAGAAGGAAATTAAAACAAAAACTAATCTATTTTTTTAGAAAGTATGTGAAAATGTCTAACGATGGACAGGATTCAGTCTGATATAATCACCATGCTTTCACGAGCCTTTCTGCAAGTATGGCAGCATGGCGACTTGGCGGATGTCTTGGCCGTTGGACGCACGAGATGGAAAAATAACTTCAGTATCACCAGTCGACGCCTCAACCCTAAGGCGCTGATTCCACCACTAACACTGGTGGTCACAATGGATCAGTAGTCGGATTCACCATCGCGTCACGCAAGAATCCTTGCCAGATCCGATTAAGTATCACCTTATATCTCCAGCTTTGAATACTATGTCCTTCTGTCATAGTTTGTTCTATTGTAAGAATGTTTTAATATTTCCTTCAGACACTAGCTGAAGTTATGCTTTGTAATATTGCTTTTATGTATCCTTCAGACACTAGCTGAAGTTATGCACTATAATTATGTTTTTTATGTCCTTCTGACATGTTTGATTTTTAGTCTGAAAGACTTATTATGTTGTTTGTCCTGCAGACATGTTGTCCTTGATCAGAACATATAATTATGTTTTATGTCCTTCTGGCATGTTTTATTTAGCCGAAGAAACTAATTGGTTAATACCTATCGTCTGAAAGTCTGACTATATTTTTCTTATGTCCATTTGACATAGCTTAAATACGAGGGCTTCAAACTCTATATATAAGGAGGACCAGGTGGTCAAGTTTTTCTAATCCATGTATTCATTTAACTATTCTGAGTGCTTATGGCACAGTAATGTTATCGTAACGACCTAAACGGCATGTTCACATGTTCCGTATTTGTATGGCTACAAGCAGTTTGTATACGCCTTTTGTCTAGGACCTAGTTAGATCAGTGTCACACTAAATTCTTTTTGGCTCTTTTCTGTGTTACTATTTAGGGTGTGGACCACGGTTAGTTTCATATAGTGGCCCACACAGATAGTATTTCTATTCTCCCCCCAACCCGCCTCAGTGGCGTAGTTGGCTAACGCGCTAGTCGTGTTGAACTGCACGACTGCTGAGGACGGGGAGATCGAGGTTCGAATCTCGGTTGGGTGAACTGGGGTGGTTTTTCCTAAATGGTTTTCCACTCTCCCTCCACGCAAATGCGGGTTCACTTCCTTTAATTCAACCTTCCCAATTCCTAATCCATTAGTGTAATTATTACTTAAGCGTATAACCCGAATGGGTAGTAAGACGTGGTGCTAAATAAATAAATAAATATTCTCCCCTTGTTGGCGCCTTGTTTGGCTACCTGGTGTTGACACCTGACTGTTAGCCATCTGTATGAATATAATAGATCGTCTATTTACTGTTCATTATTTAGAGTATCTATGGGACTCTTCTATAATTTAACTCAAGCTAGCTAGCTTGACCCATATTTATCCTAGTAACTCTCTAGGATTTATAGTAGTGTTATTTATTAGTTACTCTTTCACTATGTTTTCTGTTCAGACCCTTCTGGCTGTAGTCTGGCTCAAGTCCGACTACCTTTGTGCTCTTTCTACTTAACTCCCCTTTTAACCGTTACATGTGTTGTTTTAGACACTTATTCTCACGAGCTACGACAAGGTCCTATATTTCTGGAGTTGTTAAATTCTACCATATGTTCTATCTAAAGGTGTTGTTTTGCTGTTTGCTTTATATTTATACTTGATACTCCGAACTGATATTTCTGAAACTATATACAGTACCCGATATTTAACTTTAAATCTTGTTCTTCTACTGTGAGCCTTTATCTCATCTAATTTTGGTTATAATAAATTTATTTCTGTTACCTAAGTATTATTCTATGTTTCAGCAACATGGTCCCTCTTATTACCTTATCATGTATTTACCTTGTACTAGTAATCGTTACCTCATCTACACATTAGAGTGAAGGGGAAGAAACGATTCAAGACACGCATCCGTGCGCGTCTGTCTTCAAATGCATCTTTATTTGAAAAACGAGTATACAATATTATTTATATCATTAATCATATTTTAAAGAAAGTCAAATAGGCCACTTTTAAAAACTACAAGTTTTCATCAATTATACACCAGTAAAATACACTTAAGATATATAAATATGCTTTTTATATAAACATACATATACACTTATGGATTATTTAAAACATTCCATAAATTCCCATTTTCAACAAAATTCTTAAGGTCATTTTTAATGATTACAAATTTTCGAAAATAAATGAACATAAAATCATGCTTGGTTAAATTTACTTCCTAAATACAAGAGTATATAGCCCTATTAATAGTCTAAGACATTCCTACGAAAAAATATTTTGAATAAAATTGCTCTAATCATTTTTAAAAACTTTTGGATTTTAAAAACACAGACATAGGTCAAATACCCCTAACTTTAGACCTCGAATAAAATTCACGATTAAGACTTGAGGCATGACCATATAACATCTAAACCTGAGGTTAGAATTAAATCCATGAAACTTTTTGGATTAACAACAGAGAGGTAGAGAGACCTACATAATAGTAAGACAAACTTTTTCATCCGTGGCACATTAAAGCTCAAGATAAAAAAATATATATATAGTGTGTTCGGAAACTCATAGCCCAAATTGCACATATAGCTTGTTTGAACAAAAAGTAATAAATAATTCCTGTACACTTACATCCGAAAAACTATACTAATACCATTAAATTGTGTACAAAATTTCATCAAACAGCGCCGGGAGAGCAAAGCTGTAAAGCATGTGTGTACAACAAGTTGCATAGGAGGTATGTGCACGGTTCTGCACATGAAATAATGATGAACAATTTATGTGATTAAGAACCGTTAATGATGACCCTCAGAACGTATTCACATTTTTATATGGACTGTTGTGTTGTTTACTATTAATGGTAGTTGGCTAACGCGCTTGTCGTGTTTAGCTCGACTGCTGAGGACGGGGAGATCGAGGTTCGAATCTCGGTCGGGTGAACTGGGGGTGGTTTTTCCTAAATGGTTTTCCACTCTACCTCCACGCAAATGCGGGTTCACTTCCTTTAATTAAAACCTTCCCAATTCCTAATCCATTAGTGTAATTAGTACTTGAAGCGTATAACCCGAACGGGTAGTAAGACGCGGTGCTAAATATTATTATTATTATTATTATTATTATTACTATTAATGGTGGTAGGTACTGATGCCGTGCTTTTAAGATGTCAAGGTGTGTGGTGCTGTGCACCTAACTCTTAGCAACCTGTTGTACACGCATGCTTGCACAGATTTGATCTCCAGGCGTGGTAAGCCGATATTTTGAATACAATTTAATGGTATTAGCATAGTTTTCAAATTTAATTATATAGGGACTTTGTACTACTTTTAATTCAAACAAAGTGTATGTGCAGTTTGGGCTATGAGTTTCGGAACATTCTGTATACAGTATATAGATCTTGAAAATTTTTAATTATGGAATACTCTCTAAATATGATAGATAATGTGGAGCGTAATATTTTAATATGTTGCTACCATAAAATTAAGTAGTGAATAATTTGTCTTACTACTTTGATCAGGATAGTACGTGATCTTATTCCACTTGTTATGACAAACTAAAGTTATATATTTCCATTTCAGAAGGTTTTGGTATTCAACCCTTTTAGAGGGGCGGGGTTTTCACCCGATAATCTTACCCGTACATGACCCGCTTTTTCCTCCTCCAACTCAAAACGGACCGCAGTCGTATAAAACACGGCGTGTTTATTTATGACTAACCATAGCGTTTTAGTATGCATAACATCAGCACAAGAAACAAGGTGGTTTTCTCGGTGATGGAGTATTACTGCGTGATAAAAGTTATTAAAACTTGTTATTTTACTCACCCTTAAATCTCTACTACATCTTCTTAAGCCATTTTTCATCGCAGTTGAGTTTTTATTTTAATTTTTCAGGAAAGAGATACGTTTACGCAACTTATTTCGGTGTAAAACGAGACAATAATACATAATTTTTCAATTATCCTTTTAAAGAAATGAGTTTGAAGAGTTCATAGATAGTTATTTATAACCCTTAATGGTGGTCGAATCCTCAAAGATAAAGATACCAAGGCTAGAATTCTGGTCATGTGTTTTGATTGTGAGTTTTTCTATATATTCTTCGAATAAATTCAATCTTATTCCTCCCTTACACACCAGCGTGCTAGTGCTAGCGTATTGATTTCCAAAACTATTTATCTATAACTTTTACTTACGTACTCTATTATCAATGATGTAACAAGTAAAGTTTTATTTTATTACGGATTAAAGTACTCGCGTATGGAAGAAGACAAACCTGCACACGTGATCACATGGTGTAAGAAGGAGATATTTAGTTGTTGAAATTCGGCATAGTATTTTGGGAGTAGTGCTCCACTTATTGTTTTACCCTCTCCCCACAAATACTGATGTATTTTATCTGAGCTACTCCCATAATTCTTACACCTTGGATTTATTGGTTATTAATTTTTGTGTTAAACATAGGCTACAAATATAAGCAAAACAAATATCAAAATTTATTCTTACTACGAGAAAAGTGTGTAGACCTAGGCCGTATTCAAATATGTTATTCATACGACCATCTTTTATAT
>CABFVZ010000405.1:44242-62664 GCA_902151445.1 Timema monikensis
ATATATATATATATATATAAACTTTTTAAACACTAAAGGTATAAAGTATTACGACCATAAAAAAAAATCTAACCTGAGATGTTGATGGACGTCGACGTCTCATTACCCCGCGAACTGTAAAAAGTGGTTTTTGCAATGACGTCGGTCTATGTGTCTGTTTAACCCCAAATCTAAGAGAATATTAATAAAAAGCTTTGTGAATGTGGGGAATGCCAGGCCTCTACCGTGGTTCGGATTCCACGTTAAACTGTAGGTCCTTCATTTCATCTCATAATCACCCTACCATTACACATTAGCGTAAGAGCGTATAACCCGAACGGTAAGTAAGACGCGGTGCTAATAATAATAAAAAGCTAAAAGAAAAAAAAACTGATTTTTTCAAACTCTGCTCTATAGATATTGATTAAAATTCGTATATAAGCGTTGATTATAATTATAAATAAAATGGCTATTTCCATTTTCCTATGGAAATGAATTTTAGGGTACCTTACAGATGCGTAAATTTCTGTATTTCCACAAATATTTAGATATTAAATAACTTATCATTGAAAAATGGTAGAACTATTAAAAATAACAAACTTTTATCTTAAATATCTCTTTATAAAACCAATATTTTCTGAGATATTTGCAAATATATTAATATAGTTTTGTGAGATTTAGTAGTAAAGAGATACTACTTTAAGTTTTAACGCAATAATTTTGTAATGCTATAGCGTTATTAAATATAAGTAAGTCTCTCAAAAAGTTTGTTATTTTTCCTTTAGTCTCTTAGGAGAAGTGTTTGTACAACAATCATCTCCTTCATTTTAGATTCAATAGTCAATATTTAAATTTTTTATTGGTCAAAATTTATAAATGAGGAATTGAATGTCAATGCGATGACCTGAAGGTGTGAAAAACCTAATAAAATGTCGAAAATTTTAACCAGAATTAGAAATTTTAGTATGAAGTGTTGACCCTTGTGGGCCCAGAATCGATCATTTTTATTGGTCCAAACATACATATGAGGATATTCTTTAAAAATAAAACTGTAAAATTTATAACAGGGAATTAAAGGATGTTTTATGTAAGTATAGTGCAATATATGCTTGGGTTTTTAATGTATATTAATTCGTTTCACATAAATTATGAGTTTTGACTAAATATCTCCATTTTTAAACAATAGAGTGAGAAGATTTGTGCGGAGCTCCATACCATTTATTTAATTAGACAAAAGGAAATATTGAGGGAATATATTTGTTATGTAAGTATATATTTAAATGGAATCAAATTAATCAAAATAGGATTTTTTTAATTGATAATTCCAAGTACTTAAATTTTTCTATTTTTAAAAATCTTTGAGTTGCGTTGGAACAGATATTATAACTCGACTCAAACTCGAATTTTCGGGTACTCGTACACCCTTAATAATCATTCTCTATTTATAAAAAACGTAATATAATGCATATATATAATTTACATTAATAATGGAGTGTGTGTACCTAATTATGATAGGGATCCTGCTGTTACACAGAATTAATGGTAGGAGCCTATATAAAAAAAAGTTTGATCTATAGATTTGAACATAATTTTCAAAATGGCTTGAAATGTTGTTTGGATTTTCAACATATTCTTTGATTTGGACAGTCAATAAAGTTTATAGAGTGGATACAACGATTTGTTCATTTTGTCACCTAATTTAACATAAAATATTTAAAGTTTTATATAAGAAACACATTTTTAGCTAAGACGTTAGTATCCCACATGGATAATAAGTAGACTTAATGCCAGGCTCATATAGCCTGGTTTCTGTGTGGCTTTGAGGTCGTGATTCAAATTCTATTCCAGGACGACCTGAGCTTGAATATGTTTAAATCTCATCCCACGATGACCAAAGGGTATTTTTCATTATAAATTCTAACTCAAACTCTCTATACACATATGTGGCTACATTCCCTCAATTTATCTTGTTTATCACTTTTAATTAATGATATTACTTGGATGGACCATATTCAAAACAAGTAATAATAAATTTTTGGGTTGAGAGACAAACAAATACTGTATGTTTAAATAAACATGGTTGCGTATGGCCACGGGTTTTTAAGGACACAACTATCAACGTTGTTCCAGTTTACATTTTTAAATCATCTCTTTTGAAGTTAAATATGATGTATTGATAGAGGATTATAAGCAGTGCTTATGAATTCTATGTGGTGACCTTGCAAGCAAGCTATACCGACCAAGCGTTCGCCACCGCTATCTATGGTACAGCCAAAATTTGCTAATAGAGAGAGTCAGTAATGTATTCAACACAACGAGCACTCAGGCCGATTATCTCAATTTTCTAAAGCGGGGTTACTACTTCCTTAATCAAGTAGCTCCCAGGTGACCTGGCGGTCTAGGAGTAAGGTGTCGGACTTCTATACTGGGGGCCGGGGTTTAATCCTTGATCCCGGCACAGATTTATCTGATTACCAAACCATTCCTTCACCTCTGACAATACGTATATTAATCACAACTTGTGAATGTGTGGAATGTCAAGGCTCCACCGTGGTTCGGATCCCAGTTATACTGTAGGTCCTCCATTTCATCTCACAATCACCCTACCACTACACATTAGCATAAGTGCGTATAACCCGAACGGATAGTAAGACGCAGTGCTAATAATAATAATAATAATAATAATAATAATAATAATATAATATTATTATTATTATTATATTATATAATATTATAATATAATATAATATTATAATAATAAAATCTGTATTTTGATATTGTGCTTTAGTCAGCTTACTTTTTACATTTTGTAACACAATTTGAGACACTAAAGGATTCATATATATATGTATGTGTGTATATCGCTTTGTTCTCCTAAATTACCTAATATATATATTATACATAATTACCTATATATATGTATATATAGGTAATTTTATATATATTTGTATAAATATGTATATATATGTATATATATGTATACATGTATATACACGTAATTTTATATATATGTATATATATACGTAATTTTATATCTATGTGTATATATATATAAGTAATTATATATATATATATATATATATGAAATTTAGGAGAAAAAATCTACTTTATAGATTCTTCGTTCGAGTAGTATCTAGAATATTTATCTGTATGTACATTTTATTGATTCCAGTAAACACAATTAGTATTAATTGGACTTATTCTTTTAAACTCCATATTTTTCAGAGAATCATGGTCTATATAATATACTTCATTAACGGTAGGAATTACTCTCTTAAAGGTCTTTTTTGCTACCAATATCATACTATATAATAGATTTCTGGTAGGGAAAAAGGCCTTTCAGAAAACAATTCCTACGCTGAACAGACTATATATACCAGCCGTTCTCAAACTGGGTTACGTGTGCCCCCAGTGGTACGTGGACAGCTTTCAGGAGTTATGCAAGCAGCTCTCAAGGTTAAGTAGGAAAAAAAACAAGGGGCTTATGGAAAACCCTAATTCATGACAGTTAACGTTATCTGGTTGTTTCCATACCTATTTTTTCCTTATTTGCTTTCGGCTGAAGACAGATTTCTGAGAATTTTCAACTCTCTACTTGACACCTTTTACATTAGCAGTTTATGATGTCTTTCTCAACAACATATCTATAGGAGAGTGGTTTTTCATCTATGGTGTGCCTAAAAATTAAGTACCGCAATAGGCTACAACTGGAGCTAAGTTCAACTGGACAGAAAGATATATCAAAAATCTGTGCCAAGCCGAACAGTCACACCCATCTCACTGAAAAACTTTGGGATTCATAATATATAAGCTTCAGAATTAAATTTAAAAATATTAAATTTGAAAATAATGTGTTAAGGTTTACTTTTATCTTTACTTTTGAATAGATTTGTAAAGAAAATGTGTAAAAAAAAATTTCCACAGATTTTTTATAGCAAAATTATGTTGTTTTATTAACGGTTCATAACCATTTTAAATAAGAGCTAATGTTAAGGCATTAACAATAGGATTCTCTCTTAATAGCTTGGTCACACTTGAAATACTTTGAATACGGAAACTTTTTCCCAATAGATTTAATATATCAATAATTTACAATGTGGTCACATTTTTTAAGCCTTTCAATTGCATTTTTTTTATCTTGGGGGTGCATTAAACTTTTAGTCATGACCAACGGGTACAATCTAAGAAAAGTTTGAGAATCACTGGTACATACCATCATGCTAGCTCACTCATCATTGAGTGAAATGCTGTTGAAAAAAAAAGGCGTAATCAGTGAACATTCGTCACTGCTTGTATTGCGGGTACATAAAATGGCACGTGATATGATGTAGAGAGTAGCTGGGGAGGGGATGAAGGCAAGCCCCTATTTTTTCTTGAATCTTCATACGTACGTAAGACACTGCTATTGAAGTTTCATTTTTTCAAACATTTGAAGTTGTTGAACGTGTTGCCTTATGGTTTAACGCTAGTGAATCCGTGGGCAAAAGCCAGTATTAAACATATATAACCAGGTAAACCAAACTAAGTTGCTCCTGTCAAGCGCCTAATATTAGTATTTTATTATTATTTTTGAAGTCAACATACACTTATAACAGCGCGATTATAATATTGGCGCCTCCATTAATCATAATAGATGTTCTCTCTACGTCAAGTATTTTTATTTTGAGAGTGTTCTATTTGTGATTCTTTTTTTCTGCTCCTACCTTTCCGTTCTGTAATTTGCTATAAATAATGAATATGCATGCGTGGAGTGTGTATGTCGCGTTGGTCTGAGTAGGCAGAGTGTAACTGACAGCGAAATGTTCGTTACTCGATGATTTGTGACATGTGCAAAAGAATTGATGGTAGGAATTTGTTATTTTTTTATGAGTAACAAGTCAAGTTGATACTAACATTTTGTGCAGGTGTGAAATGAGAACATCTCTCACTTAGCATCCATATTAATTTTTTATAGAAATGAGGAAACTCTATCCTTTTTCGTTTTTTTTAAATAAGGTGTCTTACTACATTTTCAGTTTATACGCCTATGTACTAATTGCATTAATGGTTTAGGAATTAGTAATCTTTAATTGAGTTGAAGTGCATCTGCATTTGCTTGAAAAAAGAGTGTAAAACCACTTAGGAACGCCCACCTTACCGGGATCGAACTCCGTTATCCCCGCCTTCAGCAGTTTAGGCCAACACAATAGTAGCTCTTTAGACCATGCGGCCACCGAAGCGGGTCAACTCTGGACTAAAATAAAATATTGAATAAATTAGATTAATGAACTCAAAAATGAACAAAAATAATTTTTATTAAATGAATTATTTATATATAATCAAATATTAGAAAAACTGTCAGAACATTATTGCCGATCTACGAGCGGATGTTTATTTGAAGAACGAAACGTACGACGAAATGGTATACACACGTAAAAAGGTTTAGGTACAGCACATTCCCAGGTAAAATTTCAGAACATTTAATTAAAATGTATGATGGATCTGCTTTGGAATGCAATTTTTGTTTCAAAAAACTTATTAGCTAAAGTATATTAAACTTCAACTTACCCGTGGTAGGCTATAAAGGAAAGCAGAAAGAAGACACACGCCAAAACATCGGCTCGCCCCACGATACCAGCCACCTGGGAAAAAAAATAAACATTTTTAATAAAACTTGGTATTTTAACTAAAGCATTGAATTATATATTGTATTTGGAATCATTATGTTTATCATCCTCGATAAATTCATTACAAATATTAATTGAATAATATTCAACCAAGTAGACTACCTACCTACTTCTTGGAATAAATTAAAACTAATTACAAAGTAATTACATTCTTTAAATTGAAAAATAGCACCTGGACTATTGGTAATTATTTCACATGTCTATATATGGGTATATACAATTATAAAGGTAATCAAATATATACATGTTTGGAAGAGTTTATATATTTTCATTTGGGAGTCTCTAGTTCATTCCTTGGGGGGACTAGATGTTAATAATTTAAATATGGGCTATCCTCCCTGATTATACGTGATAAATTTGCTATTATTATTTTATATATATATATATATATATATATAAAATATACTTTAAATTTTCAGCATACTTCGTAAAAAGAGAATAGGTATTTAAATAAGAAACATTAATTATTACGTTTAATACATTCATGTGGAAAAATCATTGTTTTTTAAAATAATTTGATATAAATAGTGTTTGACGTTTGATACTTAAATATGTCAAAATTCATAGTCCATAGTATTCAAATGAAAAGTTTATGTATCTCGCCTTCATGAGCGTTATGCAATATCCACTCCAAGCAGATGTCTGAGATTTAAATATTAGTAATCTCTATGTGCGAATATCTACACCTTGAAACCATTATCTTTATATTATTATAAATTTTTTTTAATTAAAAGCCGAAAAACTAAGTCAATATTAACGCTAAGAAAAAAGCTTTACTATTAAATTTAGGGTGATGGTTGTCACTGTGCAAAAACATGTGTCCTTAGAAGCTGGAATATAAAATTTAGATTTGCATCTTTTGCACTTTTACCCCGTATTGCCCTTTTTATCTTCTTACACGCTTTATAGCTGTATCTATTTTTATCTTTTTACCCTTTTTTCACTTTTATCCTTATCACGATTTATTTTACCTGTTAAACATTTGTTACTACTTTTAACTTTATCTTAAAAAATTTAGCATTTTAAAATATTTTTACACCTTATTAACATTTTCACCCTAAATTATTTATCGTAGGCTAAGCTGGTCAATTAATGTGAAAATGTTAAAAATGTCCTAAACGTACTAAAATGTCAAAAAGGTAAAAAAGGAAACCATCGAACAAAATTGATAGTAAGGGGCAAAAGTAAATATAATAAAACCAAATAGGGTTTTAAAGGCTAAAAGCAATAAAAGAAATAAAAATATTAAAAGGATTCAAAAGAAGCAAAAGGAACAAATGTGTGAAACGGAAAAAAGGGTAATGGGTGTAAAAAAAAAGTTGACGGTGTAAAAAGCGTAAAAGGGTAAATAGGGTAAAAAGTGTAAAAAAGGTGAACTGGGTAAAAAGTTTAAATAGGGCAATAATGGAAAGAGACCAAAAGTATTTTTTTATAATAAAGAGAGTACAAAAGTGTAAAATATGCAAAAAGGGCAAATTGGATAAAATAAGTAAAAATTATATACGGAGGGAACGGGGTAAAAGAGAATAAACGGTGTAGATGCGGCAGATAAAAATGCTAAAAAAACTTTTGTTTGGATTAAATTACAGCCCTAACAACCAATTATTAATGCTGTGACACACTTCTTTCTTATTTATTAACACCAACAGATAAGCGTTCAAATTATTTTGTTATGAAAAGCTATAACTTGATTTTAAAATAAATGTTAGCTTTTAAAATATGTTCACTTGTTCAAAACATATATATGTATTTTGACATTGTGTTTGAGTCAGCCTACTTTTGCGTTTTATATCACAATTCAAACTAATAAGGAATTAATATTTAGAGTAATATAAGATCTGGTTACTCTTCCCTGCGGCTAGTTTTGTATACTAAAAATAACAAAGGTACTGTATGGATTCCCAGTGCGAAGAACGGATATACATACTATCTAGTAATTAATAAACCTTATCTTCCATGGCACATCAGTAATTATGATATAATATGTCAAAAATTATATATATTAAACTTATTAATATCGCTATTTTTTCACCCTTTCAGAATTACCTCTCATGATTTACGTATTTACTCGTATTCATATTCATTGGAATAAGAAAGATAAGATTGAAAGGAAATAGGTCGTTATTTCTTGGTGAGGAGAAAGGAAAAATATTTTAAAAAAAATATACACGCAATAAACCATGACAAGAATCAACCTCCAACCATCCCGTCATCGACAAACCCGACTATACGATTTTGACATTCATTTAGTCCACGACCCCACAAATAAACCAAATTCCACTGACAAGCATGTCCTGCCATCAACGTCTCTTAATGAAAATTTGTCATGAAAACGTTGACGACTATAAAATACCTGTAAGAACAACAAACTAAATAAATATGTAAGTTATTAAATAACTTTAATAAATAAAACATATTTCCACATGCGGATTTCTATTAAATTCTTGACACAATATCTTCGTGAAATCATATGAATGTTAGAAAACACAACTAGCTTAAATTGATTGGATTGTGATCTTCTAATTTAAGCTTTGAAAATCATTGCAAAATACCAAATAATTTCAAGGTTTTCTCTATTATTTATGTATGTATAAACCATGAAATATTATAAGATAGCCTAATTAAATTTGGAAGATTTATAAGGTGTTATAAGGACCATCTTTTATTGAAACTATTTAATTACTAAATGCAACAGTATAAATATGGACAAAGTCGTAACTTTCGTTTAATCTGGTTTTCCGTTGACTGAGAAGTTGGGGTCCAAGTTCCAACTAGTTGTACTAATGATGATTTTTCCCTCAAGAGTTTTCAGTATTTTTCTCACGTAAATAAGGGTGAATATCCGCTTGAATCTAGCTTCCTTACCTCTATCCCATTTGTGTGAATATTCGATTGCCCCGAAGGAATAGGCTTAGTAAGATATGGAGTTATTAATAAAATACATTGTTCTTTTTTTAAATAAATATTGCTTCTCTTTTGACAGTATTTACAAAGCTCATAGTTCATTCCATTTATAAATAAACTTTCTCACCAACGTAAACAAAACGAAACCAAATCATTTTGAGTATTTAACTATTCAAAAACCGCTTCAGTGACCACATGTTCTAAGGTGCGTCTTCCACGATGTACTGGGTTGCCGAAGACTAGGTGGTTTTTCCTTAAACGGTTTTCCACTCTCCCTCCATTAAAATGCTAGTACACTTCCTCTCAATTCAACCTTCCTCATTCCTAACACACTAGTGTAATTAGTACATAGGTGTATAACTCTAACAGGTAGTAAGGCGCATTACTAAAGAAAACTATTATAATAATTCATAATATCTCCTAAATAATATGTTGAGCCTCGTTTTTTTAAACACACATTTTATCTTAAATAAATCGTTTATCTTAAATAAAGCGGTAGTGTGTCAAATTATTTAATGAATATCAATCTATGGGGGTAACAATCCACATTTAGGGAGCAGAATTAGGTGATGCCAGTAAGTATTTTTATCACTTTATTTGTTGTTTTACTTAAAATAATGGTAATATTCATTTAGTTAGATTTTATACAACTGCTTTTTATTATATGTGTTTAGTTTTAAATCAGAAAGGTTGATACAATGGCGACTCTTTCAAATACGCACATGGACGTTCATTTTTGTACGCCTTGGGTTGTCTATAAGAATCCGTAATGAGGGTTGGTAGAAAGCTAAAACTGATCCACTTCCTAAGGAGTCTATCGGATAACGGACTTAAGGAATGTTCAATGTTCAGACAAGGGTTTATCCTGTAATCCTATTAATATACTGGAACAGATATATTTGAAACCTTTCCCAAAAGCTTAAAAATCTTATATATCTTATTTCACGTAAGCCCTTCTTACGTCAAACCCTGCATTATTCAACTGTCACTTTTGACAGATGATGTCAATGCCAATAGCTGTAAGATAGACGTAGTGACCTTTTATTAACTGTCAGATGGACCATGTTATTTCTTTAAATAAATTATCCAGAAGGTTTCATCTATAAAGACCGACTATATTTGGTCTCCAACTTCTATTTTATCTTAGTGTGTTATCATAAAGAATACACGACGAACTCCTGTTTGGTCAATAAAAATCAAACCAATAAAAGAGTAAATTTCCACCAAGAAAAGTGAATTCTTGAAGGGGTGGTGAAAACATTTTCTCCTAAGACGAGAGGAAAACGTGTCTAAAAAAAATGACAAAGTGACGATAGTGTGGGTGGGGAAAGGGGCTACTCACTGGCCGGATATGTAGGATGGTGGAAGGGGGGATTACAAGATCCTCTCAGACTCTTTGTGCTGATACGTCTATCCCGTTCACTCCATCACTGTCAGGGGATTTTACACCCTGCCCAAAAGGGAGAGAGAAGAAGGGAAGGTTGGAGGTAGGACTACAGGCCAATTTCTGGATGTAGAGGTGACTATTTGTTCGTAACCTCCTACTACCTGCGGTAGCCCTTAGGGAAATAGCTTCTTATTGGATCATAGATAAAGTATCTATAGATAAGTCAAGGATATACA
Organism: Timema monikensis; assembly: GCA_902151445.1. Lineage (NCBI taxonomy): Eukaryota > Metazoa > Arthropoda > Insecta > Phasmatodea > Timematidae > Timema > Timema monikensis. The sequence goes on from CABFVZ010000405.1 coordinate 54,415, forward strand.
GTACAAATAATGTATTTGGACTCGGTATGTATCAATACATAAACTCAAATCTACTTTTTTCCCAACAAATTTACTCAAATCTTTAAAAAGTTATACATCACCCACTATATATTAAGGTTAAGAAGCTGCCTAAATTGTTGATCAACATCTATCAAAGGTAGATAAGATAGTAAAGTATTGGCTTTACAATATTGTGTTCTAAATTTAGAATGTTCATACACAACTTTAAAAATATGAATAGTCCTTCGACCACTTTCAAGCTTAGAATAGTGCTAGACCCGACCCTTTGTTAACAACTGAATTAAAACCATTTCATCTTTTTATTTAAAATAATCTATATTTGTTCGCTTTTATGTTATTAATATGTATGCATGTACATCAATAAAACACACACACATATATACTACTTAATATTTATTAATCCAAAGGGTATATATAGCATATATATATATATATATAACTCTTAATGTTTTTAATCTCTAAGAGCTGCCTAAATAGTTGATAAATGTTAATAAACCAGTTAGGCGACTTTTTGAGCTTAATAAATAGTGATTGTTGTGTAACTTTTTGAAGATTAGGACAAACTTGGAGAGAAAAAAGTAGCTTTAGATTAAAATATTTTAAAACAGAAAAACTATATGTGTGCCAATTATATTAGGGAAAATGTTGTTCGTTTGGTTGGTTTAATATAAGTGGTATGAACATTAAAAACATAATGGTATAAAATAGAGAATCGACACATTATTTTAAGATGAACATAAATTTATAACAAAACCTAGTATTGTTATTAAGCACGCCGTTAAAATAACGGTTTTTATTTTTTATTTTCTTAGCACAACATTTAGAACTATGCCCATACATTTGCTTATAGCATGTTTATTTAGAGCTAAGATTAGTATTATAATAGGCCTATAGTCGCGGAAGTCAACCAATCTCTAAAGATACAAAATATCGGCTGGTCTTATGACTCCTGGATAAATATTAATCTGACAGATAAATATGTCTATCTGGTCGATAAGTTAAAAGTGCGTCTTATTAATGCCAGATAGTATTTATCTGCCAAATAAAATATATTTATCCATCACATTTTTATCGGGGGGATTTAAGTACCTGATAACTTTTATCTGAAAGTCAAAAGGGGCGTTGCCATAGTGACGCATTGTTTTTCATGAGGTTTCACCTATCATAATATTTTTAGTTTAAAATATTTGTTCACGTGTATAGTAGGGAGGTCCATGCTTCAACTATATATAAAGTTAGAACCTTTAATTTCACCCTTTTATAAAAACTGACAAGCTATTTGTAAACTTACAGTTATATAGGAACAAATTATTTAAATGTTAGTAAAATAAATGAGATTTTGTAAACGTTGTACCAAACTACTGACCATATTTTGACAGACACTGAAATTAATACTTTCAAGAAAACCAAAGCTTCTGTACCCACGTGACGCCATCTGTTTCCTAACACTTGTTTATCCACCATTATTTAACATGTTGAGCGTTGTTAGTTGTATCCAATAGCCAGTTTGTAGCGGTAGCAGCAGGGTTTATACGCTTGCGCGCACCAGTAAAAACAGTACCAACCTTGCGTTTTACGCATAGAAATATATTCATCCTACAGATCTGGCAGATCAATTCTGTTCATATTACGCGTAAAATGTTAAAGTATCTGATAATCTTTATCTGGTCGATAACTTTAACCTCCAGATAGCAATATTCATCCGGTAGTCATAAGACCGGCCCTAAGATGTTTAACTAGAATGCATAGATTTGTTGACTAGGAATGTCGATTATACATCATTTATGTCCCCAAATATTAACTAAACCAATACTTTTACTATCGTTGGTTTATATACCAGTATATTTATAGTGTTTTGTTTACCAAGGACAATACCTTACTTAAATTTAATCTTAACCCAAACATTCAACTCTATTTATAAAAAGATTTACATCAAAACCTTACTTTTACCTTCAGAGATGTCAAGGGCATGCAATACAATTTCTGCTGACATCATTAGTTTGTGGGAAAATGTATAATATACTGCAATTAAAGATTTATATATATTTTATGCCTTCAATGTCTTTATCTGATATAAGATTATTGTATGTTTAGACTGATTGCGTGTACAAACACAATTCCATCTTTGATCTATTAATTGATGCTTTACCCCTTATCCGCATACCTTTACTTTTATTTAATAATGTGTATCTATCATCTAGTTTTGGAGTTCAAGCCGCGGGTGGTCGTAAGTGACTACAGCATTTCGAGATATAGCTATTTTTGGTCCTTCTTCAACGAAATCTGTTATGTGACTGAGATATTCGTGTCTTCTTTCTGGTGGGTTAGAGGTGGGGGGAGTTCTGTTGGGAAGGATAAATATTCCTTTCTCCTTTGACTCCAAGAAATATAATACAACTGATTGTGAAAGTTTATCTGTCTTAATAAATGGAGTTAATGATCTATTTAAACTATAATGAATGGGATTATTCTTCATGTTAAAGCAAGTTGGATTGAGTCTTGAATGGTGATTTATTTAGGAACTATTTTGGAAAATATTTTGCAATGTATGGGTCTAGTAGTCTTCAACATCATACTGGTGGTGAGTTTCCTACAAGTTATAAATATGTTTGGTGATGTCCTAAAAATCTATTTTGGTATCAATTTTTAAGTCGGGATGTCAAAAGTCTTACCAACATATTACTTCATTTACTTTGAAGTTATTATATGCTAAACTCTTATACTCAATTTATGTATATAACATAATTCTTCTTAGTTATGTTTTCTCCATTTAAATATCGTGACATAAATCCTTGTACAAAATATGTATCCATCCCCAAATTAATATTATCACTCTAATAAGCTTTTTTCCCTCCACTGAGTAACTCTCCAATCAATCCTCATGCCAAATAGCTGTTCCCTTTATAATTAGACATCCTCTTTATACTTAGACCTATATAAATTCAAACTACAATTAATGTTACCCATAATTGTATTAATAACAAAATTCGACCTCTTACCCTCACTACATAGTGATCCCTACTAATCAGTTTTTAAAATTTATTAGTCACCCTCGCTTCTTAGTTAAAACAAGTGATATGTTTTTCTCAATACATATTTATCCTCACTAATGAGTTATTCTTACTATCTTACTATCAACATTACATGATCATCCTCCCTACTTGGTTATCCTCATTTTTCATAACCATCCTTATAATCTTTAGTTACCCTTACTCAACTTTTCTATCCTTGCCCATACTTATTCTAACTCGAAATTGCTATTATCACACTTATTTATTAATCAAACTCAAGTTTGTTACAATCACTCTACTTTGCTTTTATCATTAAATCAACATATCTTCACTCAACTTAATTTCCACTCCCTTTTTTTTAAACCTTTACTCAATTTGTTTTCCTCCCCCAAATTTGCTGCGTTAATTACAATTTATATTCACGGTACTTATCTATCCTCACTCTATATTTCCTCATGTAACTCAGTTTTCCTCAACACAAGGCTATGCTAGGTGATGACTGTTTTGGGAAATATGTGTCACAGTTGATTGTGAAAAGTGTGTAGGAGTTCAGGTGCTTTTTTCCTAGCCTATGACCCCAGGTTGGCTACATTTTGTACAATACACACGTCCGAGTAATATTCAATTCGGCGAGGTTATCATAGCCCATTTGGGTAAAAAAACCGTAACCAATTAACCAATTTTGCAAGTTCAACGCTTATTTGCAGGATGTTGTAGGATTGACAATGTTGAATACCAAATAAATGGTGGCTTTACAGTTTCCAGTCTATTAGGGTATTAAAGGCTTTTATCCATGAGTATTAGTTTCTCAGAATCAGATCCTCTTTCACTTGGTAGACCATATTATTGTTACTCACTGAGACTGGAATCAGGCGAGGAATTCCAAACCCTTATAGAAGTTTATCAAGAAAAGACTGTATCTCCCGGTCATAATCCTGCACTCTAAGCCTTGTACTACAAAATATATAATCTATAACTTTTTTTATTACGATATTTAATTAGGTGACCACGGCAAATACGCTTTTGTTTTTAGTAGTAAGTATAAATTGGAATGATTACAGTAGGCCTATACCCTCCTCAACTTGGATGATGGTTCCGAAATTGGTTTACATGTATGTGAAATGATATCTCATGTTTCAACTGTGGGCTACTGTCATACTATTAACTAGAGAGAAGATAAACAATATATATATAATATGATCCTTGGATAAGAATAGATTAATCTAATGTGTAAGTTTAAGAGTAATTATTTATTAATGACATTATAAGTAACTCATTACCTGAGGAAGCTGGTGGTCTTGCGATTTATATCTGTATTAAAGGACAAAATCTACCTTGTGATATATTTGATATAAAAAAGATATATACTATGATAAGAAATACGTACTGATAGAGAAAAATACCACTCTATTTAGGCCTCAGATTTGTAATATATGTAAAAGTAAAAACCAAAAGTAATCTAGAACTCCTTTCTTTAAGTACGTATGTAATGAATCATATATTAATAGTTATATTTGTTTGGAAAATATCGGCACTGGTAGTCACGCAATCTAGTAAGTAATGATCATATTATATTAACAATTTAAAAAAACACAAGCAAGATGCATTTTCGCCAATATCACTAAGTAGTTACATTAAATTTCCTATTTTTATATTACTCAGAGTATAAATAACCCATACTAATGATTCCGCAGCCTAAGACGTCAAATCTTAATATTTGCAAAAGCTCAAACTATGATTAGCATAAGTACGAATATGCTTTTCACGTTTCCTTTTAGATTTTTATTTGGTCTATCAACTTAGAAAATTGGTGGTGTTAACAATGTATAGTGAGTCAGCCTTTGAAATTATGTAAATTTTAAAAAATTAGCCTAGGCTACATTAAATAAGGATTTACCTATAGACTGTTCAGCGTAGGAATTGTTTTCTGAAAGGAATTTTTCCCTACCAGAAATATATTATATAGTAGGATATTGGTAGGAAAAAAGACCTTTCAGAGAGTAGTTCCTATTGTGAATGGAGTATAGGTATGTGTGAAATGTTTGAGTTGTATTTGTTATTGGTGTTTAGTTATCATATTCAGTAGTTACGTTATTTAATGTTTCAGGCTAGGGATCCGGAAGGAAGAGATTTTGAGAAATTTGACCTCTATGGGGTGAAAAAGTGAAATTGAAAGTTTTAAAAATTCACTTATGTATTATTTGAGTCAGGGGACATAAGAGCCTTGAACATTTAAAATTAAGGTTTATTTCAAGACTTGGGCTAGAAATTTTTGTGTTAAAAAAAATTTCATCGGTTAAAATGGTGGGGAAGGGAAGAAAGGTCTGACTAACTTACTCACTCATCATATTTCCCCAAACCCTTCTTCTGGAAGCTTGAAATTTAGCTTGGTATGAAGGCAGCAAGAGTGTTCCATATAATCAGAAAATCTAAAATTGGGAAAATTAAAAAAAACTTTATTGTTAGGTATAAAGTTAAAATTTGGCAGGCAGTTTGAGATAAAACACAAAATAACTCAATTAATCTTATTTTTTTAATTTCTAAGATGGATTGAAGAAAAGGGGTTGGGATGTTTAACATTTTAATGAATAATATTATTATTTAATAATTGTTTACCAGTGAGGTAAAAATTCAAACTTAAGCAGGCAGATATAATGACCACTCCAAATAAATATTAAGTGATGAAAACGCTAAATTAACAATTGTAACCTTTTTAAACTGGGGGTGGGGTATTAAGGGTGTGCCTTAACAAAAAACGTACTCATACATTGAAGAAACTTTAAATTTGACAGGCAGGTTAAATGAAAACTCCAGATAACATAATTCATCTTAAAATTAGAAATTTCTAAAAAGGATTTGCTTGAATAGAAAATGGGGAAGGGGTTTTTTTAATTATAAAACTAGTCAAAACAAATTATTTACCGTGAGGTATTAGGCCTAAACGTAAATTTGGTAAGATTGTATAAAGAGCACCCCAGGTAATCGTTATAAACCTAAGATTTTAAATGGAAAATATTGTGGATAGGATCGTTGGATTAGGTAAAAAAAATTAAAAATTAGTTGAGGTAGAAATTTTAAATTTGCCAAGAATATAGAGGAATTACTCGTGTAACAAAATCAATCTAAAGTATTTAACATTCATAAAGGGGGTGGGGGGGCTGGTAAAGTGGGGGTTTTCCAAAGTCCTTAAACTAAAATAATAAATTATTTTCATTGTGGTAGAAGATTCAAATTTGACAGATATTTATAGAATAACCCCAAATAACTAAACCTTTTTTAAAAAATTTGGGCGTAATTAACTATTACATATTTCCCCCTTTTTAACTTTGTTATCCTATAATATTTCTCCCGGCCACAGCCGGGATCTTTGTGTAAAAAGGTTAATAGTAGGTCTAACCATTTTTTTAAAAATATATAGAGTTTAAGAAAGGTGTAAAAAGGGTTTAAAAAATACAAATAATCTAGAAGATGTAAAAATGGTAAAAACGGTAAAAGGGGTAAAAAAAGAGTAATTTTTGAATATAGTAACTTTTTCTCTTTTGGCCCTTTTGCACTTTTTAAACTTTTTTTTTACCCTCAAATAATTATCTTTCTTCCTTTATGCACTTTTAACCCTTTTTTAACCTTAAATTTAGTGTTGTTTATGCCATCTGGAATATGGTTAAACGGGTTAGGCTCTTGATATAATTAAGAGTAGCCAAATACACACGGGAAGCACAACCTGTAGTTAGGCCTAAGCTATATTTGACATTCATATGTTTCTTGTTTTTATAATTCCAGAATATGTGGCCACGCTTTCCACTGGCTTGCAAAATATGTAAAAGGAAAAACAAACAGGATTTATTTAATGATTAAAAAAATAGGTGTACATAATGAAGATTCTTACAGAAAATATATAAAGCTTCAGCTTTACTGATTTCTAAGATTTAAAGTACCTAAACTGATATTCACATGCTACGATGTAGATGTTGGAAAATTTAAAAGTTATAAATTCCCTAGGTTGCTACACTAAGGTTTCAACAGTAGGTAAGCCCATGTCAACTTTCAGTTTTCTTAGTAGTCAAGCAGTATAATAATTCAGCTTCGTAAAATTAAACATTCAATGTTCAACTACTGATGATAAACGTAATTAAAAAATTCCATATCTACCTCCTCATGTTAATCGAAATTAGAAAATTCAATGTTCTTTTCCTTGTGTCAAATGCAATTAGAATTGTTCGACATTTAAAAAAATCAACCTTAACGGTGGTTTGAAAATATTACATTTAATGAAACATGTTGGTGAGACCTACTCTAACAATAAAATGTTGTCAATAGGTAAGGATCACGTCTACATAATGTATTCCAAGCAATGCTACGGAAAAAAGCCCATACCTCATCACTTTCAAAAACAGCACATAAATATGCAACAAAACTACAACAAATCAAATATTATTCCAGCAGCAGTAACAGTGTATCGTTACCAAATCACATATTTTAAAATAAATGGTACGACGCACTACACATACATTCTCCCGCTTTTATCTTAAAATATGCATTTACTAGAAACTCGTAGGCTATACATTGTTATAGAAACATAACACTATAGCTCATACATGATATAATAAACACTGTTACTTACTTTATTGCATTACGAACTAAGAACACTGTTACAGAAACATTTATTATGAAGAAACATCTTTGGCCACCAAAGAGCATAAGAATCAATTCGTTTTCAAATACCTGAATTTAAAAAGTATATATATTTGCTTATAGCTCAGAAACTATTGGGTCAACAAAAATATATTTCTTTCAAAATGTTTTTTATCTTTAGTAGAATCTTTAACCTACAACTTCAACAATGATAAGATATTTCGTATCTTAAAAAGTTGTGGAGAAATTGTTAAAATTTAAAAAATTCCTTCGTGTAAAGAACCCTCAAAGTCATTTTCATGAGAAAATGAAAGTAGCCTTCTTGTTATTAATGATAAACAATGTCTTGATACATAAATTAATCAAAATCATTATAGCGAGTTTCAAGAAAATAATTTTTTATCTTTTTTCCTTCAGTAAGCTACCCTTTAATTAAGGGTTTGACATATAATTCTGAAAATCCTGTAGCGGACCTTACGAAATCCCTAGATACCAAGTTTTAATCCAATATTTAAAATAATTTCGGATCTATTCTGAGGTACAGAAAGACAGACAGACGGCATAGGGAAAACCTTTTTTTTTTTTT
>CABFVZ010000405.1:69726-131239 GCA_902151445.1 Timema monikensis
ATATATATATATATATATATATATATATATATATATATATATATATATAATAAAATTAGGGTGTTACAATATTAATCTATTCAACGTATAAGTTATTAAAACATAGATAATATCAGCATAATTTTACAAAATAATTTAACTACAAACACACTTTTAGAGCATATATATTTACAAAATGGATAAAAACATCAACGTTGTTAATATTTATTTAACTTCGAGAATTTTCAAACCAAAAATTATACCACTTCTCAGTATTTTAAATGCTAGGCTACACATCAAAAATATCGTTATTCTCATTGTGTTTTATTATACTCTTGACTGAAGATCATTCCCGTTAGTTAAAGATTTAACTAATATATAATTTGGCCTTACTTTATTCTACGTATTTTTAAAATTAGTGTCAAGATATCTGAAAATCCCAGTGACATTAAATTCACTATACTTTACCTTTCACGATAAACTTCATATGTTCTAAATGTTGTTGCTGTTTTACAGGCACGTAAAAACCTTGACTATACAAAGAGTATATAACTTCATAAGCATAATCCAGAACTAACAAAGTTCCTTCAGACCTGGGATCGACCACTCCTCTCCCTTATCTATGAGTACTAGCAGTTGTATTATTGGTTGTTGTGATAAATAGTGACATAGTATTTGTATATATTTAATTTACAACATTATTATTTTGAGTGTTGAATACTAATGAATAAATAGTATTATACTTTAAATTGTTTAACAAATATACTGGGATAATGTATAGATCTGAAGTTGTAGTATTATATTTTAAATATTACAAATAACATATTAGATTAAGATTTTTAAGCCAAGTATGGATTATTATAATAAATAGAATCAGATTTTATATGTTTTAGTTTCTTATTCAAATCAATGTTATATTGTTATATACCATTGTGTGACAAAATTATTGGTTTGAATATTAAAATATTATTTATTTATAGCAATTTATCAAAATCTGTAAAGTATTTATTAGGTTGGTTGGTTGTGTTTATGGTTCTTTTAAATTATGTTATAACAGTGTTATATATTTATGGACTTATTTTAACATATTATAGAGTTAACAAAGCTATTAGTTTGTATTATGTTTGGAAAAGTATATATGTTTGTAATCTCCAAAAAATACTATTCTTTAGGTAATACTCTTAAACTTATTTAACTATTAACTATATTACCATACTAAAAAACTCTATTATTTACGATGCGTCTTGCTGCTTCTTTGTGCTATCCGAATTTAATTACACTAATTAGGCAAGATTGAGGAAGGTATCATTTAAAGGGAACTAACCCATCTTTTCTTAGATCGAGATTGATAAATCATTTGGGGAAAATATGCTCAGTGAATCTGGTCATCACTTTAAGCCAATCTAGGTAAACTTGACGCCTTAGACCACGTTCTCACCTATGGGGATGACAAAATAAATCATTTGGATATTATATTGTAATTTATTAATACAATAATATTACGTATATTTTGTGTTATAAGTAAGTATTTATAACTATTATAAACTCAAATTATCCATTAATAACCACATGGACAAATTAAGAGGAATGTTAAAGCAGCGATCCAACAAAATGTCTAAAAGGGCCTTAGAGACGAGAACGGTTCACGAAAATGTATTCTACTGATGACCTCTTACCCTTACTGTGATGGCTCTAACTGATTTCCAAGGGTTCCTTAGCTAACCTCTGCTCATTTCCTCTCGTCTGACTACGTATCTTTCATCTCTTCGTGCTCCCATTCTGCACACATTTATGATCTACATTAATATTCTACCTAGTGCACGAGACGGAAATATAGTGATTTAGAGATGTAAAGCCGTTTATATCACGTCGGATACTAAGTGCAAAACCGTGGTAATTTGGGTGTTATTTTGTGTGTAGGCTGACCGTGATAGAACATGGCATTTATATTTATATAGTATGATTTTGATTGTAAGGACAGACCAGTATTTAACGGTTGCAAAAATTACTAAATTTACTTTAGAATATTCAAACGTGTAGTAGCTTGTTAAATAGTATCATAGCCTATAAAATAACATAAATAATATAGTAAAATATTATTAATCTTCATCTCATGAATCACATTTATATTTTATAATAGTTCCTTACCAGAAACCTTGAATAAGTATCTCTTCATTCAATTATGCGGTTATCGCGGGAGATCGAATATACATAGGATGTAACTATTTAAACTATAATATTGATAATCTTTATTTCTATAATCCATATTATCCAATCTAAGAACGACCGTTATTAAACATAATCCTCATTGTGTACCTGAAAACATTTTCTTCCTCTTGATATTATTCGCTGATATGGCTCGACCACAATCAGTTGCGCATGCTGGTCGGAACCGCACTCGAAAGATTTGTTTTGTTTGTTTTCTACCTAAACAAGGTCTGTCTACGATGATGTGTCGGGATAAGTGATTTCGACCACTAAGACTAAACCATAAATGTCAAGTTAAATTCTACAAATACGAACAGAATAGAATCAATTTAATATGAAAATTTGATTACATTATTACTATTATTAAATAATTTAAAATGAAATACCTTTTACTATATACATGTATATAGATTAGTATGTAGTAATATAAAATTAAATTATTAATTAAATTATTTAAATATAAAAAATTAATTTCCTATATGTTAAACTTATTTAAATATAAGAAATTAGTTTAAAATGTATTAAACTAATATAATATATTATAAACTACATATATAAACATTATTTATATTTATATAATACTTATGCAATTAGATAGCCTATATTATAATAGTCAACTACATTATAATAAATTTATTACTAGCCATTAGTCATTTAATTTATAAAATTATTATGATTGTATAATTTTAACTATATGTTAATTAAATTAATTATATATATATATATATATATATATATGAACTTTTAGTATTGACCAAATAACTAATGTATTTAGTTGAATAGAGTAATACACCTATTTTTGTTTCTCATTGGTTGAATGACAAAAGCCAAACTCACATCACAAACGCGAGGAATGGACAGTGATCATCTCCTTTCGACAAGTGGAGTCGACAATTCCACGTGTGACTGCTCATGCGTGTGCAATTGTACACAGACAATAAATACGATTCCGACAAGCGTTTCCGACTGATTGTAGCCGAGCCTTTATTAAAACTCGTATGTTAGGTATATTTATTTCAACAAAATATCAGTTTATACATCCAAGAAAAAGTTCAGCCTAGAATAAGACAAAATTTGTAGAGATTTTTACTGAGAATGAATCAACACTTAAATTTCAAAATCCTAGTTTACATCAATTATATTATACCAGTTGCCCAATAGGAATCGTAGGGGGTTTATTAATATTCTAAATTTCAAATTAAATGCTGAACATAAACATTTATTAAAATTTGTAAGACATTATAAATATTTCATTAAAAATTGGATAAAATATTTTTTATTAATTTTTGTTAGATTTGTTATAGACCACCATCTGGCGTAATCTTGGTAACTACCGACTAGGATCATGAACAATAACAAACTAAAGTATCAAAAACTAACACATTTGTTTCACGAAACCAAGTTTTCAAGGGAATTGATACAAAATGTGTAGCTTAATAAGTCTAAACACAATAAAATCTTGTAATAACAAATACCTTTAATCCAAAATTCCGGACGATCCGAACAACAATTTTTTTTTTGAACCGGGGTTGAAGGGGAAAGAGGCAAACAAACTAAGTCCAATTAGATATAGATTTTGTTGGTAATCTCAATATTATAAAATAATTTGTAAGAAACAGTGTTATTGGTTGAAAGTTGTAGTCAACACAACCGTGTTTTACAATAAATGAAAATAAATACAGCATTGTAAAATGATAAACTGTAAAAGTAAAACCACAGTATATGTTATGATTTATACATCATTTAAATATAGGCTATAGAACTACTTCAGCTGTAGTTATTTAAAATGGGTGCAAATACTCAATATCCCCATAGACCTTTTCCATATTTTGCAGCTTAATCAGAATTTTCGCTAATCCGGACTAGATAAAATACCATTTATTTCATATTAACAAGTCTCCACTCTAAGGGAAACTTGTTTAAACACAAATTTAAATAAACCCTACATTATGTTATTCCTTCCGATTCAAAACCCGATTATTTTGGTAACAAAAATAAACCTATTGATAATCTAAGTAATAAATAATTACTAAAACAATTAGTATATTTGTTTCATAATATTTATAAAAGAATCCATATGGTCTATTATTCACAAATTATTTTTAATGGTATAACACTAGAGATTCTTTATTTATGTTACAAATCTATTTTTATAGACGAGTCTAAGTCCAACGTTTTCAAATTAATAATAATTTATGTGTAATATATAGATGTTTAATTAGATTCATTTATAAATAAATGGTACGACACAATCACAGAAACTTTCCCGCATAGTGTACTAGCATGAAGTTCTCGGCTTTGCTCGGAAGAAATATCTTAAAGTAAAATTAGTAAATAGTGCAAAAGGGTGTAAGAAGTAAATTTAATCCAGATTTGCTTAAGAAAAGGGTAAGCAAAATGTTAAAGAGTGTAAAAAGTATTAAAGAGCTTAAAAGGGAAATAGGAAAAAAGGATAGAAATTGATACAAATTTTTAAAACTGAAAAAGGGGTAATAAGTTAAAAGAATCAATTATCTTAGCATTTTCTACCACTTTCAGGCCACTCCGTTTTATTTACGCTATTTACCTTTTATGGACTACTGACCCCTTTTAGCTTTTGAACTCTTTTTGCCAATATTTGCACAATTTACTCTTTTCACCCTGCTACCTCTATTGTCCTATTTACACATTTTTTGCTAATTTAACAGTTTTGCCTTTTTAACTCTTTTTACCCTTTCTATCCGTTTTCCCTCTTTTAATCTTTTACCTAATTTACCCCTTTAATTCTTTTTTCATCTTTGATCCTTTTCACTTACCAGACCCTATGTTTCAAGGAGGGATTGTAGTTTGGGCCGATAAGACATGCATAGTGAATCTAGGTACGACGAGTTCCGTCACTAGAGGGAAAAGACAAAAAGGACAAAACCGAAAACCTTCACGGTCTTACTTCAATTCCATATCCATTATCAGCAATCATACAAATGAGTTCCTTCATGGAAAATACTGGCCTATTTAAATATTTTAAATTATAAAAAAGGAAAAGAGGAAAATGTATTGTTAGTGAAATAATAATTCTTTTAATTTTCAGAAATCATCACATATAAAGCAATTTCTCAAAACAGGTTCATGTCTTGTTTATACCTGCACATTTATTTTGAAACAAGAAAGATGCTGTATTTGCATATCAATTTATCGTACTTTGACCACGTGATTTATTTTTCCTTAAACTGACGAATGAGCGGTACATCACCAAAAATTAAATATTTTGAAGTTATAATTAGTTTTTTTTAATATAAGCTGTTTTCTTAATGTTGACGATTTACTTTTAAATATATAGAGGCCTCTCTCTCTCTCTTTCTCTCTCTCTCTATATATATATATATATATATAATATGATAAATATGATAGAATGAATACGAGAGCTTTGAGTAAAAGCTTCACATAATCATGTTAGTTGACAATCTAATGACCATTCAGCCTATTTTGGGGTATAAAGTTGTACTGAGGAAGCTTAGTGGGAAATTAGGTAGCTCGCGCAGCGTATACTGCGCATCTTTACTATATGTGTCGTCATAATGTCGTCCAAATATCTAAGTCTCTAAGTAAAGCCGTCCTACTTCTAATGATTTTGTCTGTCGGGACGGTAATATCATCCTTAGATCTCCGCTTGTACGCTTTACTTACGGCCTCTCTCAGTAAGATCTACTATTATTATTATTATTATTATTATTATTATTATTATTATTAGCACCGCGTCTTACTACCCGTTCGGGTTATACGCACTTACGCAATGGTAGGGTGATTATGAGATGAAATGAAGGACCTACAGTTTAACGTGGAATCCGAACCATGGTGGAGGCCTGGCATTCCCCACATTCGTAGTAAGATCTACTCTTATCTCAGTTGTGGCGTTAGTCCAGATTAATAACAGTGCACACCATAGATTTGGTAGAAATATCGATATAGTGTCAATTGAGCCTCCCATTTATGGAGGAATAAGATGTGCTATACTTATATCCACATATCGGCTACATATATTATTAATAGCCTTGTAAAAGGTGACCTGGAGTTCTAGGGGTAAGGTGTCAGATTTCTATGCTGGAGGTCCGGGGTTCAATCTTCGGTCACGGCAAAGATTTATCTGATTGCCAAACCCTTCCTTCACCTCTGAAAAGACGTGTATTAATCACAACTTGTGAATGTGTGGAATACCAGGCCACTACCGTGGTTTGGATCCCACGTTAAACTGTAGGTCCTCCATTTAATCTCACAATCACCCTACCATTTCACATTAGCGGAAGTGTGTACAACCCGAACGGGTAGTAAGACGTGGTGCTAATAATAATAATAATAATAATAATAATAATAATAATAATAATAATAATAAATAATAATAATAATAGTCGTCTTGTAATGGGTACTGATTCAAACCTTTAGTTCATTTGATTTCTCGTGACTAAACTGAACCATTACAAATAGATACAAACATTGTGGTGTAGTCCTGAACAAGCCTTCTGGCAAGCAGTTTCAGGTTAGCTCATTGTAACGGAGCTCACATACGTCCATTTTTTCCCAGTTCTCCTGGTTTTTTAAGTGTTTAGCAACACCTAGCTCTGTATTTAAACAATACATAAAACACGCACCGGTGGACATGTGGACAGCGATCAGTCTCACCTGGTCAGTTTTTCCGATGACTGATAAGTTGGAACTCATATCACGTGAAGTCTGGTATATTGAAGTATTTGTTTCTATTTGGTTTTCTACCCTCCCTCAACGCAAACGAAAGCAATTTTCTGTTAAATTGTTACTTCCTCATTCTTACTCCTAAGTAAAAAAATATGTTGAAACAGTAAAACGCAGTGCACACAAAAACATTCCAGTGGCTTTTAGATATCATGCTTTTTAACAAACACACTGGCGCTAGGTTTAATATTTTAAGGAAAAAGCGTAATGTCCTAGTTTAAAAACTGGGGAAAAAAAAAGCTTGCTCTAAAATGTCAGTGACAGAAGTGTGAAAGTATAAATCAGCGGAATTTGCTCGCAGAAACATCCGCTGTGAATGCCACCATATTTTGCGAAGGCATCAATCTGTGAGTAATGTCACTCAGTTGTCTGAGCGAGTGAAGGATCACTGATGGCGGATAAAATATCAAACGCTAACTTGAACCTTTTAGGTTCGTATGGTTAAAAAAAAAAGATTAATGACCATCTAGATAACCACTTCCATTTCATTATTTCTATATGCGTTACTATATCAATATACACTCAGATGGATTTAAATATTTAATGAGATGCTATTTTTATTTACAAATTAAATAAAAATCAACATAAAATGAGGATACAGAAAGGTTAATTTTTTAAAAATCATTTGGAGATTTAAATGGATTTTATTCATTTTTTTTATTTGTGCCCTCAGCTAGGGATGCATAACGTTACGTAAGTACCTCTGATACCTTGGTTTGAATTCTTATAGGATGTAATTTTTGTTTTCTCCTAGCAGAATATTATTATTTTCAAAGGGTTTTTTAGTGTTTCATATTCAGATTTTACATATATTTACACTTACATGGAAGGGATGAATAAGCTAAAATCTAGAATAAATGTACCCGAATTTGCGTGGAGGGTCTCTCAATACAACCGACCAGATTTCACATTCCAACCTCCCCATGACGGCAAATAAGAGTAGTCGACAAATTAACTCGTGTGCCCGTTGAAGCAGATATTTCTTCTAAATATATTTGACAACATAACTAAACTGTATCCTTCCTGATTACTTAGTTAAGGGTACCCAGATTGCTTGCCAGCAAGACTGAAATATTTTGTATCATTAAAAATTAATGTTTAACGCTATAGCAGTGATGACTTTGCCTCTGAAGGAATTTGTGCTCTGTTTTTACCTTGTGTTTATTTTGAACGTAATCTATAAGTTTGTTTGGAAAGTGAACTCTAAATACCACTAGGAAAATATAGCTATACTATGTATGCTATAACGATATAAAAATTAATAAATCTCTATGTGTCGTTTCAGTAACCATTTAACATTTTCAATATTTATTAAAAATAATTTGTTATTCTTCAATAAATGTACTAAATGACAGCGCAATACTCTTTCCTGTTAGCTAGAAGAAAACACCACAAAAACCGTTAAATTATTTAAATTTACACATAATTTTAAGAGGTTTAGTAATTAAATATTTAATCTCATTAATATTTTATAATATCAAAAACGTGTATGATATATCTAAACATCAATTTATAAATCGAGTATTACCACACCGATATGCGTAGTCATTTTTAAAAATCTATATCATATTCGTTTTAACTAAATGAGAAAAGATAGATCATAAAATATTCTGTAACATACACTCAACATGTTGATTGTTACATTTAGTTGAAAATGTGTGTATAGAGATTTTTAAATATAATATAATTGCTTTGATTATTTGATGATCTTAATATAAATAGTTTTAAATATTGTAGCCACAACTAATACACTCTTTTCTGGGTAACCATATCCTCCCTTATATCTGAGAACCATTTATGGAAGATTATCAACATTACAAGGATAAAATTTTACCTAGAGATATACTGATCAATGATATACATTTTCATACATGGATAAATGAATATCCTACGTCAAACGGAGGTATGATGCCATCAATATGGCGACCACTTCAAAACTCATTTATTAGTATAAATCAAAAACAATTTGATAGATTTTCAGTTTATTTATTTTTCTTATGAAATATCTTTAAATTAGCCTTAATATGAATATAAAAATGTTCCAAATTTGATAATAATTACTTATCAAATAAAAGAAAAATAATAATTATGAGTGATAGATTATGTTTAATTTCCATCATAACTTTTAGTTAATGGGTATAATAAAACATATATTCATGTAAAATCTGTTCATCGGTTAGTTTACTATCAGAATATTTATAATATTTATTTAGTATGACAAGCTGTTATGACGTAACCCTTGATTGAACACTAAAAGGTAGGGGGCGGAT
This sequence comes from Timema monikensis, assembly GCA_902151445.1. Taxonomy (NCBI): domain Eukaryota; kingdom Metazoa; phylum Arthropoda; class Insecta; order Phasmatodea; family Timematidae; genus Timema; species Timema monikensis. The sequence continues at coordinate 78,906 of CABFVZ010000405.1, forward strand.
TGCTTCGCAGCCCCGCATCAAGCTGGCGCATCGTTGTTGGAATTTATAAATAGAAAGTACATATAATAAAAAACATAACTATTTTTCTCAACATAACCTTGTTCATGCACCCTTAAAAGCACCTTCCCACTTCTAACAACCCCCACCCCCTATTTCATAAATTAAAGGGAGTCTTTTAATAAGAATCGACCCGAGATATTCCTTTTTTCTGTTGTACTCCTTATCTTTAAGAATAAAGGGAAAGCTACATACTATTACGTTATCTTTTCAACGAACGAAGAATTGTTGAAAACCTACCATGTGTGTTGTTACATTTAAATATTAAACTTGTAACAATTCAAATATATTAACTTCTAATGTATACATTATATTTGAAAGTTTCTTTGACAAAAAGGGGTTGGGAAATATCAACAAACCGTGAATGTCGATTTCATATTTTATCTAATATAATTGATTTCCAAATCAAATTCTATCCAAAGAGCAATTACATAATATATTTCAATCGTAAATCCAAAGAGAACCTATATTTTGTAATGGTTGTTTTAAACTCACATTAATATAGGCAAATTATTATTCTTTAATCCAGACAAATTGATTAATTCTCCCATTAAAAGGGAGAAAATTTGAGCTATAATGGAAAACAAAAAGTAATAGCTCATTTCCAACTATTTAAATGTCAAGAAATGGATTTCAATAAATGTTTTCTAACTGTGAGATATTTTTTTTGTCATGACCCCTCTCACTTACGGTTAATAGAAAACACATTTAAGTTTTAGTGAACTTTGGACATTGTGAACCAAGTATATGGGTCCATGGTAATTCACTATGAGTGGAGTTTCGTGTATATTGAGATATTGATGGCTTAAACGTTGTTACATTAAGTGTGTCTAATTCCAAACCCATGAAAAATAAAAAAGTTTTAGTTTACGTCTACTTAGTAAACCCACAAGTGTGCACCTCAGATGTATTTAAAAAAAATATGTCAAGCCTAATCCCTTGAACCACGTGTCAATTGGGAAGTGCATCTTTAAGCTCAATTAATGAAGGCATTTTAAACTTTAAATAAGCAGTTATGGAAATCTTTTTTGGGTGTGCACTTTAGCCTCTTTTATTTTACATTCACAAGGAGTCTAAAACAGTAGACATTGTAACTACCTATCCAGGTAACTAAGGAGCAAAAAACATATAGAGTAAAAACTTGATACTGATACCCTAGCTTTTTTTTCTAAACCTATTATGACCCTGCGATATTTCCGGTTTGGAAGGAAACTAAAAGAAGGACCGTGATAATCTGAAGCATAGTTTGATTATTACAGTATTTAGTGAAACCAACGTATGTGGCCCATAGTTTCTTTTATATTTACTTTTACCCTACTAGTTATATACAATTGACATGTTTTCCTTTTGTTTGTTTGTTGCTTCATCACGCCCAAATATATTAAACAATTCTGCTGCTGAAATTTCTCATGGAATTCCAGTAAGAATATGGGCTAGTTACAAATTACTTCCGCCATTTCATTTCAAGATAGTGGCTACAAAACTTCTTTTCGACCTTATCTCCGTTTATGCTTATTGAATTTTCAGTGAATCAACTTTAAAAGATATCTGTATATAATTATATAAGACATTACTGCAATCTTTAAAAAAAATGTGGCTAAAGAACACTACTTTTTTGCCTGTCCGGAGCTATAACTTATATGATATGGGAAGCCTGAAAAAGAGAATCAATAATCACTCATATAAATAATATGAATTTATTTGTCCGTTCTGATTTATATATGTGTGCGTGTGTGTGTTTGTAAGATGTATTTATATGCAATAACTACAAAACCAAGAGAGCTAAGAAGCTTAAATCACACAAATTTATAAAAATGAAATGTCACTCTGCTGCTCAGACACGCCCAAACAACTGTATACTTTTGGGAGCCAGGAAATTTAAAAAAATATCTGGGGGTATTTTGGGATTAAAGTGGAGTTTGGCGAAATGGGGGATTTATTAATTTCCAAAAGTATGTAAAGTACTACTTCTCAAGGATTCAGCTTCAGTGACCGCATGATCTAAGGAGTTACTCTCACAATACACCAAACTGCTGGAGACAGGGAGATCTGGGTTTGAATCCCTGTAGGTTATATTGAGAGTGGTTTTTCTTAAATGTTTATACACTCTCCCCTCACGCAAATGTGGGTCCTCTAAATTCAACCTTACTCATCCCAAAACAATTAGCGTAATTAGTATATAATATGTGAAAAACTTGAACTGGTAGCAAGACACAGTGCTAAAAAAATCTCACAGTAGTAGAAGATTTAAATTTGTCAGGTAGGTAGGTAGGTAGGTATATAGGTATAAGAGCCATCCCAAACATTATTTAAGAAAAATTAATTTTAAAACTAAGGACAAGCGGGGGGGAATGGGGTCCTCCCCCAAAAGTCCTAAATTAATAGAATAAAACATTTCTTATGTGTAAGAAAATTGAAATACTTAAATACATGTAGAAGAACAACTTTAAACAATCATAAAAGTCTGGACAGCTTATTCTCTTTGTTAGACTGTGATGCTCTTATTTCCTATTTGTTTTTGTAACAATGTACATACATTTTTTCATTATTATGATTGCTCTTAGGCAAATAGTGCGTTCTATGGATTGCGTTCATTTGTGAACTCAGTTTATTGGAAGATTATTGTTTCGTCTAGAATATTGATTTAAAAATGTTTTGGTTGAAATATTTGTTATTGGATTAGAAATTATATAAAGAGTGCAACCAGATATTAACCATCTAATTATATGAATGATCCTGGTCACAGGATTATTCCTAGATAGCTCAACGGCCAGAGAATTTGGGGTACTAAGCCAAAGGTCTCGAATTTGATTCTTGTGAACAAGTGTTATTTTTCAATTTAAAAAATATAGTTCGATATAGTTTTGATATATTATCTGTCCACATAAATTATTAGATCACTTTTAACCATGTTAAGAATCTAAAATTTGGTGAGCTGGTAGGTATTAAGGTATTGTTCTCTAGATTAGTCCTAGAAACAAAAATCGATTTTTTCGGATTCAAAATGGTGGATATAGTTAGGCCAAAAATGTTGAAAACCAATAATTCCTTTATTTTATTGTAAACTGTTACAGTTATATGTAACTTAAAATTGTTTTAACGCTTGGACAAAAAATTATTTATATGTTACTATTTATTCTTTTTAACTTAGCAATAATAATCTAGATTACAAATATTGTATATAGAGAAGTTATAACTTAATCTTGAAATGAAATGTAAGCTTTTAACACATAAATGTAGATTATAATTTGTATTTTTTGATTATGTTTTAGTCCACCTACTTTTCCCGTATTGTAACAAAATTTAAAACAATAATGATTAATATTCATACATAGTCTAAGATTTGGTTGCTTTTCCTTGTGACTAATTTTATATACTATATAAAACAAAGTTATTTTTTATATTAACCTTGTAAATATCAGCCCATTAAGACGGCACATCAGCTATGTCATTAACCTCCTCTGGTCTGGTTCAACAGTTACTAGGATGTCGTCGTTCAAATCCCGACTGGATGTGATACGGTCACTAACTGATTTCTTTCACACGAATGTAGGTACATTTTCTCTAAATCTCTAACTTAGTATATTCTACCCCATTACTGTAAATATGTGTGTGTAGTCCATGCTACGAAAGAACATGAAACTGCGCACCAATCTGACTTTCTCCCGGTTTTATCTTATAATAATCATTTACTAAATAAAATCTCGTGAGATTTGTGAATTGAAAAAATATGTATAAATGTGTTGTAGAAACACTACACAGAAGATGATTAATGAAATAATATACAATGTTACTTACTCTATGGCAATAAGGATTAAAAACATTATTACAGAAAAATTGAGAAAAGAGAAACCTCTTTGTCCACCAAAGAGCATAAAAATCCAATTCATTTCCAAAGATATGAATTAAAAAGTATATTATATATTTGCTTTTAGTTCCTAGATTATTAGTTTTATAAAAATATATTTCAACTAATTTTTTTATCTTTAATAGTACTACAACTTTAAATTGACAAGTTAATTCGTGTATCAGATGGTTGGGGAGAAATTATAAAAATTTAAAATTTCCCTTATTCAAAGTAACCTCAAAGTCATTTACATGATAAAGTGAGATTTTCCATCTTGTTTTTAATGATAACTAGTGTCTAGATATAAAATGTAATTAAAATAGTTTGAGCGAATTTCGTGAAATTTATTGTATTCTCTTTCTGCCCTTGAGTAAAACTACCATTTAATTTAGGGTTAATTATTTAATTTCAAAAACCTTTTGGAGGGACCTTATGAAAACCTCAGATATACCAAGTTTTAGACAAATTGTTAAAATTGTATCTGCTCTAGCCCGATTTACAGACAGAGAGACGTGTCACGAAAACCGCTTTTTTAGCTTCAGGATGTCATGAAACGTCGACATTTATCAAAATCTATAGTTAGATTTTCGATCACAATAATTTATCTCCGAGGTGTTGAGAGAAAGTAAAAAAGGGTTTTTATTACGTCAAAACAAAAGTAGCGATTAGAGCGGCCTTAAATGAGAGTTCTACGGGGTTATCATCAAATATAAAGAACATCTCTAAATCATCCGATTTTTTATTTAAACACCGCATCTGACAACCTGTTCAGACTATACGCATAGGTAGGCCTTACTAATTACGCTAATGAGTTAGATATGACCAAGGTAAAATGTTATGGGAAGTGTACCCGTATTTTCGTGAAGGAAGAGAAAATAAAATTTAGGAAAAAAACAATCTCAGTGCAATCAACTGGGATGTTAACCCCGATCTGGATGTTATCGACAGTCTAATCTATTGCGACAAATCATCCAATTAAAACACAAATTTTTCAAATAAAGGTTGGGTAGATAACAACTCTACAGTAGACACATTTCATAGTTTTAACTAGCTTCTTATTAGTATTTTCTGTATCAGATAACACGGAGAGAATTTTACTGGATGAAGTAAAATGGGGGAAAGGGGGGTTCAACCGGTCAGATGAGAGGTTAAGGGGGAAGAGTTGGAGGGAGGAGTGGTGGATCACTTCTGTATGGAAGGTAAAAGCGAAATGGTTTGAAGGAGGGGGTTAGTTGGGGTATGAGTAGGTAAGGGGTTAGGGAAAGAGTAGAACACTGAATTTTTTATACACCACTCGGAGGCGCTACGAGGCAACTTCGTTATTGCTCGCTCGCTCACTCAACGATTCGTTCTTTGCCTGTACCCCGGGTGCAACGGCGGAGTTTCAGTCCACTCTCACAATACCTTGCAGTGCAGCCGATACTAAATAGGAATGGAGAGGAGATAGTTCCGGAGTATATAGCATGGTATACTTAAATGAAGTTCAGTACAACAACAATTCTAACGATATAGCAATAATAAAACATTCTTATAGTAGAAATAATAGGTTGTCTTACACAGTAAAAATCTCATAGAAAATACAATTGGTTTTTTTATGTCCAAAATTGTTTGCACTATAGATTAAAACCTTAGCTGAGTTGGTATCATGTCTGTTTATTGAATTAAGGGTACTGGCTTCAATTCCCGGAATGGTCGAATAGTTTTTCATTGGTTAAATGTGGGTTTCCCTTTCATAGAGATTAATTAATTAACTGCCGAGGGTTAGATTTGTACCTGTTCTAGGGTTTAGAATAATTTATGTGCTTATATAATAAATCAGTTCAGAAAATGCACGTTAAACAAATCTAATAAATGATAACTCTTTCCTAATTAATAAATTTGATTTTATTATTAGTGATACCAACTATCTTAAGTGGCAGCTGCAGGTAACATGAGATCACGTATAAATAAGTGAATGTAGACATACTAAATTTTCTAGCTGATCGATAAGGCACTTGCTAATAATATCGGACTCCATTCTAGCTTAGAATATTGAATATTTATCTACATGGTGATGTATGTGTCATCTTTATCCAAAAATGTATTTATTACTTTAGGGTTAGTCTAAAATTCGTCATATCCATGACATCTGCACTGATTCTTTTTATAATAAATTAGTATAATTTTATATCACATTCAAACATGAAATTCATTTTTCAAAAATACAATAAAAATTGAGATACAACGGTAAAAAATTATTATAAAATCATATTTTATTTCATTTACTAGCGCAAAGAGAAATATTGTTTTAGCAGGAACATTTTATTTATTATTACGCTAAACTATCGTCTATCACATGGTAAAAAAACAGAAGTCATTCGATTTTCGATAATAAACATAGTTTTGATAATAAACATAGTTGAAAATTGCATCAATGTGATACTAGATATTTATACATAATGTATGTATTCATATACGACACTCAACCAAAATAAGCACATTCATTTTATTAGTCATATTAATATTGTAATTTTTTTTAACACTGAGTCTACATTGAAGCTTCATCTATACTAATATTATAAAGAGGAAAGATTTGATTTTTTGTTTTTTTGTTTGTAATGGATAAACTCAAAAACTACTGGACCGATTTTAAAAATTATTTCACCAATATAAAGCTACATTATCAGCAGGTAGCATAGGCTATATTTTATTTTGAAAATTTAATTTATTGCCTATAAAAATGTCGATAGTATATTATATAGTCATTGGAAAAGAAGTGGTTGAAGGTAAAGTCGGGTTGGTGAAGGGGGTGAGGGGTAGGGGTGAGGAAAGAGGAATGAGATGAAAATAGGAGGGAGGATAAAAAGAGGGAGGGGGATATACAGTGATGGTAGGACTGTATTTAAAAAAAAAGTAAAAAAAGTTTTGTTTTTATATTGACATGATGGATGATTTGAAGCTTTATTTTACAGGATTATTTACAATATTTTTTTACGGGGAAGGGGGCTAGTGTGTAAGTAAAATGAGTGTGTGCGTATTGGCGTGTGTATATTATTGAGCAATGGGATGTGCTTATGTTCAGTACTTGGTTGCCAAACACATGACAGCATCCTTAGTAAATAACAGTAACAGTGTTCTTAGCTACGATGTCAATAACGACCTCATTTATCATTAAAACGTCTACCTTAGTTACCATTTAATAATAACCTTACCCGCCTCGGTGGCGTAGTTGGATAACGCGCTAGTCATGTTGAGCTCGACTGCTGAGGATGGGGAGATCGAGGTTCGAATCTCGGTCGGGTGAACTGGAGGTGGTTTTTCCTAAATGGTTTTCCAATCTCCATTCACGCAAATAATGGTTCACTTCCTATAATTCAACCTCCCCAATTCCTAATCCATTATCGTAATTAGTACTTAAGACGTATAACCCGAACGGGTAGTAAAACGTGGTGCTAAATAATAATAATAATAATGACCTTGCTTACCATGAACACCTCTACCATGTTACTAACGACCTTGTTTATCATGAAAACTTCCTCTAAGCTACCACGTCAATAACTACCTTTGATTATCATTAAAACATTCTCTTATGTCAATAAAGATATTGTTTATAATCAAAACATCCTCAACATGTCAATATTGACCATGTTTATACGACTATAAAAACGTCCTCTTAGGGTATCATTTCAATAAAAACCCTTTTTAAACTACTGTGAAAATGCCCTTATAAGCTATCTTGTCAATAAGTACCTTGTTTAAACTACTGTGAAAACGTCCTCTTAGTTGTTAGTAATGACCTCGTTTAAACTACTGTAAAAATGTCCTCTTAGGCCACCATATTATTAATAATGACCTTGATTACCATTAAAACGTCCTCTTAGGTTACCTTGTCGACAATGACTTTGTTTACTATAAACGTAATTCCTTGTTACAGTCGTAACGGCACCCTTTCCTTAATCACCATGGTAAAGATATCCTCGCCCATCAAAATGGGAATGATCTCCTTGGTTACTGTATTTGACAACGCATTTAACTACCCATTAAGACTATACGCGTAAATTAACTAAGCTAATGAGATAGGGATGAAGAAGAAAATTATTTTTATTGATGAAATATACCAGAATCTGCGTAGAGGGAACTTGAGAGACAATTTTAAAAAAAATCATCATAAGTACACCCAAAATGTATTTCAAACAAATCTCCTTAACTTCAGTAATTCAGCCTATTTTGCGAGTGACGATTTAAACCAAGCGTGTCAAACTAATTTGATCAAAAGTGTCACAGTAAAAATTTAAAATACCGAGGAAGACACATATAATAAAATAAAATATTATCAGGATCTTAATTTTTTTTAAATCAATTTCAAAATCCATATTATTGCAAAAAGAAAATTAAATATAAATTAATGTTAAGAATTATTCTATAAGTTTACGTAAATTTATAAACTATTTTTAGTAGCAAGGATATAGGCTTGTTTCATATATTTGTTGAAGTCACTTTCATAATTCTTGTCAACAAATACGTTACTTTAATCCGCGATCTCTAGGGTGTTTAATCCTTTTAATTAGAGGAGTTCCCGCTTTGTTGACCACGTGGAGATAAGAGTTCGATCCCAATCGGGTGTACTGTGGGTGGTTTTTCCTAAACGGTTTGACACTTTCTCCACAGGCACACATACTCTAAATTAAACCTTCAGCAACCCTTGCCCATTAACATAATTATTACATAGGCGTATAACCCGAACGGGTAGTTGAACGTGGTGCTAAAAAAAATTCACAATTTTAGGTGCTGCACACAATGGGTTTGAAAACTTATACATTTTTGGGAAATCAATTACTTGTAAGTAAAGAGTAACTATTAGTTGCACAAACCTTACTCGATAGATTTATCCAAATAATACCCAACTTATAGTTGTTACTATCCCATAATAATGTTTTATAAGGTCCTTGGGCCGTTCAAATCCATAGCTTTAGCTACTTGTGGTCCGCGGGCCACAAATTTGACATGCCAATCTTAGACCATTCAATCACCGAATCCCTTTTCATTACTGATGTATTTAGTGTATCATTAATCTATTTTATATATTTGTATGGTACTCCTTCTATTATTATATCGTCGATCCCAATGATCTAGGGGTAAAATTCTCGCCTCAAAGACCCCGATGTCCGATTTTTACTCAAATTGAATAAGTGCTTCCATCTGGTGGACAATCATGAGAGCTTTCTAAAGCACTTTATATTATGGTAAAAAGAGGTCTCTGTTAGAGTATTTCTAGGCTACTTCAAAATAAATTATTTGCTTAAGTCCTTATCAGGTTTGAGATATAAAAGTTGTTGTTCTGAAAAATGCGTGTAGTGTGGCCTAAGATATTTTTCTTTCGTACACAAATTTAACATTTATACGAAATAAATCAAAAATCCATATATTAATCTAATAATTGCAGAGAGCCCATCTCTCATATATATGCAAAAGAATGAAAATTAGTGAGAGTATGAACCTTTAAAATATATGAATTTCTCGGGAATAAAAAATCTTTATGTTTTTAAAATTAACTTGTGGGGATTAAATCAATGATCACCTTTAAATTAATTCTCAGTATTAAACGGTAACGTTAAGATCTCAATAAATTATTATAATAGTGAATGAGTTTTTTGACATCCTATATATTTATTTTTAAAGGAGATAAATATAGTTCCGATTCACTTTAGAATGGATTGCTATAGAATAAATATCAACTATTGAATCCCAGCTGGGTGCAATGGAGATGATTCTATATGCTCGATTTATCATTGTGGTTTTTCTGACACACCATTCAAGCTATTTCGGTTGCACTTCTTCTAAAATACCTTCCTAAACCCTACTGTATATATTAAGCTATTAAGTTATCACTAATTTTAGTACGAATTAACTAGATACAATTATATAAAGTAGTATTTAATAGGTATCAATATTAACAACAGTGAATTTTACTACTTGTAATTTTAAATGCGCCAACATTGAACATTCAAGTAATTAGAGTTTACTTTGGTTTTTATAATAACAAATAATTTACCTTATTGATACTCGAATCAAAACAAGATAAAGGAACAAGTGAACAAGAGATGGAGGTGAAAAAATAAGATAAAGGCTAGAAATAGAAAACTTTTCGTAAAGTCCCTGTTGTTATCACAGCAATAAGCAATTTGTTCCACCGGAATGTTTATAGGTCAAGTTATGATAAGAGTCTCACTCAACAATGAGCCAATGTGTGTGTGTGTGTGTGTGTGTGATCACCGAACATCTCATACCTCCATTAACCACCCACTCCTCTCTTTCCCCCAACAGCTCTTCAAGCCACCCAGTATCCCGATTGAATCGCGTGCATAGGACAATATTTCCGCCCTCTTAACTGTCTTCTGCTAGCCAATTTTCAAACCGGACATGCAATGTAGGATAGCTTCTTTTTTCCCAAGGGAACACAGTAAAGTGGGTTGAACACAACGGGGAGGAAAACTTATCGGAGTAAGTATTTTAGAAATGACGGTACTTATGGGAGGAAATAGCATTGTTTATATATATATACACTTTTATACAGTATGATCCAATACATCCATTATTTAGAGCTAGACAATTAAAATTGCTTCTGTCATTACCGTTTATTTATTTTTTCACCTAGTCTTACTATCCGTATTCGCTATACACATTTAACTACAAATGTTTGGATGAAGAAATCATTATCATGGAGAAGATGTGATACCCATTGTGCTAAATCACATGTGGAAAATAAACTCCCGTAGACCCACCAAATTTGATAACCTCGATCTCCTCATCACTGGCAACCCGTTAATTTGAAAGCCTGAAACTTTAGACCATGTGACCAGAAGTGTGTGTCTAATATATATTGAACAAAACATCTCTATAAGGAAACCATACCCTGGACATTTGAATTAGCAAGCTGGTATTCTTACAACAGAGCTATCAGTGAAGTAGCACTTAGTATATATACTTACCTTATGCAGGGCTGCCAATATTAACTTAATGTAAAATAATCAGTTTCCCAGTCTATATAGAAGGAATCCACTTTTTTGCTAAAGCTTTGGAAGGTTATAAATATGAATGATACTTAATTTTTCATGAAAGTGTCTTGCGTGGAGCAATTTAGATGGTGTCTAGAACGGCCGGTAATGATTTGGCCACTTTTTATCTGAGGCACTGGTGGGTTGGGAATGGGTTGGGAACTATCGATTTGACAAGAAGGAATATTTTAACCAAGTGAGTTATTGGGTACTAGAAGAAATTGTAATCAGGTGTATAGGGCACCATCGATTCAACAAGAAGAAACTGTAAACAGGTGTATCGGGCACTTCATAGTATTATAGTAATTGGAAATAAATACAATAAATTGCCTTCAAATCTCAGTTCAGTATAGGTCATTCAGCTGGATGTTAGCTACTCTGTACAGTATGTTAGAAGATAAATTAATTCTTAGTGGGAGGAATAGCAAGGTTTGGTTAGGGCATTTTAAGATAGGCTAGGCTAGGCAAGGCAATCATTTTCCATTCTCCCTAGGGAGAATAAGTCGTAATACAAAGTATCAATGACTACACCATATTGTGGGGGAAATCATGGTGGTAGGTAGCAGCCCACACTATGAGGAAATTCGTGGTGGAAGGAAGCCGTTCCCAATCCACTTTGGGAGAACAATTATCATGAAGAGTAGCAGTAGCCATTCTACTTTGGGAAGGAAATCATTTTGCAAGTTAGCAGTTGCCAAATCGCTTTGGGAGGAAAATCTAATTCAAGGTAGCAGTTGCCATTCCACTTTGGGTGGATAATTATGTTACAAGGTAGCAGTTGCCAATCCACTTTGGGAGAACAATTATCATGAAAAGTAGCAGTAGCCAATCTACTTTGGGAAGGAAATCATTTTGCAAGTTAGCAGTTGCCAAATCACTTTGGGAGGAAAATCTAATTCAAGGTAGCAGTTGCCATTTCACTTTGAGTGGATAATTATGTTACAAGGTAGCAGTTGCCAATCCACTTTGAGAGGGAAATCGTTTTGCAAGTTAGCAGTTGCCAGTTCACTTTGGGAGGAAAATCTGGTTTCAAGGTATCAGTTGCCATTCTACTTTGGGTAGATAATTATGTTACAAGTTAGCAGTTGTCATTCCACTTTGGGAGGGAAATCTTGTTGCAAGGTAGCAGTGCCCGATCATCTTTTGGAGGGAGATGTTGTGGTATTCTGGGGTATAAAGAAGTACCCCGTCCAAATTAACCCGTTTATAACAGGATGATTTAAGCTTGAGAAAGCAATGCATGCAGCCGTTACGCAATTCAACATAGAGCCAAAGGGTAGAGGGGAAGATTTTGCTCGAATCAGCGTGTTTAGTTATTTTTCTCAGTTTCTCTTTTGTGCAAAGTCTAACAGTTAAATGTTATAAGATCAAAGTACTCCATATTTATATTTTATTTTATTAAACTCCCTGGGTCTTTCTTGTTTTCCACATGCTTTTGCAAACGTATCCAAAGTAAACCAAGTGCTTATTTATGGTTTATTTGGCCTCTTTTTGTAGGGATGCTCTAATATAGTAAAAACAATCTATAACTATTTTTACTCCATCATGTTATTACTATAAAAAATATTACGTCTTCTCGGTTACACTTCTTATGCTAAACAAATGGACTGAGGTGCGTTTACCGAACCCGTAAAGTTATCGACCTGGTTCACTCACAATTTGTCTCCAAGTGTTTGAAGTAGGTCATGACGAAAACAATAAGATAAAAAGGAGGAAATTGAAGAAAAGCTCTATAAGGATGAGGTTGTGTTCAACCACCACGTAAGCAATCACATGTGGGTCAAACGAACAAAAAAAAAAGTTAGTGAAATGAATCTTTCCACCAAAGGTGTCATCACATCAAACATAGTAATATGATATTAGTGTTTTTTTATACTAGCTACAATCAATTTTGAGAAATAGTTAGGGATCAGAAAAAAGACCTATAATAAAACATCATAATAAGTATATTATTATGATTGTGTCTTTTGCACAGTTCCCTACTTAAAAAAATATTTAAATCACATATAATTCGTGTGTTTCAAAGTTATCAAGTGGCCAACACTCAATCTTTATCAAGAAAATACTATTTTTGAACTAAATTGATTTATTCCTCTCAAATATGTTTTTATTTTATCTTCAGTTGCGTGCCAGTGCAGATTGTGCAATAGTAACCTATATTAATATTTTAGGTGATTGGCTGTTTTATCTAGGTTAATGGTTCCAAAATTTAATATATGTTACACTACTAAATACAACTAAACAAATTACAGACGAGCCTTCATATTTGAGGTTTCATATAGTTGGTAAGAAGTTAAAGTGCTTTTATCTACAGAGAGCAAATAAAGTTTATTAACACCGCAAATTAACATTTACAACTAAAAACACCTGAAATACTTGATAGTTATTTTCAAACTCTCCTTATATGTTGGCATGTTAATATTTACTAAATTATTTTCGTAATATAGGCCCTACAATTTAAACATATTTATTAATATTTTTACACTAAAAGCTAATAAATACTTTAATTTTGTACGTCTTTTCGATGTAAATCAAGATTCCAATAGTTATATATGAGCCAAATCCTGTTCAACTTGAAATACATAGAGATAACTATTCATTATTAAATATATATACAGTATTTAGTTATTATGTTTTCCATTGAAGTATTCTTGTAGAGGTCCATTATTGATCTTTCACTTCACCGAGTTAAATAACAGAGAAATAATCATAATATAATAAAATAATATCCCAATAATTCCTCTCTCATATAAACCTAACAATAAAATAAAATTTACTAGCTACTGTCAAAGATAAATAGTGAGAATAATGTAACAGAAAAAAAAGCGTACTCCAATGTATTTTAGAAAACATTTACGAGCCACGAACTACAATCTATTCTAAGAAATCATAGAACTACCATTATATATATATTTAAAAACAAAATCTTAAAATCCCCACTTCAGTGTCTGCATGATCTAAGGTGCTACAATCGCAATAGACTTAACTGCCAATGACAGGGATATCCTGGTTCGATCTTGGTTGGGTTTACTAAGGGTGGTTTCTCTTAAATGGTTTCCCACTCATGCAAATGCCACTACATTTCTTCTAAATTCAACCTTTCTCATCCATAGCCCATTTCCGTATTGAGTACATAAAAGTTTAACCAGAGTGGGTAGTAAGACATCGTGCTAGAAATAATGCCCACTCTGAACGCCTTATAAAACAAAAGATAAAATAATATAAAGTAGTTTAGATTAATTTTTACTAATTACCACTAAATTAGTATTAAGTGAATGAATAATTTTTGTAAGACTGTATCCTTCACTATAAGTAGGATTTTCAGTCACTCGCCTAATAATTTAATGCAATCATAGTAGGATCTAGATAATTCGAAGTTGGCTACTTCGAATAATTGGATAATTCGAACCTAACATAACTCCCCACGAAATACTTATTTAAATATTTGGTATAAAATAATATTTAATTTGAATTATAGAATTAATTATTTTAATAATTCGAAGATTATTCAGTGTATAGTTAATTTTTTTGAGTTTCTACTCCCTTCAAACCTAACTTAACAATCTCAGCTAAACACAAGAATCCCGATAATGTCAAATACAGTTAAGATTTATTGAATCATAGTAGAATAGAAAGAAGGGGATTTAGCACCAACAGTTTTCCTAGAATAGGAAATGTTTTGGCCTTGCTTTAATCGCTTCTATGTGACATTACCATCACCAAACCCAGATTCAAGTAAGTGCCAAGTGTGACACACACAGGGTCCCCCGAAGCAGTGCCCCCCCCTCCCCCAACCTGGCAAATAAATCACTTTGACGTGTTATATCTATTTTGTGATAATATTATACATAAATATTTTAATGCTTTTTCCTAAAATTTATCCTGAACTAATCTAGTAAAACCCTAATCGAAGGGCTCTGGTAGCCTGGTATTACGTGAAATCTGACAGTTTACGCTTAAATATTAACCCAAACTTTTCTTTTGGTACACCCCAAACACTAAATCTCTGCAGATGGTATTGTTGAATTTTAACATAAAAATAAACAATGATTTTTTATTTAAAATAATTTCTGAAATAAGATAGTAAAATCATTAATATTGAAGGGTTAACTAAATGTGACGGGAGAAAAACGCAGTAAAAGTTTTAAATAATAAAATTCTTTTAACTATACTAATACTTGTTACTATTGTACATGCAGACGGTGGACCACATAAAATGCAGTTATAATGAAATATTATATATTTAAATAATGTCCTGTATTATTATTTTATCAGGTATTAATTTATAGTACTATAAACCACTCAGTATATAATGTACTGTTTGGATTACAAGTTACTACATTACTAGTGGATCGTTGAGACGATTGCTGCAGATTATTTCACTAAAATGTATTGTAAACTTTTTTATTTTAAAACGATATAATATATTAAATGGTTTTACTCGACTTACTAAGTACACTTTACTTCTCAAAGGCTATCAATTTTAAATGGATATTTATCCTTAGGTGTCTAACTGGAATCAAAATTTATATTTTCTCCCTTCACGCAACGATGAGAACTTTAAAAGGACCCTTCTCCCAGATCTCTATCTATACTTTACACCAAACTCACTAAAGAGAATTCAATATGTTCTTATTTTTAAGCAAAGATCTATATTTTATTTACTGATATTCAACTTAACACAAATAAGGGTTTCCATAGTGATGTAAAGACAGCATGAAACGCTGAAAATTCGTTTGGAAAATAATGTTTTCTTTGGAAACTACTATTTTCGGTGACATCCTGAACATCTAAACTTAAAGATGAGTGGTCATTTATCAAAATTGGTTCTGTCATTTTCTTCTAATTTCAATTATTGGAAAATGTCTTAATCGATTTATACATAAGAGCAGAGGTGAATATTTAAAGTCAAAGAAGATAAAGGATAAAAATCAACAATATTAACATTATTTAATCTCATATCATAGGTTGGTTTCATAAATATACACATAATTTACAGCTTTAACCTGCCTATTTGTTGTACCACACCACTAAGGTAACAGTAGAGTTGGTATAATAACCAGAGAAATATTATATTTACGAAAATAATATAATCATTCACAAAATTAATCATGGTTTTCATGCTGATGTCAACAAAGAAAAAAAAACTGAAATGTTTCTTTGAAATTCACACTTTCGTTGTAAACCACTATTTTTCCCGACATCCTGAATCCATTACAGTTAAAATAAGTGGTCATTTGTCAAAATCTTTCCAGCCATTTCCTCATAAATCCTATTAACGGAAACGGGCTTATCAAAATACATAAATATATGATCGAGAAAGTGATAAAATATAATAATGAAAATGAGAATTTAAATCCTTGAGTGTGTGATTGGGTGTGTTGGTGAGTGTGAGAAAGTAAGTGTAAGTGTGAGAATGTGAGTGCAAGAGACTAAGAATGAACAATTGAGAGAGGTCAAGTGAGTGTGAGCTCGTGATATTGAAAGTATGTATATATGTGAGAGAGAGAGAGAGAGATACTTGGAGAAAAGGGGAAAAATTGTATATGTGTGTGCATGTGAAGAGAGTGTGAGTGTAAGAGTGAGAAAGAGAATATGTAAGGAAAATGCATGATACAGTGTGTGAGTATTTGTATGTGTGTAAGAGAGAGGAAGTGAGAGAGTGTGTAAGAGGAGAAAGAGAATATGTGAAGAATAATACGGGATAAGGTGTGAGTGTGTGAGTGTGTGTGAGAAAGAGAGAGTGTTAAATTTTGGGAGTGTTATTGAGTGAAAGAGAAAGAAAATGTGAAGAAGTGTGAGAGAGAGAAACAATAAATTAGAGAGGGAGGGATTGGTTTAGAGAAAATAAATTAAAGTGAGAGTTGGAGTTTAAGAGAGAGAGAGAGTGTGTTTGAGAGATAGTTAGAGAAATTAATTGAAAGATTGAGTTTGAGAGAGGGAGAGTTTGAGAGAGTCAGTTTGAGAGAAAGAGTTTGAGAGAGAGTGAATTTGCGAGAAAGCAAGCTTTTGAGAGAGAGCGTTTAATATATATAGCGTTTGAGAGAGAGAGAGAGAATATGAGAGAGAACATTTGAGAGAGAGCACTTGAGAAAGAAAGTGTTAGAGAAAGAGATCTTTTGATAGAGAGAGAGAGCTTAAAATAGAGTGTAATAAAAAAATGTGAGTGAAATTGTGTGGCAGAGAGTGTATGTGAGGGTAGAGAGTGTGTGAGAGATAAGGATAAAATGTGTGAGAGAGAATGAGAGAAGATTACATGAGAGAGCGTTTTATAGTGTGTGTGTGTATGTTATTGTTTGTGAGGGGAGAGAGTGTGAGTGCGTGAGAAAGAGTGTCAGATAGAAAGAAATAGGTGTGGTATACAAAACATTGCAGTATTTTGAAATTTATTCCCTCGAAACATAACTGAACTCACTGTTTTTGTAAGAATGTGAAAATATAGATGTTGAACACGTAACATTACTATTTTCTTAAATGAACATCCAACCTATTATTTGAATAAAATGAACATCAAAACCCATTATTTGAAAAATAATGAACACAAAATTCATACTTAAATAGCTAAAAATTGCTATTTCTAAACATTTTAAAGTTCATTTTATCGACTTTGATCTTATATACATAACAAAAAATATTTAAACATAATTTTATCATTCGCGAAACAAGACGTAGACAATATTTTCATGAATTTAAAAACTTACAGTTTTAATTTTCCAATTATGCTCAATCTTTTTGTTTTAAATGCGAATTAACGATAGCAACATTTCAATAAAAAAAATTCCCCAGTTCAAGCATCTCAATTTAGATGTGCTATGACTAGCATCAAAAGAGAAATCTTCATCCAGAGAGAAAATTATGATGTGTTTGGAACAACAAAATAAAGATTGAGTGATAATCTTTTTAGTCTAAGAGATATATTTTATTTAGAATTGTCCAGCCTTGCAGCGAATAACGGTTTCCATGGTGACCAAACAAAGAATAAAAAAAACTGAAACTATCTGCGAAAATCGGGTTTTCGTGAAAAACACCTATTTTCCCCGATATTCTTGACTCCTAACCGTTTAAATGAGCGATCGTTTGTCAAAATCTGTTCAGTCATTTCCTCGTAATTTATATTACCGAAAAATAACTTATCAAATTATATATAAGGATTAATAATTAATATGTTAATGTTAATGTTAGTGTTAATCCGGCTCTGACAGCCACGTGACGGCCAGCTTGGAAGGGGTAAGGTTTATGTTGCTTGTACTAATTTAGCACCTTTGCCTCTCAGTGAGAGTAACTCATTTTCAACTGACAACTGTAAATTGTGATATTTTTACGATGTGAAATCCACACAAGTTTAACCGTAGCCAAGAAGGTTGAAGTGATTAAAGAATTGGGAAAGGGAGATAAAAAGTATGACATCGCAAAATAATATAGAATACAGACAAACATTTAATTGAAGTGCAAATCTGATGAAGTCTGAATATTATTTTTGTACGACGAGTTAATTTTTAGTTTTTCATTTTGAGGTTTTTTTATTTCTTGTGTACAAACACTCTAGATAGGTACCCATTGGTTAATTCTAATTTTGGATATTTCAAATTTTCTTAGATATCCCTTGGACTTCGAATTAAAAAAGTTATACTGCAATATATTTTAAAAAATTGTGTTGAATTAATATCGGTGCATTGACTTAGTAGATAACTGACTTTATTGCAAGTGTGTTCATATCCAATTCTTTTATATCAAGGCATATGAAACAGCAGTTATCTCTAAGATGGATGAAGATAAATTACGTTACCTTATACAATTTCGTTAATTAAGTGTATACTGGTAAAAAAAAAATCAGGAGCAATTGCATGAAAAACAACAGGGGAGTAATAGATTATATTTTTGAACACAATCAAAGTTTTTTTTTAAATTTGGAGAAAAACTTTTTATTTAATAACTAAGATTAGGTTTGTGATTGGTTGAGCTGGTAATTCTCTCCAATTCATTTCGGCCTCACGATGACTTTGGAAAGGGATGGGTAGAGGATAGGTAGGTTAAGCAAGGTAGCATTCAGAAAATATCCACACCCCTCTTCACCTCATCAGATTTCTCATCTCGTAGATCGAGAATCGAGAGTTAATTGACAGTGAAGAAGTTGTGCAATCTGAAACTCCACTCAACCCATCTTCCTCGTACATGAAGAGTTTTGTATTCCCATGGCGAATATCCTTCTCTTCCTTGGCTCACACCACGTTCTGTCTCTTTCTCTTCCTTGGCTCATACCACGCTCTGTCTATGTCTCTCTCTCTCTCTCTTCCTTGGCTCACATCACGCTCTGTCTCTTTCTCTTTCTTGGCTCACACCACGTTCTGTCTCTTTCTCTTTCGATCACTTGTGTTGTTGTTGGTTGTGGTGGTTTGTTCCGTGTGCAAACTCCCTAGTGATTTCCGTTCTAGCCTGGAAAAATTTACGCTAGGAGGAAATAAAAAGGAACTTCCAAGTCTCACAAGGATATTTAAAGAAATGTCTTGTAAATAAAAAAGTATTTGCTAATTTTGAGTTAACTTTAAATTATTTTTAAAATTTTATTTTATATTGCTGTAAGCACGTGAGCTATAAAAGGTTATAACTGTGACAATAAAAACCTTAATCACTGAAACTGGCTTTGGTTAATAGAAGATGAAAACATGATTAAAATAAATTTTATTGTAATTATTAATCTCTCCTTGTTACATACAAATGTGTTTAAACATGATGATATTTTGCGCATATAATAGAACGGTTCCTTAATTGCTGCGATCCTAAATATATTTTAATAACTCGAATCACTCCATTGTTATTCCTATATATCCCTCTTAGAATCTTTGATTTACTTAATGGATGGCATCTAGATATCGAAAGATATTAAGATCACAAACTATAGTTTATATTCCTCAGAACCATTATTCCAGTAATACAAAAACTAAGTATAATAAACAAAACTTTTTACCATCATTTTGCTGATTAAAAAAACAAGTTCTTCTCCAAACCCTACAATTTTGTGTTGTTTCTATTTTGAAAAACACAGTTTTAAAATTGTAATCACATAAATTTAAATGAGTAAAAATGTGTTTTTCATCCAAAATAATATTTTTAAATGCAAATTAATGTATTGAATAATACTTTTAGTTAACATGTTTTGCGCAGCTGATTACTATTTATGGGCCCAAATATACTCAAATTTATAAAAATTATGGTTTATGTTGTTTTACATTCAATAAGAGCTTCTAATGTTAAGTTACATTTAATAAAATATCTAAAGCACAAATAATCATAGTAAGAGATATGAAATGAAAAATTAGGTTAATATTATTACAATTATTGTTTTGATTTCTTAATAGTGGCTACACATTTTGGCTTTACTTTAAACGTCATCTTAAAGTCCTTTTTATTTTTTAAGCTAAGTAATTTCTAGCCAAAGATTATCAATATTTTTATAATCTGCCATTTATAACCTAGGTCCTCTTTAAATTTATATAAATACATTTAACATCATATTTAATCGTTTACGTGTGACTTTACTATAAATATTAATATACAGGAAATGAGGAATCTAAATATAAAATTTGAAGGAGAGAAACGCTTTATAGCGTACAGTAAGAAAATTAATTGATTTTCATTTCTACATTAAGACAGATGTACAAAAAGGTCAACTAAGATTAATTTTCATATAAATGATGGGAAGAAAGGAAACTTTTTACTTCATTGTTTATTACATATTATCTATCTTCCTAAAAAAAACACATTTTATATATATATAAACTATTTCTCAAAGACAAGTTAATTTTTTGTCTTCTGAAAACGACATCTTCAGTCGAGTCACGCCTCTACAAACAGTCCTATTCTGACATTGCGAAATTTCTTATTTTCCTTTCTCTACTTCGTTTCATTCGAAAGTCTGTCTGACTGGGTTTTTCGTTTACTACAGCGTTGTTGTACAAATTGTGGCTTCCACCTTTGAATTAGTTGGGGATGGGACTATGAGATTGAAGTAGAGCACAAGCAAATAATCTAGTACCTATACAGGGTGACTATTAGTTAGTGTCAATTATACTAAAGGTGTATTCTCATCGAACAAACATTAACAAAAAGTGAATATAAATATGGGTCTAGAAAGGCTTAGTTCTTAAAGTTATTAAAGTTTGTTCTCAAATATAAATTGATCTTGGGGGATCCATTGAATGGCCTGTTTAGTAACCAGATTTGAACCCAATGGGGTTTTTTCTCTGTAGACATTTAAATTCCATTGATTACGTGATTCCTGTGCCCGATGTTGAAGTTTTACGAGAACATATATTAAATGGATGAGAGAAAATACGTAACACTCCTGGTGTACTAAGAAGAGCACAACAATGTATGGAGCATAGGCTCGAAGTAGGACACCAATTTGAACAATTTTTGTAATAAAATATTCTGTCTTGTATATTTGTTTGTTTCTGTTAAATTTTGTTATGTTTAATTGAATTACTTCTTCTGTTGAATTTTTTATTAATATAACACTACAATTTCTCTTAGCTCAGAAACCAAGCGCTTATAGACACATGTTTGTATAATCTTTGTTTGTTGATGGGTTACATAAGCCCCAAGAATATTAATTGATACCGAATAATATACATCTTGTATTTTACTGTAATAGTGAATATATATTTTTAAATATTATATATTACTTGATAGTAGTATAGTATGTAATAATATTACTTATTAGTGCTCTAATATTGGACTTATCTGCACATTGAATCAGACAGCAACAATAATTAATGTTCTTCTGTTAGTCAAAGAAATATAAAGTTCCATAGAGTATATCCTTTTACAAATAAGTTTTGGTTTAATTCAATTAAATAATTCAATAATAATAATTAGAAATGTTATTTTTTTTCTTAAGACATTGCTGTGTTAAAGTCGAGTTACTTATCAAAAATATAAAATTACAAAATACACCAATGCAATACTTTTTTTTTTTNTTCATATTAAAACTGCCTTAAATTAAAAAATAAACAAACAATTATTATATTTTAAAAACAATAATTCTATCGTTTAATATCCATGATTGCAAAAAAAACTGTCTTTCAACTTACATAATAATAATAAATTTAAGATGCTTGAAAAGCAAGTACTTAGTAAAATATTTGGTCCAAAACGGAACGAATATAATAGAGAGTAGGGAGGTTACATAGTGATTAGTAACACATTCTGTATTTATCCCCCGTTATTGTTAAGGTATTCATATATCTCAAGCTACTGTGGGCAAGATATGCAGCGTGAATGGATAAAACTAGAACCGCGTTCAAAGTATTGACTGGCAAAAACAATGGGAAGAGACCATCGGGAAGACTTAGACGCAGATGAATGGATAACGTAAAAATTGACCTGAATTGGATAGGGTGTATTAAGGTGGACTTGGTAGAACTTGCTCAAAATAGGGATAGGTGGCAACCTTTTATGAGTGCGGCAATGAACTTTCGAGATTCTAATATTATAGACTTTGGCAGTTTAAGTAACAGCTGGGAGGAACATATTTTTATAATAAAACCACTTCTATACTATTTATCATTCATAGCTCATCAGTTAACATATTAAATGGAAATGTTTGAATAAAAGCTAATAGCTTGCCTTCCAGAACCCTTGGTAGAATATTACTAGACCGTATGGGTAATTTTGGGACCCAATAAAACTAAGGTCATAAATCAATAAAAAAAAAATACTCGCACCTATGAATATTTGGGTGAAGGCATTTGTGTTTGAATGCTTTCCGAGCAAACTATGTTTTTTTTTCCTCCTAAATGGTTTTTAAATCTTCTCTCAAGAAAATTATTGTATCTTTTCTCTAGATTCCACCTTCTTTGTTATTACACCGCTAGTGTAAATAAGCAGATAGTTAAAGATATATTTTCTACGGCCCTCAATTTTGACAGCTGGAAGTCAGATAAAGTAGCATTTTATTCAATGCTACTTTCTATAAAATGTTTCATTTGATATTTTAATAAAGGTTCTGTGATACACAATAAAGTTCAAATCTAATTCATGGAGTATATAATTACATATATTCTTCTTATAATAACTCTGTTCACAGTGGTGGTCTAGTATACTAAGATATTATACTCACAATATACAGTACTTGGCTACCTGGTGACCTGGTGCTCTAGGGGTAAGGTATTGGACTTCTGTGTTGGAGTCCGAGGTTCAATCCTCGGTCCCAGCAAAGATTTATCTGATTACCAAACCCTTCCTTCACCTCTGACAAGACGTTTATTAATCACAACTTGTGAATATGAAGAATGACTGGCTTCCACCATGGTTTGGATTCCACGTTAAACTGTAGGTCCTCCATTTCATCTCACAATCACCCTACCATTACACATTAGCGTAAGTGCGTATAACCCGAACGGGTAGTAAGACGCGGTGCTAATAATAATAATAATAATAATAATAATAATAATAATAATAATAATAATAATAATAATAATAATAATAATAATAATAATTCTTTATACTTTAATTTGAAATATATATTCTGTAATTTCTTCTTGGATTTGAAGTTAAAGTTTTTCCTTTGGTGACCAAGTTAAAAATAGATAACAAATGAATACTTTACTCAATAATAAATTATATTCACAGAGAATAATCATTGTTCACGTGGATTAAGACGTCAGTCTCGCAGAACAAAAAAAACAGTCTGATACAATATATACAAGATGTTGGACTTAGATTCAAAGAAAATCCCTGCCAAATTTCGTTAAAATTGGTTTTAGCATTTGAGAGTAATCGTAGAACAGACAGACTGATGTAATTCCAAGTGGTCGAGTTAAAATATGAATTCGCTTCGCTTTGTCCACTATTTTGGATAATTTAACGAAAATTTTCTGAAGCGACTGTTTACATCAGAATATCAACTTACAAATTAACTTAACTATAGAATAACACAACAGCCAATCTCATAGCCGTTATTGAATCACTATTAAAGCGGAAGCCATAATTTACCAAGTGTTTAAATGTTCAATCAAACCGAAATTAATCCCGGGACTATTAGTCCAATATGCAGACACGCTATTAACGGAGATAAGATGTCAGATCATCTCTAACAAAGAAGTTATTCTTAAGTAAGTATCAATTTATAATTTGTATTTTATTTCCTACACCCAACATTTCTATTCCAAATCTAGAATGCTCGCTTTCGCCTTAATGGTATCAACGGAAGTAATAGGAAGCGTATTCGTGCAGAATCTTGAACCATGCATGTTCTTGTCATGAGTTGTAAGGATGTTATTAGTATTGTGTCCGATCATGCACGAAGTAAAAAATGGTTTCCCTCTCGGTAACTTTCTTCGATCACACATTTCAAAAATTTTTTTTCCTTCTCCCCCAATAACTCCGTTTTCTCATTTTTTCATCCTCTCTTTTCTGTTGTTTTTTTTCACTAGTTTTTTTTCCAATTTTTCGCAGTAGTTCGATGTGCTTTTTCATGATTCGGTTCTAACAAGGTCTAGACTGTGTAACCACAAATATTCCATGTATGCGTGTAGGTATTTCCGATGAGGTGGGAGGAGGAGGATGAAATATAAAGAAAATGTTCAACATTTTCGTGAATGGAAAGTGGGGAACCATTAAAGAATAGACACCGTCAGTATACTTGGCGAGGATTCGAACACCAACCTGCTTGCCAACCATTAAAACTATTTGAATGATTTTGACCATTAGTCTACATGATCATTGATTTGAGTTACATTTACTCTATGGTGGAAAGGATGAGGAAGTAAGAGTTTAGAAGAAATATACCAGATTTTGCCTAGTGGTAGAGTGAGAAACTATTTTACAAACAAACACCTACATAATCCGTGTCGGTATTAGAGCCTTGATCTCCTAGTTTCCTGCCATTATACAGTTTCATGGGTATTAATCTAATAATAAATTTAATTTGTAAATCACATATTTTAGTAAAATAGTTTTAGGATGTTTTCAATTTTTACCAAATATCTAGAAAAGTGGAATCACCATTTATCTAGAGAATTTAATGACATAGATGTAAAAATTATGTACACACTATGAATAAAATTTATGTTATAACTGTAAGTTAATTCTCACGGCGTGGTCGGGATGTAGACTAAACGCTAAGATGTTTGACATGGGTGTAGGTTTTGAATCCTAACTGGGCGAATTGAGTCTTTTTAAATTGATATTTGAATCACCCAATATGCATAATATAAATACCACATTATGTATCTATTTTTTAGTAGTTTTAAGTATGGTTATCCCAAACGGGTATAATAACAAATTAAAATTATTTTAAAAATGTAGGTGCTAATGACCTACTTGTGTCGACGCATCTCTAAACCATATTAATAAAAATAGTAGCAAAATGTAAAGTACTATTTAAAAAAAATACATATAAAATAAAATTTATTTTTACTCTAAAATAAATATCCCGAGAGAAAAATTGTATCTTAGGGATTTCTTGAATATTGTGGCACATTTTCGCTAACAATAATACACTGGTTTTCCACCGAAAATGAATTTGGGTTATATAATTTGTTTACTTGGTGTTGTATTTTATTAAAATTTACATGACTAATTTTGATAAAAGGAAATAATCATCTAATTATAGATAGATTTTTATTCCAAACTCGTAAATTTTGCATACTCATAATTTTCAATTTTATCATCATGAAAATTTGGAGTTTACTTTGTTTAGTTCAATCTTATGATATTACTTAATTACAAAAAATAATCAAGTATTTCCTCTCTTCAAATTATAAAAACAATATTTTAATGGCTATAAGCTTTTTTTTAATTAGTTAAAAATCCAATGTTGTACTAGCATAACATTTCTCACAATAAATAACATTTTTGAAAGATATTAATATTTATGTTTAAGCTGGTATTTGTTACAGAAATTAAATGTAAGATATGTGTGGAACAAATATTTAAACATGTTATTCAAACTCAAGTAAAGAGTCGATGTTTTCATCAAACTAAGTTTTAACTTAGTTTAAAATGGAAAATGCCTTACTTCAACAAGCTTAAATTAATATAAATATTTTATAAAGAAGAACAAAATATTTGACAGGATTCACAAAATTTTTACTAAGAACTAACTGGAATATTTATATTATATAATATATTTTTCACATTCTCCCACCTCATATTAATTCCCATCCGATCAAGGCATATTTCATTGACACCGATGAGGCAGGGATTGTATATAATTTTGAGAATATGTACCCGCATTTTCACAGAGGAATAGGGTAAAAACATTTAGTAAAGAAACAGCCTCATCTCACACAACTTCCCCGTCACTGAAAAACATGGTAAGATGAGCCTGATGATGTAAGAACCGCATACCCACAGGTATGAGTGATTGTGTATTTTACTCCATCACGATGGCACATTGTTAAAAACCAGCTAAATACATTGAAGGTTGTTTAACTAGATGAAGGATCCCCTATTAATTCAAATGCTTATGCAGTTCCTTTGGCAAAAGTTTTTTCATCCCCTTTTAGTACACTCACGCTTTTATTGGCCCTATTATATGAAGGCTGTAATCTGATTCTCGGGCGAGTACGTCGGGGAAGAATTTCCTTTCCTTATTGGGGTTTACAGCTCTCTATTATCTTTTATTTCTCTAATAGACTCCATCCCTTTTAATTCTGCTATCATAGAATAGTACTGTGAATTTGGAATTTGAATCCCGTATAGGTGTACTGGAGTTAGTTTTCCATAGGGGATTCACAATAACCGTACCACAATAAAGAGGGTTAAATTATTCTAAGCCAACCTCGTATTTATTACCCCTTTGTTCCAGTCATTAGTTACCATTGTGCCAAACGTACTAAACTACTTGATGTAATTAGTACAAATAACGACACCTTCAGACCTGAATCGATCCTGGTACTGTACCTTTGTATGGGCACTCTAATGTTCTATTATTGAATCATTAGAAAATAGCCCCCTTCTAAAGATCATTATTATACTCATAGCTTAAGGAATGCTAAGTCAAAGGTACCAAGTTCGATTCCCGTGTACTAGTGTAATTTTTCAACTTTGGTTCAAATAGAATTGACGTATGATCACAATACAAGATTATTTCCGTTCCAAAGAGGTTTATTTTAGCACCGAATCTTTCTACCCGTTCGAGTTATACACCCATGTCAAAGTTAATTTAACTTATTGTAATAAAATAGTTTTTTTTTTTAAGTGAGATGATTAAGGGTAAATTTATAGGATGTGTACCCACATTTGCGTGGATTAATATTGTAAAACCATTTAGGGAAGCCACCCTCAGTACACTCAACTAGGATTCAATCCCCGATCTCCCCACCATTAACGGTCCAGTATATTGTGAAAGTGGTGTCTTAGATTCTATCATTATACCATACAGCCACCCAAACTGGATTTATATTTGGTTATTTACCTAAGTGGCTGTATAGAGTAAAGAATAAATAAACAGAAAGTTAAAAAAAATATGGTTCTGAAATAATGTAGTACTGATATAAATAAGTAAAAACAGTATTTGTAAACATAGGTCCACAGACCAACTCACACAGATAAATATGTAATTAAATATTTAGGTAATAGATGAAATTAGGGTATTTTGGAATATTATTAAGGTTTATATGGCATAAATATATTACCTTATCACAACAAAATATATTCTCTTCTTATAATCTGACTTTGAACATTCTGAAAATCCTTGAATTAATTTGAATCGCATGTGACTGTATACCATGGATAGGTCAAGAATCTCCAGTAGCTCCCCCCTCCACCCCCTCCATGGTACCATAACCTTAAACCTTTAAACTTTTTTTGTGTGGTGATCCTACTAATAACGTCAGTGGTTTTAGAGATTGAGATGGCTGTATTTAGAGAAAATTTACCCAAATTTGCGTGGTGGTAGAGTGGAAAATTATTCTAGGAAAACCACCCTTAGTACAGCCAACAGAGTCAAACCTAGATCCTCCCGTCCTCAGCAGTCTAGTCTACTGCAAGAGTACCACATTAGACTATGCGGCCACCAAAGTGTATGAGTAATGCATTTAAATGTGTATAAGTCAGATTGATAGAAAGATGTGGATTGTATGTATTACAATACACTATTCGCATATTTACACTACTAGGGTGACATTTTTAAATGAAATGTTCACACTTTTTTTGTGTAAAATGAAGTAGAAACTTATTCGAATAATCAAGCTTGGATCATATTCGAACTTCGAACTCTTCATAGCCAGGAAACTATATAATACGATACTGAGTCCTTTAATCGCGTACCACCAATCGAGTGATGTTACAATATCAACGATGTATCCGCTACCGCCCTACAGTTGTGTGTCTCATCTTATCTATTTTATAGCTATTTTAACAGTTATTACTTATTACTATTTACAGGTTTACTTAAAATTCCCTTTCCAAATGAACTGATGATAATAGTGATAATAATAAGTTCAATTTCCAATTTTAATTTCATTTATTACTGTGTTGGCCAACAGTCGTGAGATCTTTGATAGACCAAAACTGAAAAGTACACAAATACCTTACAAATACGTTTGATTACATGGGAAAATGAGATGAACAATCAAATAAATAATATATACTGATGAATAGCTATGAAGAAATATAAAATTAAAATAATAAGAATGAAAAATCACAATAATAAAAAATAGGTAAAGAGTCGTAAAGCATTTAAAAAGCAGTAACAATAAGAAAAAGTAAATTTAGAACAATGTAAATCTAAATATTTGAGGAAGAACATCTGCAAGATGAATTAGTGATAAATAACTCTCTGAGTTTGGCTTTTCTTTTAAGATAAAAGATGAATTCGACAAATCTATAATTGGCGCTATTGTTACAACGGCCTATAGGGCTCAGCTTATAAGAGCAATTGAGAAAAAATAATTGTTGATTACGAGAAGCCCGAAAAGTGATATCAACACCTATATGATCATGGACAAATTTCCAAGAAATGATGCTATTGAAAATATTAAAAACAAAAAGGGCATCACAATAAAAACTACGAGAGAAGAGAATTTTAGGCCCTAAAAGGTTTCAAAATCTGTCATAATCATAAAAAAAAATTCAGTTAGTAAAGGATGTATCATGGAATGCAACGGCCAATTAATTTTTTTTAACGTTTTCCAAGCTGAGAGCATGTTAAGGTATTGAAATTCCAAGTAATATAATAATAATAATAATAATAATAATAATAATAATAGCAGCTTGTCTGAGCTATATAAACCTGTGACGCAGTCTGCGGAAAAATTAGCCGGTTCTAATGTACCGTTTGTCAGGGGACGCCCGAATTTACTAATCGTATATTATTTTGTGGAGTCTCATTGCATGCACCGATAGTATGAGGGAATAATGATAGTGAATATGTCGGGGTAAAGTATATATGAATATCTTAAACCTTACTTAAGCCTCATTAACCAAACCCTGGTTATCATGGGAACTATTTTCCGTTGGAGAAGAATCTCTCGGTACCAGCCGATAATTGAAACCTGGGACCTCTAGGTCAGAAGTCAGGTGCTCTGTCAACTATATAATGAGGCCGGTTAACTAACTGATTAAGTCAGTACACAAAATTTAAACTAAATTAACTTTGTAACAAACAAAATACCCTGTTACCAAACAGTCAATTCATCACTGTGAAAGAATAAGCCCCAATTTAAAAAAATTAAATACAGATATATGTCTTAATGAGAATCGTTTAATAGACTCTTAATGCATATATCACACTTAAAAAAATTATTGGTAAAGCTATTTCTCCTTTTGACCCCTTATAATCTAAAATAAAATCAATCGTTCAAAGTTAAATGCTAACCAAAATGTCAGGCAGCTCTCGTTTGAGATGTAACCTAAGACTTTGATGAATGTAGTTTGAAGGAAGGTGTTTAATTTCCTGTCGTGGAGCATGACATTCGATATGGGAGATGGAACGAAACTATGCGTAGAGCAACAAGTTGATAGCAGAGCTATTCGACCACCTTCACACGGCCCCTGTCACACGTGACTCACATTTGTAACCTTAACAATGCCTCTCTTAACGTATAGGCCTGAACATAGATACCTTACATTGAGGCTATACAAATTAACCATGCAATTATTCAAAGAGGATGAAGTTAATTAAATGTAATCAACTAATAACTTGTTTACATACTGAAATGATTTATAAATCTAGTACTGATTTTCAATAAACTAACACAATTATTAAAAGTTTAACACTAGAGATCACTATGTTCAGTGCTATACTACCTGTTCAAATTAACTTACACACTGCACTGATATACCGAGACAAATCTGACTTGTGTTAATTTGGTCACCAATTCCAATCTCCATTATTAAACATAGCCACTAGATTACGTATGATGTAATATTAATTAATTAATTAATATTAGCACCGCATCTTACCATCCGTTCGGGTTATACGCACTTACGCTAATGTGTAATGGTAGGGTGATTGTGAGATGAAATGGAGGACCTACAGCTTTACGTGGAATCCGAACCACGGTGGAGGCCTGACATTCCCGACATTCACAAGTTGTGATTAATACACGTCTTGTCAGAGGTGAAGGAAGGGTTTGGAAATCAGATAAATCTGTGCCGTGACCAAGGATTGAACCCCGAACCCCAACACCGAAGTTCGACACCTTACCCTTAGTCCACCATGTCACCGATATAACATTGATAAATATTTATGAAATCATGTGTAGGGATAATTTGTATTGGTGAATAATTACATTCTCTGTTTAAACTTAAACACAGGTTGAATAAACATAGTAATTATAAGTCAACGTTCCACAATAAACGATTTTAATCAACAACGTAAGATAGCGAATTTTTTCTTAGAACGATTGTATAAAGTATGTGAAATAACTTAAGTCTGGTACACGTTACCGATTTATTCTATAATATCTTGTGCAAGGTGTGTCCACAAGATTGTACCGTGTGAACACCCAGCTCTATACAAGATATCCGTTGCACTACTTATGAATTATTCAGTCCCTTGAAGGAAATAGAACAAAGTCCTAAATAGAATAAGTTTACACTACAGCTCGAATTGTAAACAGAGCTAACACTGAAATACGCTTATTTCTACTTTCTTATATCAAGAGAAGGTATTAATATTGCAAAAAAAAAATCTATCTCGACATTATGATAAATGTTTACGTTTTATGTGAAAACGAAAAATAAAGAATGAAATTTTCAAATCTGTCAGACTGTTTCTTGCTTCGGATCAAAAACAATTTGGTGGATTTTATTCAAACTTTATATTTAGATATTATGTTGCTATGCAACAAAATTATTTTTTCAACTCAAGCTTTTTAACTAAGGGTAGTTTACTGATGAATATATATTTTTGAATAACCAAATTTTTTGGAAATGTATAAAAAATACTTTGTTTAAAATTGATGTCTAGAATTTGTTTGACATGAAAAATAAGAATATAAGTTAAAATTATTGGTTTTTGAGCAAAAATTTGTTGAAGGGTAGTTTATTGTGACTGATTTAAATAAAACTTGAAAAATTATACAAATAATTTTAACCGTTTGGTTCCAAATGGGTAAATTGGAAGTGTTTGAAATGACAAATAGCACACTATACTTTGTTTTGGATACAAATTCAATAAAGAGTATTTTATTGACGAGTGATTTCTGAAAATTCAAATTATTTTGAAAATGGCTCTAAATATTTACTTAAAATTCATAGCTGGGAAGTGTTTGACATAAACATGACAAGAACATATGTGTACTTGTTTTGAGAGGAAGAGTTGGCTATGGGTAATTCACTAGTTTCTTTTTTAAATTTGAATATTTTAAAAAATTACTTTAGCAGATTGGTTCAAAATTGGTATCGGGATCCCATTTTAAATATAGCTAGTAATGTATATTTAACCATACAAAATAAATTAACCGAGGGGTAGTTTATTTACAACAAATTATACATAAAATCTTAATGTTTTTGAAACAGACCTTGAAGATTGAAGTGTGAAAATGTGAATCCGTCACATAATTGAAAAAATTCTAAATATGATTGAACTCCAAGTTAAGAAATATTTTACTCTTTGCTCACAAACTTTTATTGAATGTTTTCTAAAATGGCAAATTTTTAAATAAAATATTTTTGTTAAAAGTACTCAATATGTATTTAACAAAAAAAGTTCTTAAATGCATTATATTGTTAAAATACTGTACGTACAATGTGAAATGTGCCTGGTTGAATCTTGTGTGCAATCATCGTGGCCAAAATATTGTACAACATTAATTGTATTGGGTTGAGTGTGCTTGGCTTAATACCAAGAAATAAATACATGTAAAGAATCTGGTTGGAATTGAACCTTGAGACGTTGAATCCAAATATGTTAGAGTTCAAAAAATTTTGGTCGATAGCTGCTGAGCAGGGATGTTTGAATAAACAAATTATAATGGACTATTTGGGATGGTTATGTTATTATAATATTTTAACTCTTGTATATATTTGTTTTATTAAGTGGTATTTAAATTCTTTCTCAACAGAATTATTATATCAGCATATGGCTTGATACCTATCTTAATTTTAGTAAATACACACCAATCAGTCCCTAGCCATTAGTTAATCACTGTAAAAAAAAAGAAAATTCTACATTTCACCAATGAGAAACGTTTTCATCTGTGCCAGAAATCGTACTCAAGACCCTTATATAAGTAGGCAGACGCTCTACACATTTAACTAAGACAATATAGTATAAATAGCGGAGGACAATTGTGTTAAATTAAATTCAGTCCATATAAGTGGACACGTGGATAGTAAAAGTGGTGTAACCATGCGAATTATGTGGACGTACGACCCACATGCATACATAATTATAGGTTCGATATAATGAATGTTCTCCTATGATCCTAAATGCCTAATTATAATTTCTCACCGCGTCTCACTAGACGTTCAAGATGTGTACACCCATATAAAATTACATTAATTTTGTAAAGAGGAGGACAGTGGTATTTAGACGAAATGAACATTGCACATACATGGAGAAAGAGTGTTTAACAACTTAGAATAAACATTCTCATTATATTTGGTCGGGCGTAAAACCCTAAAATTCCCATCATCGATAAAACAAACTCAATAATTGGAAATGTAGATCACGTACCCACCAACAAGTATAAAGAAGTTTAACATTTACTAACGATTCACTTAATATTTAAGTATGTTATGTTTACTAATGTAATAACTAGTCTATTACAACTTCAAACAAAGTTAGTGAAATTATGAATTGTTCAAATATAGTTCTAAATGGGTGAAAATGTCTACCCATATATAAAGTAACGAGATGAAGTGTATCGCATATTTAATTTTTCTTATATTTTAATGGGACTTATTTAAAAGGAAATGAAAAAGGACAGATCCAAATACGCTAAATATATTTTGCGTATTGATTTCATTACTAATAACGTCAGTATTCCCTTTCATGATTTCACGAGCGAAAAATTCCTATTTGTATTATTAAATATATTTATGTGGTTATGATTTTAGTTTTTCTATACGGAATGTACGCATTTAATCAGAATTATGAGGAAAGGATGAGTTCGGTATAATTTAGAGGATATATAGAGGATAGTGAATATATAATATATGTCAAAATATAATTGGAAATATTTAAGGCAAAACTATTCTCAGCACACCTAGACAGCATTCGAAACCTGATCTCCTCGTAACTAACATTATTATTATTATTATTATTATTATTATTATTATTATTATTATTATTAGCATCGCGTCCTACTAAGCGTTCGGCTTACACGCACTTACGCTAATGTGTAATGTTAGGGTGATTGTGAGATGAAATGGAGGACCTACAGTTTAACGTGAGATCCGAACCACGGTGGAAGGCCTGGCATTCCACACACTCACAAGTTGTGATTAATACACGTCTTGTTAGAGGTGAAGGAAGGGTTTGGCAATCAGCTAAATCTGAACCGGGACCGAGGATTGATCTTCGGACCCTCAACACAGAAGTCTGAAACCTTACCCTTAGACCACCAGGTCGTAACTAACAAACCAGATGAAATGGTACTGACATTTAGTCCATGTGCCCATCGATGTTTGATTTTTATTGAAATTTAACAGACTACACTAGATCACCTAAATATTTAAATAAATACATATATATATATATATATATATATATATATATTTGTGTCGAAATATATTTGATCAGAACATACATTTGAACACTTATAGGTAGATAATTTCAGTTAATTAAGCTTATAATCGAATAATAGCTTCTTATTGTAGTGTACCACGGTTTATTCTCAATGGGTTAGTAAACGGCTTTAAATAGTTTGAATAACTAGATAATCAATTAATTTGTGGAATGTAATAACCAAAGTAAACTGTTCATAGGTTACATTTTATTTAATATATCAAAAGACAACTTTCACTGACACTCCATTGGTGATCACGTGGTATAAAATGGTATACCTATCAAAATATAAAATATGTCCAGTGACTGTGGGGTCGGGTTTTTAATCCTGAGTGAACTGGAGATTCTTTTTCCTAAATAGTTTCCTAATTTCCCTCCACGTAAATGTGGCTATTCTGTGT
The DNA here is from genome assembly GCA_902151445.1 of Timema monikensis. Lineage (NCBI taxonomy): Eukaryota > Metazoa > Arthropoda > Insecta > Phasmatodea > Timematidae > Timema > Timema monikensis. Next base: position 113,427 of record CABFVZ010000405.1, read on the forward strand.
CTAATTATATATATCCTACCTACTAATTAGTGCAAATATAGGATAGGCTGGGCATGCACACCCACACACACATACCCATACACAAACACAAACACACACACATAAATTAAGATATGCTTGGGATATATTTTTATTTATTAAAATTCTTGAATGAACAAAGTGTCGATTATTTTATTAAATATGTATGTTTTTATCACTATAAAATTATCTCCCTAGGCTATTTTTTGTGCTCATACATACATTGTAATTTACCATACGCATCCAGCACACATAGGTACAATGCATGTGAATGTGTGTGCAAAGTTTTACATCGTTTGTGTCTGATAAAATAAATTCTGATGTAAATTTGAGTTTTCTTTTGTCACGTGGCCAAGAGAAAAATAATTTTCCCTTTACAGTTTATCTCATGGCTGATGAAGGAGTAAATTGGATATAAGATTATGTTTAAAACAAAAAAGTATCAAGGCAATATTTTCTTCTTTATTCAATTAATAACAGGAAAAACTGGGAACAGTTTGGTAGTTTTTCATTTAAAAATAATTGTGTTTCAATATTGTTGTATTTAAAAAAAAGCAAGATTATTTCACTGGTGTCAAGTTAATTCTTTTTTAGATTACTATACAGAAGACCGCATCACAATGAGACACCTGGCCTGAGCTGTAGAGTGAGATGAGGTCTTAAGAGTAAGAATTCTTTAACAACCACAAAAATACCTAAACTCGATATAAAATATAAACAAATCATTCTATATCTTGAGCTTTATATTAAGCTCATAAAGGGATTTAAAATGTCTATCCCCAAACTGCTAGGCGAATTTCCACGTTAGTAAACAATGCCCCTTATATTTTGTGCTCATTTTCTAGAGAAATGTCGCAATGATTTTAGCCACTAAGACCCCTGGCTTACAAGGTTCTCTGTCGAACATCCGAGCCTTTACACGTTTTATGTTTCCCCTCCCAAGTCTACTATTAATTAAGACCCTTCCCCACAGAAACATGACTTGATACTTTTTCTCTCTTTCTCTCAATACTTGTGTGTGTATCCCTCACAGGGAAAATACCCTTTCCCTCACTCCGCTGTAATGTTTATAGCTCTCACCTCATACATACCACCACTAAGAGCAGAAACACACACTGAGCTGGATCGTGAATATTTCAATAGACGACTTCAAAGGCCCGTCATACGTGGTTAGGTGGACAAAAGCCTGGCGCTAGGGTTAAAATGAATGCGCTAGTTCGAGCTTACGGGCAGGCATTTGACTGGGCTGCCGTTACATATCAGGTTTTAATAGAGGATTCATAAAGTAAGGGAATGAACTGGGAGGGGTAGAATGGGTTTATGCTCTTAAGTTACACAAGTGGCCAGAAACTTAATGTGGTGTCGAAAGCTTAAAGGGACGTATAATTCAGATTGGCATGAGACCATCAACTGAAATGTTGTGTCCTCAGGTTGTGGTGTTTTGATTTAGTGTTTAATTTTAATACAAAGTTGGTTTATGCATTGGTTTAACTGGTAGTGCATTTTATTATTGAGCTAACATTCCCGGGCTATAATTACAGGATGGATGAATTAAATATAACTGCTAACATTGGGAGTCTCTCTTAGGCAGTAATGGATTAATACTCTTTGTGGCTGTTCTATAACTAGGTTAGAGTCTAAATAGTATGCTAAATTAGCAAGTTCATTTGGAAAGTAAAATATGTACATATTTAATACTACCAAATATAAAAACTAATTTTAACAAGTTGTTAAGTCCCTATAAAATAATTTATAGCAGAGACTGTTTAATATATGTGATATAGCAGAAATTCAAGATAGGATTTTCCATATTAATGTATGTATGCATTATTCGGTTTGTTTTAAAGATAGTGTCTAACATTGTGATAAAAACCATACATTCTTAAGGTATTCTAAAAGAGTCTTACATTGTTCCAACATTATTTATCCTAAAATATTTTATTTTGTATTTTTCTTATTAAATCATCTACAACTTAGACCATTTGGTTTATTCACGTAAATAGTAATCTTACCACCAGTCCTTGTAAAAATATGTATATCTAGAATATGAGATAAGAAAAGGTACATTTTTAAAACAAGCCAATGCTGTCCAGAATCAAATAGTAGAGTTAGTGTATATATACTTGGTAGTAGAAGAAGGGAATTGTTATCAGCAGGTAAAATAGAGGCATTATAGGATGGAGTGATCATTTTATTCCCATTCCTTCTACTTCGTACAAGGGCGTATACGTTCAATAGTGCTTGGAGTGATTTTGTTAATTAAAGATAAAATCCACTTCGCAAAATAGCTTCAAATTTATCAATAAGCCAACGTAGTTATATTTTAGTACAAAGAAGGACGTATATCTGTTAGGTTATCCAATAGTACTATCCCAAACGAGCCTGGATGAAATTTTTACTATATTAAACGTTACAAATAAAAAGTTTAAATAGAGAAAAACATCAATTATCTACAAATGGAGAAATTTCGTTATTTAGGTTGAACTCATTTTTAATTGAGATTTCCATTGTCATCTTTGGAACACCCAACATAAAATTCCCATTTATATAAAAGTAAGGAAATTCGTTTATGTATGCGTAATAACGCCAACACATTTTTTTAAACACCAACTTAAACAAGCTAGTCTTTCTCCATATTTCACGTACAATATTGTAGTAAAAATAGCATGCATTTGCGATAAATTAATAGTTTTAATTAACCATCATATTAGGGTATTAATTTAGCATTTAAGAATAACCCTCCCAATGTAATTAACCTCTTTTAAGTTAGTAATACTATACGGATAGTACAGAAAGGTAATGAGGTACCTATTACTGGCAAACCAGTGCAATTGGGTGGATACCTTAGGAAGGAGCTGAACACATTCAATTCAACCGATAGTCACTAATTAAATATAACCTAACCTTCTATTGAGCTAAGTTCTGGCTCTTTGATTGGTTCTGGGGATCAAGAGGGTCATAGGAGAGAATATGAGGCCAATATTGCTTAGAGAGAATCAGATGAGAGCCTTCTGGTAGCTGAAGGGTGATAGAGACGTTGGTGATTGGCGTGGAAGCTCGTTCTAGAACAGGTGGTCCCACCTCTAGGCCCGTATAATAGACAGATAGACAGGACCGTTGAATTATTTTAGAATCAAGAGTGGATCCGTTGGTTCGAGTATCGAGTAGGGTTATTTAAAGGGCTTGAAAAAAAGCCTCACCCACTCGTTTTTGACAAGGGAAAATTTTTTGCTTGACGAGTAAAAATAAAACTGTTTTTAATCGTCAATTTTATTATGGTTGAAATGAATCCTGCATAAACTGTCCTGTTTAAATGAATACAAAACGACTCTCGCAAGATAAATGTCGATATTATTCTTTGTGAATGTGGGGAATGCCAGGCCTCCACCGTGGTTCGGATTCCACGTTAAACTGTAGGTCCTTCATTTCATCTCACAATCACCCTACCATTACACATTAGCGTAAGTGCGTATAACCCGAACGGGTAGTAAGACGCGGTGCTAATAATAATAATAATAATAATAATAATAATAATAATGAAGATATTATTCTTCGACTAAAACGTAGATAAGCTATTAATATGATTAAATAGCGACTATCTTGCAAGGAGATATCGATATATTCTTACGTTTCAAAGGCAATCTCAAAATATATATAAATCAGGGTTGCCAATATTGAAACCTGTTGGATCCCAAAACACAACGAGAACAAAGAATTGTGAGTAATATTTGGGGCGTCTTGTTGCATTCTTATATTGTTTGTTAACGAGTGAGGGGTGAAGAAATTGCGCAAAAGAATCTGTTTCATTTTTTCAAAAACAGTAACATAATATATTTTGGTTTGGTAGGTAGTGTTACATAAAAATAAAAGTTAATGAGTGCCTAGTTTGAATTTGTTGACATAAATTGCTTGGTTATAGTCCGATTATGCCAAGAGTTAAATTTTTTTACTGACTTGTGAGCCATTCTAAAATAAAAATTTTCAAAACCTATTCCCTACTAGTTGTCAGGATACTAGTAGGTCTACCAGGGCTCTTGTGGTTCACTACATCTATTCCAGATCTCTATGATCTCTTATCCTTCCACAAGAAGTGTGATTTCCGTCTTTCAATTCAATAATCACCGTCAAATCAAACCTACAGGTTAATCTAGTGAGTGGCTTACCCTCTATCTCCCTAGACCGTATCATATTAAAGTTAGGATAGATATTTGACGTACTGAGGTTTGCCGTAAGGTGTTTGTCAGATTCCCCTTGAAAAGTGACCTGTTAAGACGAATACATATAGGACGTTTAGCACACTATTATCAGAAAGTAGATGAGAGGTATTTTGGTCAAATTAAGATAAGACGTATGGATTAAGAATAAACAAAATGTGTGCTTTAATTTATGCAGGTCTAATCTAACATAATATAATACAACCTAACCTAACCTAACCATCAGGTGAATACCCTTTCATTTTTAAGACACAATCAAACAAAACATAGCTTAGCCTTACCATCGAAAGTGATAATCCAACCTAACATAAAGTAACAATAATACGATTGAACAGACACTTCATATAGAAACATAGCCAACCCCGTGGTGTAGTGGTCAGTGCAGGTAGCTACAAGCCTAGGGGTACCGTGTTTGATTCCCGGTTAGTACCTTTGGGTATTTTCCCCTTAAGGGGAATGTACCCAACTGTCCCCATGGTTTGGTAAATTAGGCTTAAGTTAGGTTAAGACTCAATCCAGCTCCACAACTCCATAATAACCATAATCATATCTACTCATTGTGCGTACGACATGTAGACAGCCTCCTATGGTGTAACCTGGAAGAGCTCTGCCCCACGAGCGTCTAATAGTTTACACGTAAGGCAACCGAAAATGTACTTCAAAGTTATTCCAGGCAAAATGTAACGTACGATAAAAAAAAAATATATATATATATATATATATATATATATATATATATATAAACGTGATTAAGAAGTAAACAAACACGCAAGATTTGATTAACATGTGTTTTCACAACTGTGTCAAGCGTCTTATGACCAACATCTTCCAAACAACCCCAACACGTGTATTTCAACTTGGATAATTCCAGATTGCATCAAACGTGCTATGCATCTGAGGTCTGACTAGGGATTAACGATAAGTAACAGAAAAATTAAATAAATACTGTTTTCAGGGTTATTCTACACCAAGCTAAGCTTGTGCATAGAATTTCAAGACTCTACAAAGACACATAGTCCTACGAGTGCTTAGTAACAAATTTTATTAAATTCATGTGAAAGGTCCGTTTGATTTTGAGGACATTATTAATAATTTGTCTCTACTATCGAGATCGCTGAAATGTTGCTGGTTTTATATAAAAAAAATTGTGTGGTGTTCGGATGTGGGCGTGTTTCTGCCCATCTCGGCTAACTGCATTTAATTACCCTAATGGGCTATACATGAGGAAGGGAAAGTTTAGAGGAAATATACCCACATCTTGTGGAGGGAGAGTGAGAAACACGTTTGAAAACACATCCTCAATACACTCTTCTGGGATTCGAATGATAACCTCCTCATTATCGTCGAATCAGACTAGATGATCTGGATATTTAGTCAACATGTCTACTAATACGTACAACTTGTCTTTGAAAGTATAAAAGTTTATCACAAGATAATTAATTCAAAATTTATTTATGTCAAGTTATAAAATGTTAAAAAGGTATACTAATGTGTTATCTTACTATTTTTATAAATGCGAAAGTTTGTGTGTTTGGATGTTTGTTGCTCAATCACGCCAAAACTGCTGAACAGATTCGAATGAAACTTTATACGTTGATAGAGTATGTCCTGGAATAACATATAGGACTATTCCCAACTTTTGATTTTAAATAATAATAAATATATGATTATAATGTGATTGAAATTATGTTATTTAAGAATTTGTGATTTAATATTTTGTAATTAAAGTAAATAGTAATTAGTGTGAAGTAGTTTCATACTAATAAATAATAAATATGTGATCTTTTTAGCTAGATATTTCTAAAAAATATTATTTCATTTATTTATTTATATTACTAATTATGAAGGTAAAAATAAAAAAATAAAAATTTATAATTGATAACTTAAATAATATATATTTCTTTTATTATGAATTATTTAAAAGTGAAAATTAAAATATGGCAAAATTATTTACAGCTAGAACTGAGAAAAACGCATAGATATTTGAAAAAAATAAAGTTTGATTTATGACCAAAACAGTTTAGTTAAAAATTAAAAGATTTTATCAATTATTGCGGGCGAAGCCGCGACGGGTAAAAGCTAGTTGTAATATAACAATACTGGGGGAATTTATTTAAATTGACATTAAAATATATTATAAATAAATTTTCATATTCGCAACAAAATAAAAATATAAAATGTTTGAGATAATCTATTTTCACGATACCTAGGATACAAATATTAAACTTTTAAAATGTAGGTGCGTACTTGAATTTTTCTACAAAATAGAGTTTTGTTAAAATTAAATACAAAAATATTTTAAGAAAATGAAAATCTGCTAGAAACTAAACTTTTAAATATAATAGTTTAAGAAAAAAAAAAGTTAATTTGATTTCTTTGCAGTAGTTCAGGTTATATGCATATAAAGTTAACTATGCTAATATTTTAGGTATAAGAAAGGTTAAATTTTAGGAAATGTATTAGCGAATGCGTGGAGGTAGAGTCTAGGGCTAGTATTGAAAGTACTATCCTTGGTACACCCGATTGGTATTCGAACTTTCATCACCCCCATTATCTTTAGTCAAGTCTTTCTCAAGAGTCACGCCTTATATCATATGACGACCGAAGTGTATCTATCGATGCATTAAAACTTATTTTATTATTTTTGAAATACATGATGAAATTGTATTAAGGAAGCAATAGTAAAATATCTTTATAGAATTCAATATGAAATATTTAGTGTAATAACGTATAATGAGAAAGAATTTTTGTGAAATTTCAAAATTTTTACTCTGATATGTCTATACAACTTAATTAAATGGATTGTTTGTTCACTTTACAAATATGATTTAAGATATGAATCACAATTAAAATAACACATTAAAAAATGTGAGTCTAGGTCACAATATGTTAACAAGTAAAATTATGACAAGAAACACAAATAATTAAACATAACTAAACATAATTAAACTATATGGATAAATTAGTATTGATTGAAGAGTTTTCGTTTCTGGTATTCACTGGAACTACTCACACAGGCATAGTCGAATGTCCTGATGATGGCGCCGTAGATGTGCCGAAACATTTAGAATTCTATGGCCGTCTCAACGACGCCTATAAAGGAGCAAGGGAATTCAGATAAGAGAATAGAATTCAATTAAATGTCATATACCTCAACATTTTGTCAACTTTCATAAAAAAAATTAAGTTTTAATTTTTACCTATTAATTCTTTGCAATTATATTACAAACTTTATTACTCTAGTCAATCAATACTAATTTATCCATATAGTTTAATTATGTTTAGTTATGTTTAATTATTTGTGTTGCTTGTCATAATTTTACTTGTTAACATGTTGTGACCTTGACTCACATTTTTTAATGTGTTATTTTAATTGTGATTCATATCTTAAATCATATTTGTATAATCAACAAACTATCCATTTAATTAAGTTATATAGACTTATCAGAGTAAAAATTTTGTAATTTCACAAAAATTATTTCTCATTATACGTTATTACACTAAATATTTCATATTGAATTCTATAAAGATAGTTTTTTAATTTTATTATATAGTTTTTTATTTTATTATGTTTTAAACTTATACCTATTATAATATTACTATATACTTATATTCTATACCATAAGTCATAATGTAAAACATATTTGACCAAAGGAAGTATTTTTTGGTCGAGGCTTCAAGCTTAATCAGAAACAATCTGTCAATTTGGCAGCTGAGTAAATATTTCATCAATAACAACACCCTGGATGGTTAAGGCAACAATTGTTTTCAGATGTGTTTACATGACATCCCAGGATCAGCTCAGTCTCGTGACATTGTTTACACAGCTTAGCACCACATTCTCCCACGATCCATCCCTCCACCTCTTTCCGATACGAAAGAGAAAAAATTTACCACCCAAAACCTCTATAACACATACGTCAACAAGAAATCTTTCAAAAACACCAAACACTATATTAAACCTCGAATAAAATAAAACTAAAGGGTTTTGCTTTAAACGATCACCAAACACCTATAAAACTATTTGGTTCAAATCCTAGTGTGGTTTATATTGACTTTTATTTTATTCTACACCACTAAGTACTTAAAGTTAAGAATGAGATAGATTGCTCTTGAAAAAACTATAACAAAATATAGAAAAATTGTGATTTAATAAATTAGACAGTTTCAATATTCGTAGATATATTAAGTGACATTAAAATTCATAAAGAGTGATTATAATTTGCTTCTAATGAACATCAAATTGTTGGATACGAACATTTTAAATAGATTAATATAGCATCATCAACAGAACTAAAATATAAGTTGACGACAAGTCTAAAATACAAGTATTTTATGTTAAAAATATGTAACAAAACATAGATACCATAAAGTAGGGACAAAACATAGTTTAAAGTTCAACTATGTTATAATAAAAATTATAAAATTACAGTTTATTGGTTAACATTTGCTATTTGGGATTTAAATAAAGTGATTATGTGTTCTTACTATGAAGATTTGAATAATATAATATAGCGTGGACATAAACAAGAGCTTTAGCCAAATATGTTAGTTAAAAACATATGAAATTTTAAAACGATGTTTAAATTATAAGCCCTATCGTATTCCAAGTCCCATTATTCCTTGTGATATCAGCAATCGAAAGATGCTGACTCATATTCTTAAGACATGTTTCGGTATTTAATATAACATAATCATGAACACTGCAAAACGAAATTGCTTTTGAGGCTATCTGAAGCGTACAAGACTGTTGCCACAGACGCTAACGGTACAACTTGAATAAGTCAACAGGTGTGACATTGACAAACTGGATTATCAGCTGGCTGGGTAAAATGTGTTGGGGATCTCCAGGCAAACCGGAGCTTTGATGAGGAAAGGAGTGCTCTCTGCATTCCTGTAGTGGGAAATGCTGATGAACTGGAGGGTGCCTTGATACCAGTAGGGAGTACAAGAAAACATCTTCAGGCGGGAGAATCAACACCTCACTCATAGAGTCCAGCTCACTTGGAGACAAGTGTGTGATGCTGGGCTGGACCTGTCTGGCTTCTGGTCCGTACACCGATCCATCGAATGGCTTCTCTCAATTCAGAAAATGGATCGGCGATAACAACTGAAAGACCCAGCAGCCAACTATCACGAATTAAATTATTGAACTGTCCTGTGATAAAAGCCTCAAATCTAATCTCAAGAAAACTTATTTGGCTGATCTTCGGCAGACAATTGGTTGCAAAGGTTGAACGAGTTTACTCATAGCAATGACCATGCCATCAAGCTTATGATGCCTTTCTCAACAACATAGCATATCTCTGTGAGAGTGTTTTTTCATCCATGGTATACCTAAAATTATGTACCGCATTAGGCTAAATTTGGAGCCGGACTTCCACTTGAAAACTTCAACTGGGCAACCAGACATCAAAAAGTTGTGCCAAGCCTTGCATCCACACCCCTTTCAGTGAAAAATTTGAATATTCTTAATATATCAGCTAATGAATTACAATTATAAATTTTTATTTGAAAATTTGGTGTTTAGGTTGCCTTTTATTCTTTATTTTTGAACTAATTTGTAAATAAATTATGTTAAACTTTTCTACAGACTTTTTACAGTAAAAATACGTTTTTTAAAAGTTATCAAATTCGATTTTTATAAGAGATAATGTTAAGGATATAAGAGTAGGATTCTCTTTAAATAACTTTTTTGCTTTTGAAATATTTTGATTACAGATATTTATCTCAATAGATTAAATATATTAACAATATACCACGTGGCAATATTTTTTTTAAACTATAATTTGATTTTTTTTTATCTTGGGGTCTATTAAACTTTTAATCATGGCCATAGGATACAGTCAAAAAAAGTTTGAGAACTGGTGGGATAGGGGATCGAATCTCCGTGAGGTGTACTAAGGGTTGTGTTTCCTAAATTGTTTTCCACACTGTCTCCACGCAAATGTGAGTATACTTCCTTGAAATTCAACTTTCCTTTTTTTTTTCTAGCATAGCGTACATAGTTAATAGGCGTATGGACAAGAACGGCTTATAGAAAGGAGATAGTGACCAAAAAAAATTAAAAATAACCATCACAAATTAAATAGTACTTCATTAATTCAACACTAATATTAGACCCAAAACAGAGCTGATGCTAACAATAAACTTATACCACGCTAGCGTAATAATACTAAAAGGATTATGATTCATTTTAAGGTATTTATCTATATTTTATGAAATAATTGATTATATCTGCACAGGACTTATAAACTTAATTAATTATATAACAAACTCAACTTATAATCCCCAGCCTATTAATTCATCAACTCCAATTTTACCAATGATAAACATTTGGGAAATGTCTTCCATCTGGGACACAAATCAGATAACCGCGCTAATGAGTGAGTTAATTAAGTATTAACTAAAATATAAGTAATGTATCAATTAATATAATATATTTCTAGTGAACAATATTCTTCTTCTAATTCTGAAAATTCAAAAAAATAGGATGATCAATTCTATGTTAGTTATATTTATAAGTGAGTACAGTGAACGTTGAAAAATATTTTCAAGTCTGTAATACAAGTTTTGAAATTCTCTGAACTCTCTATATTTTTCAAACCAAATACAAGTCGTTTTGTGTTTTACATGTAAAGTTACAAATGAAATGTGTTATTACTAATTACTTTTGATAATTCTTGATACAAGAATAATTATTAAAGAAATATGCCAATTCTCTTCATCAAATTTCCATGAATTTGATATGAAAACGTATTGTTGGTTATCTGCTTCTCTAATATAATTGTGTTTTGAAAATTATTGCAAAAATATTTGAAATTTCAGTGACTTTTAAAATTTTCATAACCTATCCCTGATTATACCAGATCTCTATATTTTCCAAAGGCGTGTCAAACCTGTCTATATTAAAATTTTCGTGGAGGGATAGTGGAAAATGATTTATAAATAATCACTTAGGTTAACCCAGCCAGAGCAAAAAACCCCAATTTCTCCATCACCTGAATAATATATGAGGTGACATCTTATTTCGCCATTCCCCCTAACTCTTATATGAGTATTTCTATTACACCCTAATGTATTGTATTTACAGTCTAATTTTCTTAGGAACAACCTTTCATGACCATTAGAAAAGTTACTAGATCCATTTAAATATATTTATATTTCAAGTCATGTTATCAAAAGCTTAAACCAGAATCTGACTATACGTTCAACTTCAAATATACAACTAGTCCAAACCATCTAACATTTTAAGCATATAGGTGTATGTAATTATTTGACAAAGTAATATGTGAAGTACATTACTCACCACCTCTGTATGAATCGGGTGAGCAGCGAATATAAGTCCAGCAAAGCACACGAAGCCAGATTGAAGTTTTACCACATCCAGGCAAGCTTTGGTGAACAGCAGCGAGGCTACGGTGTGTAAGAAGAGATTCGTCGAATGGAACCAGACTGGCTGTAGTCCCCACAACAAGTAATTAGCTCTGAAAACAAACGAACATCATTGCAATCAGAATCACGTGAACACACATTTTGGGAAAAGATCATTGGACCCATTGAGAGAAAGTGAACGACCAAGTAGTGGAAACCATGTACCAACAACCAGTGCCACCAGACCAGAGTATTTCACCCGGGGACCAACTCACTGTTACGATGTCTCTCTGCTCCAGATGCCACCACACGCATGGTGATTAACGTCACCTACTTCCTCAGAGCACTTATTTTTCCCCAGTGATAATTCCCAGACCTCCTTCACTGTCCGTGCTCCTCCCACCCTCATATATCCACTAAGCTCCGTCAGCTATCACCTAAAAACTCTAACGACTCCTCCCAGACCATACACCTTCTCCCTTACCATCACTCCCTAAGTCAGCCAGCAGTACTCTTTAGTGGGAGAACTCCAGGCCGCCCAACCGATTCCCCAACATAAGCTTCCCAAGGTACTGAAAAACCTGTGAGCCTCCCACGGCAACCAAAAAGAACATTAGAAGAAGGCCATGACACTCGTCCCAGTTGGTCTAGGACAACTGGGCACGGCCAACTGGGCACGCGTGAACTGGGTGCCAGGACAACCGGGCGCGACCAACTGGGTACGCACGGACTGGGCTCTAAAATAAAACTCACTTTTATATTTTATTTTTTAAATTAACTTTTGCAAATTTTTTTAGAATAAAAAAATGTATTATTTTCCAAATATTTTTCGATTAAAATTAAAAAGTGACGGATAAAAATTAGAAATGACTTTTTTTTATTAATCCTATTTTTCAGTACAACATCATATACTTTTCAATCACATAAATATTCATTTTTGGAACTGTTTAAAAAAAAATATTAGTAGAGGAAACTTAATTAATCTATTAGACTATTTAATATGATAAAATTTCTAAAAAAAAACCACAAAAAAATGAAAAATAACAATTTTGCGCAAAATAAACCACGTAAAGATTAATATTAAGTAACATTTATGTGCATCCCTATGTAAAAATTAAAATATTATCGCCGATATTATAATACCTTCAAGCTATGACTTATTTCTGGTGCAGGTGCGACGACATTTAGTTTGTTTATTCCTAGAAATCCCCCACTCCTCCCATCAATATTACTTTTCTCTTATCCAGTTCATAGCTATGCGGTGCAGGGGTTAAGAGCTTTGATTTGTGTATTCTTAGAATTCGCGCACTCGACCCATTACCATTACTTTTTGCTTATTTACTTCATTAGGTTTCGTCAACCAAAGTGGTTTGGACCAAATGTAACAAAAAATCGTGTCACAACGTGACAAACAAAAGTACGTAGACAATGGTTTTATATATGTTTTTGATAAATTTAGTGTCGATGTACAGATCAAACTTTGGAGATGTGAAGGAAAAAACAATAATTGCAAGGCTAGATTACACACAAGAGGAGAAGAAGTGGTTAAAAGACTAAACGAACATACATACACATGATAGTTCATCACCACACATTGAAGCACAAGAGGTGGTTTCAAAAATCAAACAATGGGCTACTGAAACACGAGAATGTAGGGTACCTCTCAAGTCATCAACGAATGCACAATTGGCTTGACCCAGGCGGCAAAGGTATGTGATTTTACTTAGATAAGTATGATAAATATTGCATAAATAATTATTGAATTAATCCTTCTATCAAGATGCCATTCATTATTATTAGATTTCAAAACAAAGGCTAGAAACTTATTATAACGGGTATAGATGATAAAGAAACCTAAAATAAATGAACCCACATTAGTGTTGTGAGGCCATGGGAAAACCACAGCGAGCAACTACATGTTGAAAACCACCAACCAAAGTGCACCCAGCTGAGATTCAAACCCGGACATCCTGCCAATGGCAACCAAGTGATTTTTTTTTTAGTTGTTACGTTCAGTGCAATGTGAGTCAATGACTTAGACCATTCATTCATCAAAGCATGTAGTAACGTAATTAGTATCCTTTTAAGGTAATTAAACTCTTACATAAAAAATACATTTAAAGTAATAAATATGTATTACCAAGTCTGTAGATTCACAAAAGCCAATAAAAATATTCTCATGACAAATAATTTTGGCTAGGAATATAAAGGGTGGTGTTCAAATATTACTAATGCAATTTTTAGAATACAATCTTAGCCCCTTCCCTAATTCTTATTGCACTACTTAACAATTTGTTTAGCATTATAAATACAGGCAATACTCAGGAATGCCATTTCAGATCTTTCAAGGGAAGGGAGAGGTGGGTAAGATCTTTAACAAACACCCTATTTATAAGGTATATCGCTGGACGTAACACACCCTCCCCCCCTCACGCCGCTAGGGGTTGATCCAGATGGACGGCATAGGGGGCGCGCCCCCCTCTCACAACCTCCAAGGATTATTTTTTTTACTTGGTATCAAAACTCTCTTTAATTAAATCATTTAAATATATTTTATAATCACTACTCGTTGTACTGTCTTGTAATATCTCACTAGTCGGCAAATGGGACGTTTGTACCTCCCCCTCGACCCCAAATATGTTTAGTAAAAACTAAAGAACATCAAGTTGAACTATAAAATTGAACACCAAAGAAGTGTTGAATGTATTTAATCTAAATTTTTTTAGTTTAATAGGCAATTAGTTTCAACACTTTGCCAGTGAAAGATGATTCCAAATATTCCTAGGTTCTCGAGACATCTAATTTTCAAAAAATTTCCAAGCAAAGCCTTCTCTTTAATTCCAGCTACTATCTTGATTGTTTTCCTCCCCTCCTTACCTACAAGTTATTTCTGGGTACACCACTGATCATTGTCAAGAATAATTTAATAAAATAGCAGAGTAAATACGTACGCCCAAAATTTATCCTTAATTTAAGGATTACACTCAAGTTGAGCGTTCGCTGAAAAAATTGTCTCAAATTTGTAAGAATTTTTTCCTCAGAAATTCTTGTGGAGGAATCTTCCCCAGCCCAGTCCCATGGAAGTACCCACCCCATCACGAAAATCCTGAATCCACCCATGCCCTCCTTCTCCCCTCCTCCCACTATTCCTATAAAAATCTAAAATTAACTATTTTTCATACGATTACTGTTTCCATGCATAGTTTTTACGTTGGTGTGCGTTTATAGTGGCATATTTAGCCCCAACAAATCTTGTTTTCTATTTCTTATACAATATTAAAACTGGAATATTAGAGTTGGTCCCTTTTTACCACAGATGTGCTTATTTTTGTACGTATTTTTAGATTCTTTTAACTCTTAAGATTATTTCGATTAGTGTTTTAACTAAGTAACCCCATTCACCCTCATAAATAAAAGCTAAGCTCATTCCGGAGCCCCCTCCCCTTTTTAGACCCTCTTTCTCCCAACATCACCCACTAAATCATAGCACATAGCAGTGTTAAGCAGTATTCGAAGAGCTAAGCCCATACATAAATCTTGAGCATAAAATTAATGTAGCAATAATCTTTATAGTTAAACAATATAAAATGTAAAGTATTTTTAACCGTAAAAAAATTCTTACAGTAATCTAAATCGTTTTCTGTGTGCAAAGGGTACTTACCAAAGGCAGATGCTCCGAAAAAATTAGTTCGCCGTAAGCGAAACTAGATAAACGCATCCCCTCCAGTTCCAGAAAATCTTCAGACGCTGATAATTCCTAACCGATATAAATTTTATGTATCCGAAACGGAAACTGAAGAAAATTTCTTACTTTCCGATAGTGTAACAGATGCTAAAAGAATCCTTATTATTTGGTCGACAACGTAATCTGCAAATATTACGTGAAGCAGAGGCCTTATATGGAGATGGAACATCTAAGACAAATCCATACTGTGCTTGGTAAACAATTTGGAGGGGTGCATCCAATTATATATGCACTCCTACCTAATAAAAAAGAGCTACGTACGTACGACTTTTTGAAATGTTACAAGAAAATGAACCTACCTTTCAACCACAAACATTTTCATGTGACTTTGAATCCGCTGCAATAAGTGCTATTAGAAAGTGTTTTCCCCAAGTGAAAATACATTGTTGTTTTTACCATCTAACACATAACATAAGAAAACAAATATGTGCATTGGAACTTATTCAACAATACAACAACAACAACGCCGAATTTTGTTTTAAATCAAGGATGATATCAGCTCTGGCATTTGTACCAGAAAATGATTTAGACCAAGCTCTAGATTTGTTGGCAGAAGAACTTCCAGACAATTTTCAGTTCCTGATAGACTGGTTTTAAGACCATTATATAGGTCGTAGAAATCGCAGAGGCGTTGGATGACGAGTGGCATTATTTCCACCAAATATGTGGAATCTTTACACTAGAGTATTAAATGGTACAGGTCGTACTAACAACCATGATGAAGCTGCACATGGCAGGCTAGTAACTGAGCTGGGCATGCAACATCCCACAATATGGAAATTTGTTGATGTTCTACGTAAAGTACAAGCTGCAAGAGATATCTAATATGAACATCTTGTAGCTGGACATGAGCCCGGGACGAAAAAAAAGAATGTATTAAGAAGTCGATGCTAGAATTTTAAGATTAGTTAGGGACTATAGTAATAGAGATATTATTTCGTTTTTACGTGGTGTTGCAAATAATATTGCAATGCATTAATACAAGACAAAGAACATTTAAATAAAATATGATGCTGCGCGTTATGCAATTTTTTACCTATAACTTTGCATTATGCTAGTTTTTACCTATCACTGATAGTTTTTACCCATCTCTTTAATTTTAAGTGATAAATATATAATTAAAAAAGAGTGCATATTTTATTTCGACTCGTCACATTTTAATTAAAAAGAAAAAGATGCATTGCAAAAAAGTGGGTCTACTTTTGGCGCCCAGTTGTCTGGATTAGCGTTCCATTATCATCATGACCGAGTAAACATCACCAACCATCTCCACTTGTACAAACTCCAAACACCATGGCTTCACTCTCTCAACCTTCGCTCATCACCACTAGGTAAATAACCTCAAAAGAGGTGATAAATACAATCAACCGATAATAAGTTACACACTTGTATTTTGGCGTTTAGTTAGCTTTATCCCGTCTTCACATTATCATTGACTGATAAGTCTCAAATCTAGGGATTATAATATACTCCACTTCACGCATAACGTATAAAAAGTTAAATTTAAATCAAATTTATGCTTTGTACACTATCAACTGGGGATAGCATCAGACTTGTGTTGTACTTTCTTTAGAGTTGCTGACCTCATGGCAACATACACCTGTTCAGACGTGCTCCCAAATGTGAATATAACCAACTGGTTTACTCCAAGTGGAATTCTTGAAAAACTTGTCAGGGTGCCTATTAGTGGCAGCCCTTAATGCTGGATGGCCTCACCAACCATAAGGCAGGATGGGTGGCTAGGCTCTTGAGGGTTTCTTTGAGTGTGGGTGGGGGACCACGGTATCCCCGACACACACTAGGCAGTTGGTAGTGCTTGCCTGGATGACTGTTCTGTATACCCATTCATCTGGGTATAACTGGTCAGAACACCTACTTAAGGTCTCCACTACGTAACTTAGGGTAGTACCACGGGTCACCGTGTTTATCCCTAAAGGCGTGTATAGAAGGGAAGGAGGTTTCCTGCTTGCAGATTACCAGCACCGATCGGCGCTGACTTGCGTTATCAATCGGTGTGTGTTTAAAGATGAGATCGTTCATAGTGACGGCAGGTTTGCGCTCATACCCGGCGCCGACAAGTTTACCGGAATGAACATTTAATTCTTTTTTAGTTGTAAACGCCCACAAATGTGTTCTTCAAGAGAAATTATAGATATTGAAAGTTTAAATACGTGTGTTACGCAGATGGCCTATGTATATAAACATATATATAAATGTATATGTATACTGTATATACAGTATGTATGTATACTTCAGTACATGTTGATATATTATATTATATATATAAGCCTACCATGTATATGTGTATACTGTGTATACTGTGTATACATATACTGTGTCTAGTGTATGTATATCATATATTAACTGTATATATATGTGTGTGTATATTGTATACTAGACAATCCGGCACGGCGTTGCCCATGACCCACTGTGTTATAAGATTTATATAAGGCCCTCACACC
>CABFVZ010000405.1:131424-221870 GCA_902151445.1 Timema monikensis
CCCCCATGGTGCCCGATTTCAAATGGAAACGTTATCTCTGAAACGTAATTCTAAGCCAGATTATGTCAATAAATATAGCTATATTAGACCTTGTGTAAAAATATTGACATTTTTATGAGGAATAAATAAAATTTTCAAAATAAAATAAAGCCTATGTTACTCGCTGATGATGTAGCTTTATATTGGTGAAAGAATTTTTAAAATAGGTCCATTAGTGTTTAATTTTATCCATTACAAACAAAAAAAAAATTCCTCTTTATAATATTAGTATGGATCTATGTATACCGTATATTTGTATATAATATATTATATATGTATTGTTTGTATGTATATATCTACTGTATGTATATTGTATAATGTTTATATATTTGATAAAACTCGTTTAACTGTAATTTAAAATTTGTGAAAATAAACTTTTTCCTGACAACCTTTTCGTATTCTACCGCTTCGTTTGAATTTTCGCTTGTAAAATAAATGTTGTGAAAATATCTTCTAATTATTTAAGCTAAACTGGCTGGTCCTTTCGTAGGTTGCCTTTGTTCGTCTGTTTGATTAGATTCTGCAAACACTTAAGTTGGATGTTGCTCAAAGCCTTCTCTTTCTAAAATGTAATAGTATTGAAAAGCTCTTTGTTTGTCTTGCTTCATATCCTTAAATAAATGATGGTATTCTCTATAATCTTTCCTAACACGGTTGATTAGTTGTTTTTAGGTTTTATTTCTTTTAAATTTTTGGATAAACATTGTGAGGAAATAAAAGCTCAACAGATTATGAACTGGATTTATTAATGTTGGTAGTAAATTGTCACAGCTGGATAGTTTTTAGGCTTTCGTCTGTGTCCTCTGTGTACACCTACATGCGCTGTCTTTCAGCACTGATCGGTGCTGAAAACCGGTAAGCAGGCAGCCTGCTTTATTTCTATACGCACCTTAAGGCTGTGATAACTACTCCTGGTGATACTGGTAGTCACATTGGGGGAGCCAGCTCTTCCCACCAAGGGCTAGGAAACGCTAGGAGCGTTTATGCCAAAGCCGCCAAGAGCATTTATGCCAAAGCCGCCCGGAGAAGGGCTTGCCTGACATGAAGTGGGTTTGAAAGGATCGCTAAAAGAGCGACAGGAGCTCCAGGTGGTTTGGTTGGTTGCTCTGTGAAAGGTTTTGACTTATTTGCGCTGTTGCCATACACCTAATTTGGGTCGTAGAAGGTGTTCTTTCATACACTCTGCCCTATGTATCTATTATAAACGCTATAATTGATAATAATGTATTTCAACTTCTTGCGTACTATAGGCCAAACACTATAAGTTATTAGCTATTCATTATGCATTAATATAACACCAGCCTAATGCTTTTGTTAACGAAATAGGTTATTCTAAAACTTAATGTCAACTATTGCATTGTAAACACTATCTTTACACTTCGTAAATAATAAATTGTTATATTATGTTTCATTTGAGTGCGGGAATAACAATGTTCACTGTTTTCCTTAGTGTAACCCAATTTTACCTCTTTAAGAGTGTGCCTCGGCATTACTACAACAGCCTCTTGATGTTATATGATGGTATCGAGTTTGCTCTAGTGTCAAGTGTCTAGTTCAGGCATGTAAAACGCATGTGATCATAAGGACCACATTGCAAACTAAAGCTGATGAAGGTGGCCGCATTTCAAAACAAGTGATTTAACGTAATTATCTCAAATAAACTAATAATTTCAACTTATTATAATTTTTTTACAAAGGGAAAAGAATAGCCCCCTTATTAAAAACAATTAGACTAATTTTATATTTTCTACCAAAAACTTATATATTTTGTTTGCAACAATAATTGTGTTAAGGTCACGGTGTATTGTATGCTTGGATAATTTTCATAATAGCAATTGTGACAGATGTGTTCCCTTAAGGCGAGATCTGTTGGCTGTTTAGTTTCATTTCCAGTGAGAAAACAACTGTGAACATACAGTATGCGCTGCCAGACATAGCACATAACAAAATTTGGAGTGTTAACTCAACTTTTTTGATGGGAATTGATTCATGTTAAATAAAGAGCATAGATTTGGTTCACCAAACTAAGAGGCCGAAATTATCAAAAATATACCGGTTACCCAATATAACAAAAACTATGTATTAACTAGACGTTTTTAAAGAGAAGAATAGTCACAGTGTTATGATGGTTTACTATAAAGTCCTCGTGATTCACAAAACCATGGCTTGGCCTACAAGTGGCCTACGAGTTTAACATGTCTGATCAAGTCTCTGGTATCTATTCCTGTGTCACACCCTCCTGTACTAAACTAATACCTGGAGTGTACCGATAGAAAGGTTTCACATTATTAGCAACCGTTTGGGTTATATGCCTATGAATTAGTTACGTTAATTGGTTAGGGATTAAGAAGATTGAATTCAAATAAATTGTACCCACATTTGCGTTGAGAGAAAGAGTAAACAGAGAGAGTTAGAAACAATTTAAGAAAAATCATCCTCTATACACCTGACGGGGATATAACAACTTTCTACCTGTCATTTTCTGTCCAGTCTATAGTGATAGTGATGCGTTAGACCATGCGGTCACTTAAGCGAGTTTATTTTTACTAATGACCCTTACTGCGTGTCCGGTTATATTTTACTGTCACTCCGTCTCACTACGAGTTATGGATGTCTACACATTAGTACTAATTAAACTTATGTTTAAGGGATGAAGAAGAGTGTATAGAGGATATGTGCCCGAATTTTCGTGGAAGGAGAATGGAAAACCACTGAGTAAAAACCACTCTGAGTAAAATCTACCGGGATTTTAACCCCAATCTCCACCTCATCAGCAGTCTTATCTATTAATAGTGGGAAACCTTAGACAACTAGTTCTCAAACGTATGTCAGTGGAACATCGTGGGTCCGTGGTGGTGTGTCAGCTGGTCAGCATATGGGATCACAGGAAAATTAATATTATGAAACAAATTGTATTTTCTTTCTTAAATAATCTATTATAGTTCAAGACTAAGTTTTCAAAAATAAGTAAGCCTAATCAGTAATCTTAACTAAAATGATCCGTATTATATTATCATAAAATACTTCTCATATTATATTAATGTTAAACAAAATCTTAATGTAAATTTTCAAAAATAACCCAACGTTATTCTATTTTTTATCCAAGGGTTTCAATCAAACAAGACAACACCCTGAGGACAGACAGACTTATATCTAGGTTATGGAGTACAAAAAAAACAAAGATTTATCATACTTGGAGGTCGAAATTTTTTATAATATTATAAATATGTTTTTCTTTACAAGAAAGTAAATATGTATTATTATTATTATTATTATTATTATTATTAGTAGTAGTAGTAGTAGTAGTACCGCGTCTTACTACCCGTTCGGGTTATACGCACTTACGCTAATGTGTAATGGTAGGGTGATTGTGAGATGAAATGGATGGCCTACAGTTTAACGTGGAATCCGAACCGAGGCCTGGCATTCCTCACATTCACAAGATGTCTTGTCAGAGGTGAAGGAAGGGTTTGGTAATTAGCAGATAAATTTGTGCCAAGACCGAGGATTGAACCCCGGACCCCAGCACAGAAGTCCGACACCTTACCCCTAGACCGCCAGGTCACCAATTAAATAGGTAAATAAATCCAAAGAGTACAATGTGGAAAAGATAACTTCCTATATTTAACTACACTTTGTTCAATTAGTACAATTCGATTTTCATAGAAAGAGCCAACATTCATAAAAATGTTACTACATTAGTTTTATATATATATATATATATATGTGTGTGTGTGTGTTACCGTCCAAAGCTGATTCCAAGACAAACTAGAATAGTCTCGGCCAAATTGATACATCCTGTGCTTCAGAATGTAAGTTACTAACTTAGCCTAGTCTAAATTCGTTAATCCTGAATTTTTGACCTAACTCATAGGGTAAATTAGTGTAGCCCCCTCTAGTATTGGGCCAAACCATGTCTAGGTTAGGTTAGACCAGGTTAGGTTGGGTTATCTAACAACCTTTGCGCGTGAATTGTGAATGATGAAAAAAATCTGGCCAAGTTCGATTCATCGTATGGGTTAAGAAGAATGAAAACTAGTACTGACTAAAAACCTCAGGCTATATCGGTTTATCCTATAAGTGGCATGATGTATTAATTCAGCACAATACGAAATAGTTTTTCCTGGAATCGGGTTTGGACTGTAAAATATATAAATATAAGACCTGACTTTTGAAAGTAGATTTAGTATCAATTGTAGCTTTAATATTAAGATTGGACCGTAAAATTAATCAATGAAACAAAGTGGTATACACATAATCTTGTCTTTACTGCTTGATAAACACTTTAATTAGAAAATTTCCTGTTTTTACAAGTAACAGGTGGGTTAGATGCATCGAACGCTTATGGGAAAGTTTAAGAAACACTGCCTTAGACCATTTGGCCACTAAAACGGGTTTAAAATGTATAAAAAGCATTAATAAGTTTGATCACACACTATAGGGTTATAAAATAAGATAAATTTTATAAAAAGTTGGGAACTCTTATTTTGATTTCTTTGATTTCTCAACCAGTCTCACTTCAAGATGGTAAGAATGATTAGTATGGAATGTTATAAATACTCACCCTCATTTGCTTGGATGGAAACCGGTAAAACATATTAGAGAACCACTCTTAGTACAACTAATATAGGTTGGATACTCAACCTTTCAGTCACAGACAAACCAGTCAAAATGAGCTTGACATTAAAACTGCATGCCCACCAGCATTTATTTCAATCATCTTCACAAATGCAATTTTATTAAGTCAAAATTAAATTATGGTGTCGGTGTTCTGTCAAAAAATGTAGGCCTATATAAAAAGCCAATTCACCCGCTTCAGTGGCCGCATGGTCTGTAGCACTACTCTGGCAATAGCATGCAACGCGTTGGATGTAGCTGATGAGCACCATGCATTGAAACTAGTTGTACTTAAATATAAGGGGTGTTTTTTTAAAGTAAGGACCATTTTTAAACAAAATAGGTACTAAATACTTTTGGATAATTTTTTTATCCAATTCTAAAAACCTTCAGATACTTTTCAACATAATTTCCGTTATTATTTTATCATTTGTTGTATCGTGAGATAAGTTTTTGTAGACCCATTTCATAGAAGTTTGCCGCGAGTAAGGAAAGAAATTCCTGAACCTTCGATTTCACTTCATCATCAGTGTGGAAATGCTCGCCCATATCTTTTTAAATCCCATGATTTCGACCTTTCGTGCATGTGTGCTGACAACAATAAACGCAGCTGCGTATCGTCTGACTTTGACGAAACTTCGCCACTCAATCCAGAATAAAGGCTGCGGCCTGTTGTCTGCTGGAGTGTTGTTGCTTCATGACAATGTGAAGCCCCAATCTGCTTCTCAAACACGCGCTCTCATAGAATATTTGGGCTGGCAGTAATTGGAACAACCCCCCATACAGCCCTGACATTGTGCCTAAGGACTACTATATTTTCCTGCATCTGAAAAGGTTCCTCGCCGGCAAGTATTTCCATATCGATGACGAAGTGAAAACTAAGTCTCAAGAATGGTTTTCCTCGCTAGTAGCAGCAGATTTCTATGACGAGGGTCTAAAAAAACTTATCCCACAATATGAAATATGTTTGAATAACAACAGAAACTATGTTTAAAAGTAGCTGAAGGAATGTATAATCGGATAAAATAAATACCCAAAAATATTTAGTCGTTTCTATTTTATTGCACAACGGTCCTGTCTTTTAAAAAAAATCTAGTATTTGGTAGCTAACACAGCCATCAACCAAAGGAAAAGAAGAATTGAATATAAGAACGAGAAGTTAATCAATTCGTTTTATTAAACTATTCAAATTTTTAATATTACAATATTTATAATAAAATTAAATTATTTAAACCTTAAATATATTACAAATCCTTTTGTCATGATTAATTTTATATAATTTATTATAATAGCATCATCTTCACTTCTCAAAGAATTATTATTGATCTATTATTATGTTATTAATCTACATATTATATTCTATGTTGTTATACATTATTCCTGGTTTTTCCTACTGTGATTGTCATTTAAATTTACTAAAACAAAATCAAAATTTATTTAACCATTATTGATTAACTTCTCTAAATAATATAAAAAAAATAATTTCTGTATACATAATTCACCCTGAACTGTATCCAACATATTAATTGGCTTGCTTGTTTCCACTATGCTGCAGCATATATTGTGGGGCGATAGTTTAACCAATCAAGGTAAGACTAAACTTTTAATTAGAGTATGAAGGGATATTAGTGCTAAATAATAATTATCATAGTACATTATGACTAAACTGTTTTACTGACCTCTGTTCCACTGTTTATTAAAGTAAAATACATAAGACAGCGCAACTATGCGATGTTATAGTAGGATTTTGGCAGGAAGAACATTATATGATAGCAATAAAAGTGACTAAGACTATAGATGTTTACATCAAGTGAAGGGTTCTCCAGCTATCAGTTTGAATATATATCATTTTAGGTATATAACATGCACTATTTAAACTGACTGATAATACCAGTAAACGATTTATAAACTAAATAATCTATAACAAACACCACGCCCAGCCCCCAGCCGTTAATTAATCATTGTAAAAGGGCAAACTTTCATTTCACCCATGTTAAATGTGTTGACTATGCCAAGAATAGAACCCGGAACCATTAGCTCTTTTTGGGCAGACATGCTACCGACCACTCAAAAGCGTCGAACTAGTTTTTGTGATTAGAACCAATGTTAATAGAAATGGATATTAATAATATAGTAAAATGATGTAAATGTTTGTATTTTCCAAACTGACCTTTCTGTCGGAAACATATTATAACTTGTTATAATCTTTATAAAGTATATCAAGACGTAGAAATGAGTAAACAACCAATATATTAGTGTCAGGTTTTTTCTAATTATATCACTATACCTAGAACACTCCAAGTAAATAAAGTTTGTATCAACACTTAACAATAAAAACGTTAGGTAATTTGAACGTTCCTTCTGGTAATGGAATTAATGCCAGCAAACCGGTCAAGAGGTAATTCAACGTGGGAGAGCGCTCTAAACAATGCCACTTTCCCGGGAGGGAACGTCTCGGTGAAACCACAATCTACAAGGAAACACTCACTTTGGAGGGGGGAAGAGTTTAGTGGGATGTTTCACTAGAGGGGGCTGGGTAGATGGAAAGGGGAATTTGATAGTGAGAGAGGCAAGCGAAGGCAGCGTATCCCCCCCTCCCCCCTACACTCTCCTTTCAGTCCTTTCTCTTCCTCTTTCTCAATCTCATACTCCCCACCTTCCAAAACTTGACTAGACTTAGTTTTGTGTTTCGGGAATAAAACCGCTGCATTAATACATTATTATTTAATCCTCTGTTGCGAATGAGAAGTAGAAGGAAGGTGGTTGGTTATTTCCACACGAAGGAACTCGCAGTCACCCCCCCCTTTCTCCACCCTTCTCCTGACACCCACCCCCATCCCCCCACCAACCCCTTTCCATCCAAAACTTGCGGTAGAGGAAAGAGTATTACTGCAGAAACTACTGGCACTTCGGGCGGCTCTTCCTCCCAACTAAACAGTTGGTAATTCACTTTGGAAACCACATCAAAGGCAAGGTAGAGGCTACCTCTACCCCCTTCTACTAAACTATTCACTAAAAAAATAGTCTTCTCATTTTACCCCCTTCCTTGCTCGCAGCCAGAATATAGCTTTTTTTTACTTGTTAAAATATCTTCTTCCTATTTTGCTGGCTGCTTTTTTATATATAACTTCTAATACAAACACATTTAACTTTGTTTTTAGTAGTCATACATGCAATGTTCACTGAGGAATAATATTAATTGTATCTGTAAAAACATATATATTTTATTTTGAATACAATTCTAAAGTCCCCAACCACGGTTTGGTTACCATAGTCTATAACCGCACACACAATGAAAGTTAAATCACTTGCACCACACCTTTCTTTCGTATCATTTGGATTTGAACTGAATACTAACAACTTTTTAGATAAGGCATAAAAACAAAAATTCCTCATCAATCTTGGCCACGGTTATACTATACCTGTGAATGTTTAGTTTTTGTGTGCACCGCTTTTTAAAAGACGGGTGGTTCCCAACTTTTCCTTCGTGCAAATGCGCGTAAATTTCCTATGCATGATATCTCTCTTATTTCTTTTCCTATAGTTTGTTTAAAATTCGTACAACCGTAATGTGTAGAAAAGTGACAGCCAGCACAAGGTTCCTTATTGCAAAGAATGGCTGAACGTAATTAATATTAACTTATTCAAAAATTATGATTATATGCTTCGTAATATTCTAATCAATAAAAAGTATGATCATACACTTCTGATAATATATTTAGCTAATGTTTGCAGTGAATAACCTTCTGCTAGCTGTTACTTACCTACAGTCCCACCATAGATGGTACGGATGATAGAACCTTCGAAACTTGGACTTGGTTTCGAAAAAACATCAGCTTCAAATTCACTTCGAAAAAAATACTGCTTCAAAGATATGCCAATAAAAAATTTGAGAGCTCAAATACTCTATTTTTAATCAATTACTGTCAATATGAGCTGTTTTGTACATTACAAATTAATATTCATGTGAAAAATTGATTATTAGCACCGCGTCTTACTACCCGTTCGGGTTATACGCACATGTGAAAAAACTTTGAAGTAAACGAACTGTATGTTGTGATAATGGCTTGATTTATCATATTGATCAAACCAAATATTACAAACAATTGTGCGAAAAAACGATTTCCAAGTAATTTTAGTATATAAAGTAGCTTAAATAACTACAATATAATATTTTTCAAGCGTAAAACAACTAACAAAATATATTTAAACTTCGATTCAGCTTCAAATATATATCATTTAGGCCAATTCGGTTCGCTTGGAATTGAACAAATGAACTTCACACACCCTATTAGATAGACTCTAGACGCATAGGGAATATAAAAAGACATTCAAATATAACTCACACTCCGAATATAATCAGATCCAAATATATGTCCCTGTAGATTAAAAAAATATTATAATACTATTCTGATAAGTCTTATCAGTCAGCCTACATGCAAACAATTAAAATAATTATATTCCACTAAATTAAAATGAAAGGAAATCGACTCACTGTAATTTATGTAATTTTTGAGCAACAAGTTATATGGGCATTTTATGTTAGTACGTTTCCTACACTGTTGAATTTTAACCTTATCTTGACTACTCAGAGAAATAATTATTGTGCAGGTCAAAAAAAAGTTGAATTCATGGCTTTGACCATGTTATGTCAAATTTTCATAACCCCCTGAAACAGAAAATATGTTTTCGCTATTCCAACTGTCTATGTGTCTTTTCTTGGGGCCTAGATCATTTTACCAATCGTATTAATACTTGGAATCACGGGTTATTATAGGATTCACCCCGAGGTATAATTGAATTTGAAATCTAGTCTTATTAAGGGTAGTTTACTGAAGGGCACACCCATTATTTTTCAGAATTTGCGCTAATGATTTTGCCTAAAATTCAAATTCATCCATTGTTTAACATTACAAAAACAAAAAGGCAACTCTCATTTTCACATTAAAATGATTTTGAAGGAACATTCATTACCTTGGCGGAAACTTTCAATTTTGATCGTTCATTAGCAAATTTTTAGTACAAAATAATTTATCATTGTACAATTTTAGTACTATTAAAATACAAGCTCTTTTAGTTCAAATATTTAATAAAATCAAAAGTTTTCGAACTGTAAGCATATATATATATTTAATTGAGACACTTTGAAGTAAATTGATAGTTAGATTGTTATTGTCTTTGGTGAAATGTGATGCTCTATTTTTTCATCAAGTTTCAGCAACAATGTATATTATCTCGTTTCATAAATCCCATGAGCTTTAAGTAAATATATTCATTTTTAGGTAAAGGAGAGAGAAAGGAAGACTGTTCGGTGCATCGTACCATTTATTAATCCAGTATTTTCTGCACATCCAGGCTATACGCACTTTTATCTCACTATTGGGGGGGAGGGGGGGGGAGAAGGACTAAGTAAGTAATAATTTATTAAATGAACACACATTTGAGTGAAGGGAGAATGATGAACCAATTAGGAAAAAACAGATTTAGTAATGCCATTTATTATGTAAGAGCTTACCGGCCCACTAACGACCAACTAAATTATATGTGTTTACCATGCGGGTTATACCATAGTTAATATTGACATAGTTTATGGGATATTGAAGCTTGTTTAGGGCACCAGCATTAGCATGAGGAGGGAATATGAAGACCAAAGTGATAAATCAACTATTGAGACACCCTTTCCACAATTCAGTACATCGGTTCAGATTAGAACCCGGACTTCCTCATAAACACTGTAATCCAATATATTACGAGCTTGACTCACTACACCACATGACCACTGATTTGTGTTTCAGATTTTTTTTTTAATTTTATATGTTCATGTTTTTAAATCTAATGGAAGATAAAATATATTTAAAAAGAACAATAAATAAAAGATAGATCTCACTCAACTGTATATTGAAATTAATTGTTATTTTAATTTTAATTAAAACATAAAAAATGAGTTTTACAATGATTAGGCTTTAAGAAAAAATGTAGACCAAACTTAGAATGCCAGGGCATTTCTTAACTTAGAAATTATTCATCCCAGCGTTATCTGTTGTTTTTTTATTCCAATGTGTTGACAAAGCGTGAATGAATGACTGAGGGAGCGAAGTTAAATAATTTGCCTAATCTGTGGCCCTAGTTTTATTAGCTTTCTGTAATCCAGAAAGACGAAGAATAAGAAACGCCACAATGCCTCGAACTCTAGAGAGGGAAGCGTGCCCCCTTGGAGAAGAAGGCGGTTCTAAAATAATCTCTAACCCTCTGACGTCACATAATCCGGGCGGAATGTTAATCATTAGTTCTCACCCAATTTGAGGTTATAGGAGAGAAAGAAAAATAATTAAATAGACAAAAAAAAGTATTGGCCTCGTGATAATGTTCCTCCAAACTTTAAAAATGTTTGTCTAACATTTTTGTCTGTATGCTTCTAGCTTGGCCTTTCCCACTGAATATTTGTCTGTATCCAAGACTCCAACCTAAATTGTTTGATGGATTTCGTTTCAAATTGATATTTATTTATTATTTGATCCTTATTAAACTTGTGACGATGCTATTCTTCAGTATCTTGTAAAGTTTCAAACCAATATGGATTACTTTTTGATTCCAAGTTAAGTATTTGTATTTGTATGGCTCATATTGGCGGTACCACAGTCTAGGACGTCACTCTTGCAATAGGTTGAATTTATTGTGACAGGGTGTGCCTCGAACACCAGGTGGATGTATTTTTTCCCAAATGGTTTACCTACTCCTTCCACTCAAATGAGGGTTCATTTATTTTATAAGTTACACCATTTTATCATGAAATCTTTATTGTAAATATACAGATGGCCAAATGGGTAGTTAAATATGTTGTGTAAAAGTATGTACTTTACATTAGTCAGATTGGTAAAGCAAGAAATACAGATATCACTAGTAATTAAGTTTTAATCCTTAAAAAATCTTTCTCAGTTGAGTATTATTATTTATTAAAAAAGTGAAGTTGTTCTTTGATAAGATTAAGACAGGATACGGAATGCCATACAAAATAAGTAGTTGAGATCTTTAGAAATATGTCTTGAAATATTGATCTTCACAAAAATCACAATGTTTCTGAACTTACGTTGAACTTTGGGTAGTGCGGAGGGCCACCTGATACACGATGCTGATTGACTGGATCTGGTCACGTGACCACGATCCTCGCTCTCAGACTAGCTGTTGGCTTTATCTCCCTCCGACTCTACTCTTTTTATAGGGTAATGGGTTTTCCCTGATGACTGGCACCAGTTTGGCGGCTTGACAAGACGAGTCAAGACAAGAATATATCGTGACCTTGAAACTGTGGGCTATTACATGAGGTAATTGACACTGGCAACCTTCCCCCCAGCAATGGGTTTTACCGATTACGTCATTGCACTGTCACAACACTGATGACTCATACCTGACGCCAGTTTGGTGTATCGACAAGACAAGTAGAACGTACATCAAGTTGGCCCGCCACTTTATCCAATTGAACTGAAATTTATACAGTCCTTTGTGCTACGTTTGTGCTCATATGTGCCCAAAGCTCATAGTTTGTGCTATTAAATTTCTCAAATTATAACGATTTTAATGTGGCGGGCCAAGTTGATTTCAAGCTGGCCCACCACATTTTTTAAACATCTTTTCTTTATTTTGATTACGTCAGTTCTTTGTGCTCTATTTGTGCTCATAAGTACCCAAATTTGAGCTTTTGTGCTATTAAATTAAGCCCATGGCAACGATTTTAACGTTGCAGGCCATCTTAATGTTCAAGATGGCCCGCCACATTTTCTAAATCCAAATTTTCTAATACAATTCGTTAGTGCTCCATTTGTGCTCATATGTGCCTAAAATTCAGCTTTTCTGCTATTAAATTACGCCCATTGAAACGATTTTAATGTGGCGGGCCAGCTTGATTTTCAAGTTGTCCCACCACATTTTCGAAATCAAAATTTGTTCATGCCATTCGTGAGTACTCCGTTTGTGCTCATATGTTCCCGAAATTTAGATTTTGTTTCATCAAACTACGTTTGTTACAACGATTTTAAGTCTGCTGGCCATTGTTGCTGGGCGAATTGCTTAGTACAATACTGAGGAGAAGAGAGCTTGGGCATCCAGGTACGTTGTAGCGAAGCGGGAAGGCTAACTTGAGCTCAAGCTAGCCCACCACATATTAAAAAACACAACATAACAAAATTCTCTTTACGTCACTCCATTGTGGTCCTTTTGTGCTCATATGTGCCCAAAAAAGTACATTTGTGCTCTAAAATTAAGCAATCTAGAGAACATTTAATATGATGGGCCAACTTAAGTTTTTTCTACAGGTTAGGACTAAGTTATAAGGAAGAGTTCAAGCTTACTTACCACATTAAAATAAAAAATCCATGTAACAAAATTTTGTTTTACCATATGTTTGTGTTTCGTTTGTGCTCGTATTTTCAAGAATATTAACTTTTTTTCTATGAAACTAGGCCTGCCTTTTAAATAACATATAATGTGGCAGGCCACATTTTGATAAACATAACATAATTCAATTCTATTTACGTCACTCCAATGTACCCTAATTGCACTCAAATGGGATGGGATCCGAACCATGCTGGAGGCCAGGCACTCCGCACATTCACAAGTTGTGATTAATACTCGTCTTGTCATAGGTAAAGGATGGGTTTGACAATCAGATAAATCTGTGATGGTATTGAGGATTGAACCTCGGACTCCCAACACTGAAGTCTGACACCTTGCCCCTGGACCACCAGGTGACCTGATGTATTATAGTAATAACATAGTGAGGTTGATCGATATTTTTATAAATTTACTGTATTTAGACATCGCTTGACATAATAAGATGGCAACAAGAATGAAATAATAATCAAAATTAATCATAATATAATATGAGAGTGTCACTTGTATTATCGAGTTGGGTAATTATAGAATATTATTTGTAAATTAAAGACCACTATGTAAACGGTTTTTCTTCTATTTCAAATTATTGTCTTGTATTTCTGATTATCTTTTTAAACTGATATGCTTAATAAAAGCATGGGAACTTTGATTTAGAGTGTTCTATATAACTTACTTATGTTATTAAGATTTGAGCAAGTGAGTGTAATAGATAGTCAAACATAATTAAAATTTTTCTTAAAATTATTATTAATGGTCAGCAAGCAACCAAATAAGAACATAAATTATGATAATATTGATTGACATTCACCGGTGTAGCTAATAATATAAAGAAGAAAGGACTGAAATTATAGATACAATCGATTTGCTTTTTATCCCCTTACATAGCTCCAACCGACGATTAAGTGAATCTTATATATGAGTAAATCCCCGAGTTTTGTGCACACAGCGTGATAGAGTTTATAGGAGCACTTTAAACAAGAAATACATAAGTTCTTTCCCTTCCTTTTTAAAATTAGATTACAACTAACTTACTTTAAAATAATTTGAGCACGAACTGTATACAGTACTATGTCTTTAAAGCAAAATATAAAAGTAGCAATATATTGTTTATAAAGGTAATGAATGCTCTAGTTTCCAAACAAAAAACCAACTAGAGTACCAAACTCTCAATGATGTAAATACTGGCATCTATAAAAATATTAACGGTCTTGTTTAACCCAGTTGTCATAAATTTGGTTTTTTGTACGTGAAATAGATTTTTTCCCGTAGGCACATTAATGTTTAAAAGTAAAATTTACATCTTTCCAGCTGAAGTACCCGGCGTTGCACGAAAGAAATTTTTTTCGCCTGGTGGTTGTACAGTAGGCCTACATATGAAATTTTTTATGATGTATCAAAAACTAACGTGTAATCAAAATCCGGGTCCAGAGTGCACTCAGAAAAATAATTTTTTGTTTCCTAAAAAAGAATTTGAGTCCTAACATTCGTGTAGATAGCAACCTGAGTGTAATTCCAATGTTTAAGACCACTAGGTGATCGTTGTGGAATAAAGTGGATTACTAAAAGCGCAATAAAGGTGCCCTTAAGCACATAAACTAAATTTTATTATTTAATTCAATATAAATTAATCTGAAAGTTATTTTTAAAATTAAAAACGTCTATTAGTACTGTACATTATAATATTGTTCATACAGTGACGACGAGATAAATCAGCGCAAATCGTAGATACAATAATATTTTAAGGAAATAAAATATTTACTTAGTAAATTTTATTTTTGGATTATTAGTCGCCTCATTCTACAAACGAGTTAAAATATATACAGTCAATTGTGCTCCATTTGTTCAGTATTAGACTTCCCGCTTCGCTCCAATGGACGAACCAGTTATCTCCCACTCAGTACATGGTACCAAGCAATCCGCCCCGCCTGACTCCACCACACAACAGTGGATAACAGAGTTATAATCGATGTAACAAGCGTAATTTGATGGCATAAAAGCTTAATTTCAGGCACAAATGAGCACAATCAAAGCACTAACAAATGGCATAAGAAAATTTGGATTTCAAAAATGTTGCGGGCCAACTTAAACATCAAGCTGGCCCGCCTCATTAAATGTTCTCTAGATTGCCTAGTTTCAGATCACAAAAGTTCTTTTTTGGGCACATATGAGCACAAACGGAGCAAAATGGAGTGACGTAAATAGCATTTTATTATGTTGTGTTTTTCAATATATGACGGGCTAGCTTGAGCTCAAGTTAACCTTCCCGCTTCGCTCCAACGTACCCGGACGCCCAAGCTCTCTTCCCCTCAGTATGGTACCAAGCAATCCGCCCAGCAACAATGGCCAGCAGATTTAAAATCGTTTTAACAAGTGTAGTTTGATGGAACAAAAATTAATTTCGGGCACCTATGAAAACAAACGGAGCACTCACGAATGGCATGAACAAATT
Organism: Timema monikensis; assembly: GCA_902151445.1. Classification (NCBI taxonomy): domain Eukaryota; kingdom Metazoa; phylum Arthropoda; class Insecta; order Phasmatodea; family Timematidae; genus Timema; species Timema monikensis. Next base: position 146,918 of record CABFVZ010000405.1, read on the forward strand.
TTGATTTCGAAAATGTGACCGGCCAACTTGAGTATCAGGCTGGCCCACCACATTAAAATCGTTGCCACAGGCGTAATTTAATAGCTCAAAAGCTGAATTTCGGGCACATATGAGCACAAACGGAGCACTAACGAATGGCGTAAGAAAATTTGGAGTTCTAAAATATAGCGGGCCAACTTGAACTTCAAGCTGGCCCCCCACATTAAAATCGTTGCCATGGGTGTAATTAAATAGCACAAATGCTGAATTTTGGGTACATATGAGCAAAAATAGAGCACTAACGAAAGGCATTAGAAAATTTGGATTTCAAAAATGTTGCGGGCCATCTTGAACATCAAGATAGCCCGCCACGTTAAAATCGTTGCCACGGGCTTAATTTAATAGCACAAAAGCTCAACTTTGGGTACTTATGAGCACAAATAGAGAACAAAGAACTGGCGTAATCAAAATTAAAGTAGAAAGTTTTAAAAAATGGGGTGGCCCAGCTTGAAATCAAGTTGGCCCACCACATTCAAATCGATATAATTTGAGTAATTTAATAGCACAAACGCTTATATTTGGGCACATATGAGCACAAACGTAGTACCAAGGACTGTATAAATTTCAATTCATTTGGAGAAAGTGGCGGGCCAACTGGATGTACGTCAAGTAGAGACAGGAATAGATTACGACCTTGAATGATGTCGCAACCCTCCCCATATATGTGGCAATGGGTCTTCCCTGATGACTGGCGCCAGTTTAGTGGTTTGACAAGACAGGAATAGTTTTCGAACTTGAATGATGTCACAACCCTCCCCTTCTATGTGGCAATGGGTTTTCCCTGGTGAAGTCATTGCTCAGTCGCAACCTTAGCTGGTAACAGCTATAAATAGCAGCACCTGTTTTGAAATCCTTTCAATGTGTAACTTGTCATCCAACGACTAAACAAGATCCCCAGGATGAGTGATTATTCTTTGCTGAAGGATCTGGGTGAGTATATTTACTTTTTTAACAGGCACACTCATTATTTAGTTGTTGTAAAATCAAAGTGTATACATTTAATTTATTTCAAAATTACAATAAACCATGGAATAGTTGTCTAAATTTATTAATTTATATTAGGTATATGACAATTAAAACTATAGATAATATTAAGGTATCAAAGCAGCTAACTTTTTTATGACATTCGAATAAAGTTATGTGAACCAATGTTTATTAAAATCAAGGGTAGTTTATAAAAATACTTGATTCGTAGCTATAGTTAAATGTAAATAATTTGTTCGTAATTTACTAATGGCTGAATATTATTTTAAAATAGTATAAAAAAGAGTGTATATAATAAATTAAATACTGTATTTTCTTATCTAAGTGTTGTTTATTGAATATATTTATTACAAACTATAAAATTATTTGATGGGAATTTACTAAAAAACTAGATTTTATTTAAAAGATGTTTTGAACAAGTCTTTATTATAATTAACATAATGGTGTGTTTATTGATGGTAGTGTTTTAAAATACCACAATGCCTTCAGTTTCTGTGACCTCTGAACTCATGAAAGACGTTGCATAGTCTAGCCTAAATGTACCAGAAAACCAACCATTTAAAAATAATTGTTTGTGTTTAAAAATAACTCTTGTACTGTTCTAAAGTATCTAAACACTCATTCTCACCGCTAAAAATACTGTCCATTTTTATACAAAGCGAGTAGATCTGCAACGGTATCATCCTGCTGATAGGGGAATATAAGTAAAACCCGGCCGTTGGCCTAGGACGCCCATTACTGTCGAGCTTTTAATACAGACACCGAAAACAGGCTAACGCTTCAAAGTGAGGCGTATGATATCATAAAGTACACATTGCCTTAGACGAGCTAACGCTGCTAAATGTCTCAGATTCACATAACACTTTGGAGATTATTTAACTTACTATTATATCACATAGATAACCTGTTTAATATTTTTTAATTCAAGCTACACTGAATATCAAATTAATTGTTGAGTTGTATTTTTAGATTATTATTATTATTATTATTATAATTATTATTATTAGCACCGCGTCTTACTACCCGTTCGGGTTGTACGCACTTACGCTAATGTGTAATGGTAGGGTGATTGTGAGATGAAATGGAGGACCTACAGTTTAACGTGGAATCCGAACCACAGGGGAAGCCTGGCATTCCCCAAATTCACAAGATGTATTGTCAGAGGTGAAGGAAGGGTTTGGTATTCAGATAAATCTGTGCCGGGACCGAGGATTGAACCCCAGAACACACTACAGAAGTCCGACACCTTACTCCTAGACCACCAGGTCACCTGTATTTTTATAAAATGAGCTGTGGGGAGATCCGGAGACATTAGCGGATCTGATGGCCTGCGGCAGGCCAGGCAGTGGAGGCTAAAACACACAAACCGCTAATACAGAAGATGTCAGCTCCCTCCACCCGCTTTCAAGCCACGGGAAGACGCTGTCCCATTCCCATCATTCGCAGCCCCCATTCAACCAGTGGGAGATTTGTGGCCTCCAGGTTTCTTCCCGCAAGCCGGTTGTGTAGGGGGCAGGCAAGCGGGAGTCACAGACTCCTTCAAGGCGTGGATATGGTGTTGGCAGGGCCGTCATCAGCACCACAGACGGGAATTAGTGGTCCAGTGGAGTAAAAAAGTCAAGAAAGAATCGGTAGATATTTTCAGTTGAAATGTCGTTTCTACATCCCCAATCCTGCGAGTGTGCCAGCAGTGAACTCTATCTCTTTTCCGTCCCACACAGGCAAACCATTCTTGAATGTGGACAATGGATCCAGTACAAACCTGTTTCCTCCCTCACCGATGATTCGCCCATCGAATTTACCGTTACCAGTCAAGGCGAGTTCTATATCAATCTTTTACAGACTATGCTCTATCTAAGGGCCGCCATCAAGTAACCCGATGGTGGTGCTTTCACAGAGGTGGATCAAATCACTCCCATCAAAAACTGGTTGCACTTGCTATTCACATAGGTGGATGTGTTTTTAAACCAAAAACTAGCCTCACCACCCAGCAACATGAATGCTTATAGATCGGACATTGAGACGCTGCTCAATTACAATAGTGATGACAAAAGAACACATTTGTCTTGCGTTCTTTGGTTCGCAAGAGAGCCCCGGAATCTTTGAGAAGATTAATGCAGGCAACAAGAGATTTGAGGCCCGTCGCAGTCTCACAGCAAAAAGTTAGATGGTGGATCTTTTGAGGTATCTACACGATGACGTGTTTAACCAAGAGAAATACCTTTTGAATGGCATCGAACTCAGAGTCAAGTTGGTCTGTTCCAGAAACGGGTTTAGTCTTATGGCCGTCCCTGAACGCTCTCACTTTAAGATTCACATAGCTGAAGTTGGTCTTCTAGTGCAACGTGTCAAAGTAGCACCTTCTATACTGTTGGCACATGCCAAGGCATTAAACGTCAGTCCCGCAAAGTACCCCATCACCCGCATGGCATTAAAAATATTCACCATTCCTACGTGTGTGCAAGATAAATCACTTGACAACGTATTCACCGGACAGATACCCAAACGATGCATCGTGGAATTTGTATCAAACACTACGTTCAACAGAGACGCCACCAAAAACCCTATTAGCTTCCAAACCCGCAGCATGAAACATTTCTCGAGGTACGTGGATGGGGAACAAGTGACGTCGAAACCACTACAGCCCGATTTTTCAAACGGAAACAATGTTAGGTCCTACCACACACTGTTTTGTGGAACGGGTATCCATTTCATTAACAAAGGTAGTGACATCACACGGGAAGCTAACTAAGGGATATCATCTCAAGGCTTTTGATCTCACACCTAATCTGTCCGCCCACATGACATCGCTTTGGTATTTGACGAGGCATGCCTCTCTAAGTATTGAAGTGAGCTTCTCCAGAGATCTCACTGAAACTCTTAACTGTATTGTGTATGGGGAGTTTGCCAACATCATTACCATCGACAAGGACAGAAACGTCGGGACCGATTATGGGAGTTAATATAAGCGACTTACCGTCCCTTACACTCGTCATTTAAATCATGGCCATCATTGTAAATTTCCAGAGCTTCATTGGCGACAACAAAGAGTTTATCATCAAGAAACTGAGTGTTTTCTGTGTATACGATACATTACTTCAACATTTGGTGTTAAAACCCCCATACGCTACCAAGGAACTTTCAGCCGCTGTTAAGAAGCAAGCTGACTATATCGTAAGTAAACTGCATGGTATTCTTTGGGATAGTGGTGATGTGGATTACAGCCTGCTTGACTCCCTCATTTCCTGTCCCACAACGCGTGGAGAAACCGTCTACATTAAGGGGGCAGAAAAGAAAAATATTCTAGTCAAATACACGCATATGCCCGTCGTAGATCTGTACGACAGAGGTTGTTCGTCTTTGAAAACACTTAAATTGGGCACCAACATGTGCATGGCACATAATTCTGTATGGAATTTCTGTTTGGCGTCCAACGTTTTGGGACTCCGAGATTGGATGATTGAAGATGGACACGCACACTATAAGGCGTGCGCTGAAAACAAGCCCGTGGTTCCGTTCTGTACGGTCGGGTGTTTTCCCTGCTGATAAATTACCCGCAAGAATAGCGTGACCTGCCGCGTCATTAGCAATAATCCACACACCAAACCTGAGACGCATTGGGTCACCATCTTTATCGACAAGAATGGCGTGGGAGAATATTTTGACAGTTATGGTTTTCCACCCCGAATAAAGTCACATCTGGCATTTATACGCCAAAACACCTCCCGCACGTCTCATAGCACGCTACAACTTCAAAGCATCGCCTGAGACGTTTGTGGCCATTACTGTCTCATGTATCTTCTCTAGATTTTTCGCCTTCACACGAATCGCTTATAGCCAATTTATTTGACTAAATAATGGACGAAAAATGTAATTACTTGGTATATTTGTATTTTATATACTCGTATAATCAATAAATAGTGTAAAACTGAAAGCTTTCATAATTTCTTATTATACTTTAAAAAAATTAAACGTCATACTATAAATAAACAAATATTTATGTTAAGGATTTTATTACAATAAGGCCTATATAATCTATAAATTTAATACAACAGAAAAAACCTAATCAACACTAGGACATTTTCAATAAAAAAAATTCGCATACAAAATATCAGTATCAGGAAACACAAGTGTTTTGTCTGGCTAAATATTTTGATTCCTCTTTGAAGTTTGGCTTTTACTTTTTTTCACAATTATAAAATCAATTTAGTAGACTCCTTTGTTTTTTCTTCGCACCTTACAACCAGTTTGGGCTATACGCTTATATACTAGTTACGCTAATAGTTTTAGGTATTAGTAAGGTTATATTTAGAGAAAGTGTATCTGAATTTTGGTGCAGGGTGGCTGTAAAATCATTTTTGGGAAACTAATCTCAGTAAACCCGGCCCAGATTTAAATCTCGATCTCCCTGTCATAAGCAGTCTAGTCCAACACGATCTTAGTGGGTTACCATGTGGCCACCGAAGCGTGTGAGACTCCTTAAAACTGGTTCTACTTCCCTATGATATTTTATATATGCATGTTCTAATAACTAATTATATGTCTTCCATTTACGTACTAGGGTTAACATACAAAATAAATTCATTGCGGATTCACTTCAACCTTATATTAAAAATGTATAAAGTATGTTTTATTAATGATACCTCTATAAGGTCGCTTATTCAGTGTGCTTGGAGAGCTATTTGACCTATAGGAACGGCAGAAATTTGCAAACGTGTGTGTGTGTGTGTGTGTGGTGAATAGGGGTGAAGTGGGTAGGAGGCAGGGAAGGGTGCAACTATGCTCATAACTTGGGGTGGGGGATCTCCTTTACCGAGATTCTAGTCTCTCCCTCATACCCTAGTCCATCTGGCCCCAGTGTGTCCCATGGCACAGAATAGCACCATAACTCATGACTCGGGACCTAATAAGCCACTATCAAGTGTACAATAAGCCATAGTGAAGGGGCCCACAAACCTTCCCCCACTTACCCCTCAACATTCGCCATTCTCAAAAGCCATGCATCGCAGTTCACTTAAGAGACCCGAGCCTGGACACACATTACATGCTGGCATGATAAAGTAAGGTGACAATGTTGTAAGAGAAAGTGCAGGTTGATGACAGAAGTTGTTGGTTAAACTACATAGTTTAATGTGAGTACACTCTGATGCAAAATAAAACAAGCCAAAAGAATAACTAATATACGGTCAAGGTCCAAGGTTTAATACTAGTACTAGCAAGAAAAAAAAAAGAAATACTTTATTTATGAAGTGGATGTTTGAAAAATATATATATATATATATATATATATTGAAACAAATATATTTGTAATGTATAAAAAGTGCCACTATGTTTACTACTTATTAATTTAGCGAATTTAACGTTTACTTTATAATAAGTATTGAAATGTTATCAGTACTTGACTTAATAGCACACTTTTCCATGTCTCTAGATACGAGATTACTGTCGAGCCATAAAACATATATAAGTGCTATTTTCTACTATATTCATTAGAAAACTATTTAATTGGAATCAATATTTATATAAATAATAGTTTGTGACAGTGAAAGGGGGACTAAAATTTAATACTTATAAATTTTCATTAGAAATCCTTAATTTATATTGTTTCAAAAAAAAATTGTATAACAACACTTCATTATTTTTATTTATAAACAATAATATAAATTTCTTCAACATTATAATTTAAGTATACTGTTTTATGTAACACTGTGATGTACCCACCTTACCCCCTTGTGAAACTATGTTGGCATTACAGTTCCTCCACTTGTTTTCAACAGCGTCTTGTGGTTTATTTATTATTATATTATTCGTGGGGTGAGACGGTCTCTTAACCTGGCACCTTACGACTTATACTAATAATCATTCAAACACTATACTTAGATATTTACTAATTTAATGGAAGGATAAACCCATATACAAATATGACAAATATTTGTCAGCACCAACCACAATCGATTGAGGGAGCCTTATACCTTTAGATGATCATTCTAACCCTAAGTCTATATAAGTATGAGGTACTAGGCATTTTTGGTTGAAACAGTGATGAGATTAGGATTGCAACTTTAATTAGCTCCAATATGAGTGTCATATATATTCAAATGTCCCAAGCCATTTGTTTCCAATTAAAAATAAGTATTTGGCAAAATCTAAAGTGAACGCACACATTTGTTGCAATTTTTAAAATAAGAGTTATAAAAACACTTTTTAATATATCATAGCAATATTTATATGAAACGCTATTTTATTAAATTATTTTTTGTGTAGGATTATTACTTGATGACAAATGGGATCTCCTTAAGAAAAAAAGACTAAAATAAATACATTTTGAAGGGAAAATAATACTACAAAAGTATGGCTCAATCAACACCAAATGTTATTAAACTAATTTATAAATGAGAATGGATTAAATAGTCAACTTATTTATTATCTTTTCTTGATTAAAATCATCGCCGCATCTAATTATCATATTATTAAAATGGTATAAACAAGTGGTTTGAGCATTGGTGTATTAAGCCAAAGGTGTCAAGTTCGATACCCGTGTCCAGTTGTTGTTTTTTTCAAAATACAAAATAAAATTCATGATTTATGAACAATAAAGGTCGATTTTTAAAGAATAATTTGTAATATAAAATGTCTAACTAATAATTTTCAAGTAAAATCACCCAAAGAATATTGTAAAAAAACAAACAAATTTAACAAAATAAATTAAATTACAGCAATCAAATAGCTGGGATGAATTTCAAAAGGGTTCTTCTATTCTGATAATAGACAAAGCAAATACAAAAAGTTTGAACTCAATTCATTGGGATTTGAAGCCTATAGTGTGTTTAAGTATAGTTATGTACTGTACGTTCAGAGCAAGGGACAATTTCACAAGGAAAACTTCTTTATCCTTTTTGATATCAAAGGGAAGTTCATCAGCATCAACATTTTATGGACGTGTATGTATTATATTTATCTTTCATAAAATATTAAATTCATATTAGGGCTGCAGGAGAAAGTTGAGGTCATTTTATTGACACCTATTGGCAAGAATGCACTGATGGAGAATAGAGTATGTTAAAACTACGTAGACCGTATGGTTAGAGGTGTGAAATAAGTAGTCCAATCAATTAATAAGCATGTAAACGAAATGAAATATATATGTGTGCGATATCACTGTAGTTTCCGGACCAAGACACCTTACGTGGGTATTTAATGGGAACCTGAGAGTGTGCAGCTAAAGCTTATTATTTCCCCTTAAGATAGATGCCTGTGGCTTAATTAAGTATTGTGATTCTGACGCTTTAACCCATGTGACTAAACTCTTATGCTGGTTGGAAGGACGGTTTATAAAAGATAACATTTATTTACAGCCAACATTGATAACATTTACATTATTACTGGTGCTATTCAATAGATATTGATATTATCTCTCAACAAGGACAGTGGCAGATACCATTAATTGATGTATGATTATTTTTAAAGAGTTTTAGTAATTTAATAACTAACATATACTGTTCTTCCTACCAAATTCTTAAAAATTAAGAAAAATATTAACCTCAAATTTGGCATACATAAGAAAATCTTAAGGTGTGTAACGTAGGCATATTATAATTATTTATTCATGGAGAGTTGGACGTTATAAGACACGTGACCATCGATGTGGTAGGTCCAAGACCAATAAATACAAACTGTGAATCTTGTCCAATATACTAGGAGGAACTTAGGGATGACATAAATATATCACAAGAATAATATTTTACCGACGTCGGTGGCCGCATGGTCTATGCCATCACTCTCGCAAAAAACTTGACTGCCAATGACGGGTAGATCGGGGTTCGAATTTCACTCAGGTTAACGGAGGGTGATTGTTTCTAAATTGTTTGTTCACTCCTTTCATGAAAATGGGGGTAAATTTCCTTAAGTTCAACTTTCTTCATCCCTAATATACTAGAATAATTACAACTTATATCCCCTCACAAATTAAGCCTACTAGCATTCTATATTATTCCCATTTAATGTCCCTGATAAGTTTATTTTAAATAAAATGGACGTTAAATATCAAAATAATAAAATTAAGAATTAGTAATTAAATACAACCCACGCTGGTGGGCACGTGGACTAAATGTATGCTTAATATATACTAATATTATAAAGAGGAAAGATTTGTTTTTATGTTTTTAATGGATAAACTCAAAAACTACTGGACCTATTTTAAAAATTCTTTCACCAATATAAAGCTACATTATCAGCGAGTAGCATAGGCTATATTTTATTATGAAAATTTAATATATTCCTCATAAAATTGTCGATAGTATATAGTCGTTGGAAAAAAAAAAGTTGTTGAAGGGAAAGTGGGGTTGATGAAGGGGGCGGGGGGCTAGGGGTGAGGAAAGAGGAATGAGATGAAAATAGGAGGGAGGATAAAAAGAGGGAGGGGGCTATACAGTGATGGTAGAAATGTATTTTAAAAAAAATCTGTAAAATTTTTGTTTTTATATTGACATGATGGATGATTTGAAGCTTTGTTTTACAGGATTATTTACAATATTTTTATACGGGAAAGGGGGATAGTCTGGTATAATTTGTCAGTGATGGGGAGGTAGGGTATCGAAACTCGTTCACGTAGACTCAGGGTGGTTTTTAATAGGTGTTTTTCACCCTTCCTCCACGTAAAAGTGGTAACATTTATATTAAATTATACTTTCTTCTTTCCTACTTCTTTGGAGTAGTTATTATATAGTTCAAATGGGTAGTAAGACAAAAAAGTAATTTTAAAAATAAGTAGTTTAAATATGTATGACTAGAATAGGTATTAGAATATGCTGCGAAGAATAAATACATAAAATCTACAAATTTATTTTTAAAATCACTGAAAAAATAAATTTGCACTATTTTGATAAGAAGTTAAATAAAAATTAAAGTTACATTTCTGGTACATTTATATAAACTATGTTTTGCAAATAATGACGATTAAATGAGCAAATATATTTAAAATATTAATAATAAAATAAATAAATTACTTAAACCTTTTATAAAATTTAAAATAATATATAATTGACCTTGTAAGATTTGAAAAACTAGCTTCAAATTATTTCATTCAATTTAATAAGAATCTATTTATGACGGCGAATACATTATGTTATGTTATTTTCTATAAGATTAAACATTTATATTCTATATACTACAATAATCCTGATGGTGTATTCGCCAAAACTAAATGGTATATAGACGGCAGTTAATCCTTTGACACAAAAATAAGGATAAAAATTAGTATTTAATATAAATGAAAATATGACAACATTATAAATATTAATTTAAATCTAATTTACATTTAGAAAAACAATAATAAAATATTTGTAGCTTTTGAAAAGTTTTTATTTATTTATTTTATACCATATTTCAACGTTTTAAATTAATTTTTTGCTTATTTATATCATTATATTTGATAATTCAATTGACAGAAACTATTTAAAATGATTTAGATAAGTGTACTAGAGATATCATATGTTTTGTTATTATTTAATTTTATTAAAATAATTTAAACCAACTCTCTGCATAATATAAAAATATATATAATATCAATTTTATCAAACAGTGCTATTCTCGTATAGAAAATTTATTGAGATATAAAAACTGGACAATGGACTCAAGCCTAGGGACCTTTGGACTAATGTGTCCAGATGCCTTTTTTAAACTCTACTGAAATTAATACCAGGATAACACTCATAATCTTAATTAAATTGTATCAATATTTTGAAAGCTCCAGGGTTAGTTAATTGGAGGCATATTTATTTGATTAGTTTTTTCCTGTTTTTATAAATAGTTAATCTTTAAACTTGAAAAGTTAACTTAAAATTAAATGTGTGCAATAAAAATAAAATAGTATTTACCAAAAATGAATGTCAATAAAATTAATTTATTAAGTAATTAATGTTTTTACAGTTAACCAATTAATGTTGCTACGTATAACCATTTTATAATGGGTTCTAATGAGTATACAATTTCCTTTCAATAAATTACTTTAAACCATTTATAAATTTGGTTTTAATTAATCTCATCGTTTATCGGTTGCAAAAATTACTTTGCCAATTTGGGTCCTTGACGGATTATGTGAAGCCTTCATACTCGCTTAGCATATTTGGACAGTAAAACTTGTAGATTCTCCAAACAATTCGTTGGACTACGTAATGGGAAGGACGGGTCGAGCCATTTGGACTCTTGCCACCAATCAATAGATTGCCTCACTCTAAATTTGAATCTGCCTCTACAAACTTTTTTATTCTCTTAAGAAATAAAATTGAATCTTTTTTAACGTTAATAAAATAGGAAATTTTAATGAAACTTTGAATTCAGGAAAATCTAATGCCTTCCTAAGACCCTGCACTAGATTTAATAAATATTGACTTAATTGTTCAAGTTTTAATTTATTAGTTTGTATTTATTTTATTCTATTAACAAAAATGAAAAATTATTTCTGCTAGATAAATGCTAATACATTTTTATTCAGATTTGAAAATAAATGGCACTTAAGATAATCAGGATATTTAGAAATTGCTATTTATTATATACTGTAAATTACATTAACGAAAAACTTTATACTTAATTCTTTCAAAACACATGTATTTTTATCAAACATTATCTAACCAAAAATAAATATATCTCTCACTAAATCACAGTAATTATTGAATGCTTGAGCACATTTGGTGAATATTGACCGTGATATACTAGAAATTAGAATGTTTAATATTTGAGGTGAAATTAATAGACAATGCTTTTAAGATCATTCACTTTGTCAAAAAGAATATTAATATTACTAGACGGGCATTCAGTTTATTTTTACTAATTAGGGGAAGCAGATTATTAAAAAGTAGGTTTAATTACTACATCTATTTCAAGAATAAAATCAACATTATACGTCGTTTTGGATTTCTGAATATTTAACGCAATGGAAAACTTTAGTTTCTATACAGTGACGTAACTAGAGTTGGTGTCACCCCCTGGGCCTTTTCTCGTACCAGACTATACTGCATTCTTAATATTGTTTTTCGTAATAATCTTACTCGTAAATCGTAATTCCCGTATTTAACTGAAAGTAATGGCAATAGTAGTGACATAAACAGCTTGCAAAATTAAAATTACCCCTTTAAATTACAATACCATACACATAAACGAAATAGTTATATTTCCATTTACATAGATTCATTTGGTTAAGTGAAAAATCGGTAGTAAAACAATGGAGCTCGAAGCAAAAACGTTAAAAAATTTCATGAAAATTTGGTTCATTTTAACTCATTAAACTTTACCGTTACATGAGATACATTAATGTATTAGGTTTTCATAAACAATAACGGCCCAAATAATGTATAATTTTCATAAAAAATTCATATTGCAATAAATCCAAAATATTGTAGATAGAATATCAGAGAATTTGACAAAATCAGCAAGTATAAAAACACCAGCAATAACTAAAACAACAGCACTTGTAAACGAAATTTTAAGCGTCATTCTGATTGGGTAATAAAGACAACTCTTGCTGGAGCGCGTGCACGTTAAAAGGTTCAAAAAGTGTATAAGCATAGCGTTGTCTTTGTAGGTATATTTATACAGTAAGATACATGTAATCAGTGCTTACGAAAAATATTTTTGTGGTAATAACTAACTACAGTGATATTTTTATAGTAAATTTCTTCCAGAAACACTACGCGAAGTTTGTATGGACAGTCACCCGCTTCGGTGGCGTAGTTGGCTAACGCACTTGTCGTGTTGAGCTCGACTGCTGGGGACGGGGAGATTGAGGTTCGAATCTCGGTCGGATGAACTGGGGTGGTTTTTCCTAAATGGTTTTCCCCTCTCCCTCCACGCAAATGCGGGTTCACTTCCTCTAATTCAACCTTTTCAATTCCTAACCCATTAGAGTAATTAGTACTTAAAGCTTATAACCCGAACGGGTAGTAAGACGCGGTGCTAAATATTATTATTATTGTATGGACAGTCACCTTGGTGTCACCCAGTGACGACTCTGTCTTTAAACTTTTACTTACATGAATATAATATTTCAATGTGGCTCAATGCCAAAATATTAATGTAATACTAAATTACACATTAATGTTGGACAAGTGAACAGGCAGTCTAAGGCGTCAACTTCATCTTGTCTGGAGATCAGTGTACATTTTTTTTTCTAAAATGGATTTCCCTTCTTTCCATCCTGACAAATGTTGGTACATTACCTATAAATTTTACCTTCCTCAACCAAACCATACTGAAGTAAATATGTGAATAACCTGGATGAGTACTGATACTCTGTGCCCAAAAATTATTAATAAGAAAATAGTTTTCTTAATATTTGGTCATGCATGTTTAATATTTTTCATATAATTTAGATTTATTTAAAATATTATATTTGTTGCATGTTTGGAGATATTTTGTAACGCTTACTAAATCATTTAATATATTATCCCAAAATTCCATGCAAAAGCTTAGGTTTTAACATCTAAAAAGAGTGAATTCAGTAAATGATTGAAACACTCTACAAAAGATTGTAGTGGAAGAAAATAATTATAAAAAGTAATTTAGATTTTAAAATATTTAAGGAATTAATAGACATCAGATATTATTTCCATCACCTCATACAGTAAAAAATAAATTAAATTTTTTTTTGTGAAAAATATAGCCAAGGAATCTCAATATAGAGCATGCCTTTCATATTGATCGTTATGGCCGTCTATATTAAAGACTATCCCCTTTTTATCGCGCTTTCCCCCCCAAAATACCAATTCACCACCATCTTCCTACTCTCTCAATCTATAAACTAGCCAACCGAACCCTTATTATGCTTGAGTTAAACACCCCTTAGAACAACAATACCTTATTGTTGCACACTCCCACAAACTAAACTCGTTGCTGAAGAGTATGCTCATGGAATATCAGAAATGTTCAGTTGATGGACTTTGAGTACAGATCAAAACTTTTTTAATTAAAAATAATAGATTTAAATTCTACTCAAAACGTAGGTTGAACAAAATATATATATGACTAGTTAAATCTCAGTGAAAATGAATAAATGAATTCTTAAATTTTAATTATGTAAGAGTGTTTGGCTTTTTTATATAAAGTATATTAACTTTAAAGAGCCGTCTAACAGACATTTCTGTCCACAGGTGGTTAGAGAGGTTATAATATATAGCATATGCCTTAGATCAGTGTCTCCCAACCTGTGGTTCGCGTATGCTAAGGAGCACGGGAAAATGTTAAAGTATTACGTGGCTGAATAGTATTATTAATAACTTATAATTTTATATTAGAATGTCTGAGGCACAAATTAACGCAGATTATGGCTTTTTTAACTTATAACAAATGATGTGTAAAAATTTGGTGTGATTCTTTATTTTTTAGCGGAAGGTAATATGGACAAATATAAATGTATACTATTATTAAAATGTATTAGACGATTTATTAAAATTTAGTGTGATTGTTTATTCTTTATCAGATAGTAGTCTATAATAAATATATATGCATATTTATATATATTATTATTATTAATAAAATGTAATCCGGGATTTATTAAAATTTGCTGTGATCCTTTATTCTTTAATAGATAGTGCTCTATGTATATATATCAATATATATATATACATATATATCAATATATATGTACATATATATCAATATATATGTACATATATATACATACATATATACATACATATATATACATACATATATATATTCACATATACATATATATATACACATACATATATATACATATATACATATACATACAAAATATATATGTGTATATATATATATATATATAGTCTGATGAAGTATAAACGATCTCAACAAATTTTAATAAACCTATTAATAATTTGTAGTAATAGTATATTTATATATATATATATATGTGTATACTATTACTACAATTTATTAATAGGTTTATTAAAATTTGTTGAGATCGTTTATACTTTTACAAATTTTAATAAACCTATTAATAAATTGTAGTAATAGTATACACATATATATATATATACTATTACTACAAATTATTAATAGGTTTATTAAAATTTGTATGTATATATATATATATATATATGTATATATATGTATATATGTATATGTGTATATATGTATGTATATACATATATATACATACATGTATGTATATGTATGTATATACATATATATACATACATGTATGTATGTATATATAGATATATATACAAATTTTAATAAACCCCTTAATAAATTGTAGTAGTAGTATATATATACATATATATGTATACTATTACTACAATTTATTAATAGGTTTATTAAAATTTGTTGAGATCGTTTATACTTCATCAGATTATATATATATATATATATATATATAATAAGTATGTGTTTGTGTGTACAAACATATGCAAAATTTTGTAAAACACTGATTGATCTAATGAATTCTGGTTTGATTCTTGAAGGTTATGAAAATAATGTATAGTTACGCTTTTTTCGGAAAAGGTTTGTTCAAGAATAGAAGCAGGTTGATTAAGTTATATTTTCTATATACACCTTCTTTATAATTTTAACTCTGCTCTAATATCGATAAAATTGACACTTTTCTATATAAAAAAAAAGCCGGTTTCATAAAAAAAAATGTAACAATTAATAAACATCGATATATTATCTTTGAAGGGGTATTGAAAAGAATAACATAAAAATTTCACTCGCTCTCGAGAAAACTGATATTTCCAAACGTATGATTTTTCCGTATGACCTGTCCAGTAGCTAGCACTATATACTGTTTCCGTGATCCATCTGTTCTTGTTGGCGCGGAAGGATACTTTGGTTGTTTGTGAAGTGACGCCACGACTTTCACTCTCCCGCCCTCCATCCCACAAAATAGGTTTTAGACTTTCACTCTACAGGGCCAAGGGCCTTAAGTTAATACGTATGTGATGTGCTGTTGTAGTACCTTCAGAAAAAGTGCATAAAATTATTATCAATACTTTTCTTGTCATTAAACACATTTAAATATTCCAAACGGTACTCCCCACACACAAAGGCATTCGTATCACCTGTCTGGTTCTTTGCCAATGGAAAGATTTGTTTTTATCTAACTACTGTCGAGTGTAATTATGTATTTTACCCTTAAAAAAATGTCTTCTCTAGCTACACACAAATGAGGGATTACTTTATTTCAAGATTACCTTACTCACTACTACCTTATCAAAGAAACTAAATTTATATCCATCATAGATAGTATAATTTGGAGAGTAAGAATTATGGGTGTACCGTTGTGGATACCAATGAATCGTTATTAGGCAATTATTAGTGCATTGGCAAATAATCATAATCAGTGATTGTTATGCCGATTAATCTTTTTTGTAAGTAAAATTTAAAACAAAATTTTCTAGGTTAGAGTTTAGTGATCAAAATAGCAAAAAAACACTTATATACACACTGCATCTGGGTTGTGGGCTATGCAAATTTTATATAACCAAATTAACAAATATAAGTTCATATCGTTGATAAAAATAACAATCTAGTTCCAAATTTCGCAGGTTATACAAATATTAATCACCGGTTATGCAACGATTAATCTAAAATTAAGATTATCAAAGCTTTAACTGTTGATTATTAAGTAAATTATTTTTGTATTAATTAAAACCATTTTTATCTTTCTCTTAAACATATTCCCCAATAGATATTAATAAATAATCGATTATCGAGACTAGTCAGTGTAAATAATCGTAGCATGAATAATTATTATAAGCAATCGGTAATCGATATCGTTAATTGGTTTTACTGAATCGGTACACTTCTAGACTAAAAATATTAGTACATAATGATAAATATTCATCCTTTACTGGCACAGTTTTCACTCAGATTAGCATCCTGATGATGGAATGAACACGGTTCGAATCCCAGTCAGCTCCACTGAGAATCTTTTTACAAAATGTGGGTATATTACCTCTAAGATAATTTCAACTTCATCCTTATCCCAATGAGTTATTAGCATGCATTAATATTTTGAATAGCTATTCACACGGTTAAGCGGCAACAAAAACTATATCAAATTAGAAATTTCAAAATCCGGCTGTCCACTTTTTGATAGTTTCCGGTTGTACAATACAATACAAAGCTAGCTATGGCAATCACAATCAATCATGGTAATTAATAAATTAATAATTTGGGATGAGCCCTAGAACCCTTCGAATCTCTAAGGATATTCGAGATTTTAGAATTCGAGAAAATTTCGAATTCGAGACTCAAATCCTTAAATATATATATTCTACAATGTTTCAAATGAAATTTGAATTAGAGCTATTATACTAATGGTTTGTAACTAACTAATAAAGGATTGACTCAAAAACCAGTAATTTAACATTTAATTGAATATATGTATGTTATTAAGAAGGGATTATAAAAAATAATGTTAACATATGGTACTATTTGTATTTTCTCTCATACTAGTATATTTATATTACCTATGAAGTTCATAACTTTTTCCAACACACGTATTCGGATTTATAATCGGAATTCAAAGTTAACTAGGAGATTCGGACTCGTAAAATATTGGATTAGACCCAACTCTAATTAAAATAAGTTAAATGTTTGAGACCAAATTTTAACTGGTTCACAAACTGGGTGCACACAAAGACGCAACCCGTTAAAAACGCAATATTTACCTAAGCACAATCATAAAATAAGATAAAGGAACTTATATACACTGTTACAAAAATATATTGAATAAACGAGTATCACATTTCATAAAATAGCATAAATAAATAAATAATATCCACATTTACAGAAACATATTAAACAATAAGCCCATGATTTTTCCCAAGAGTGTCACTGTTCATCGAGCTATGTCACCATATTTTTTAAAAAAAATCTAATTGTTATATCGCTGCTTGATAGGCAATAATTTATTTTTTGAATTTTAGCATTGCTATCACAATGCTAATGGATCCTCTTTAAATAATATTTAGTTTTTGTACTCATTTAAATTTTAGAATGTTCTCATCTGCCTATACAAAATTCAAATTTGTTACCATACCAAGAAGGTTTTTATTTTATCCAAATCCTGTCCTCTATTTTTAAATTTTCAACTTTTCAAATTGTATGGTTACTGTGTCCTTTTACAAACATAGAAAATTTAAATTTTCTTCCTTCCTGAAAAGAATATTATGTAATAATTTTATAAATATTTTAATCTTTTGAAATTTCGATCTCTCTACATCTTTTTTTGAAATAAACTAATACGAATTTCAAATATTAGTATCTATTTGTATATTTGGTGCTGTCTCTAGACCTGTATGCGAAATTTTAGTTTTATGCCTCATCTAAGAAGGTTTTTTTTATATTATGAGTCCCATTTCTTAATTCCATAGCCCAATTTTGAAATTTCCCAATCTCAGATTTTTCTGGTTGTATGAGGAAAGCCCCACTACATCACTGCCAAGCACATTTTCAAAATTCCAGGACCAGTGATTGTGGATACACGGTGAAGAGTGAGTCGGTGAGTCATTAACTGTTCTGAACCCTCTTAGGTGTATACATTTTAAAAACACTTCAAAGGTATCATATAATTCTAGAAAGAAACATTCAATTCAAGTTTAAATTATGGTGCTGTGGGAAATAAAAAACGAATGTAGAGTATTTCAAGATGTGTTTTAATCAGCGGCCTCCACCATGGTTCGGATTCCACGTTAAACTGTAGGTCCTTCATTTCATCTCACAATCACCCTACCATTACACATTAGCGTAAGATGCGTATAACCCGAATGGGTAGTAAGATGCGGTGCTAATAATAATAATAATAATAATAATTTAATCAGCGCCTCAGCGCTCTCGGATACTGCAAAGGTTAACTTAAGCTTCCCTTAATCACAACATTTATTGTAAGGACAATTGATTGTCTCCTCGCTGATGAAAGAGAGAAATTAAAGTCGTACAGCCTTTTTTTTTTATTTCTGTTAGATAAAAGAAGAAGGATGAAACTTTGGAAAAGGTGGGGGAGGGGAGACGTGACATAAAGTTTTCGTCTTCAACTCTTTTGAATGACGAAACAACATGGTAAGTTCTCGTCGTAGACACGGGAGACGCGCTCGTGACTTCATATTACCAAGTTGGTTCTCTTGACGAAACTAATTTCAGTTCCGAGGTTCTCTGAGAGAACATTAACTTTCAACAACTTCTAAACATAGCCCAACCAACCACAAAAAAAAAATTATATTAGATTGTCGATATCTTAATTTGAACCTAAGTTATTCCGATTTGGAAATATGATGCCTTAACTTAGTCAGTATAGCACCTACATAAGAGAGCCATATTTGATCCCAGAAACTGCTTCACAATTATCCCCCCTTCTGCAGCCGCATTGTCTGAGGTATCACTCTCGCAATATACTGAACTTCCGATGGTTGGGATATCGGGTTTGTAATCCGGGTTTGGTGTACTAAGGGTTGCTTTTTCTAAACTACTTTCCATTCTCTTTTCACACTAACGCGGATACACGCCCTTTGAATTCAACCTTTCTCAAATCAACTTTGGTTCCCGCATGGTCTAACGCGCTACTCTTGTATTAGACTAGACTATTGAAGATGGGGAGATAGAGGTTCTATCCCAGTCGGTCGCTCTGAGTGTGGTTTTCCTTTTAAAAAAAAAGCCATTCTCCCTTCATGCAAATGTGGTTGCACTTCATCTAAATTAAACCTGCATCATTTCTAACACATTATTTAGTGTAATTAGTACAGTAAATATGCATTTAATACAAACGTGTAATAAGACACGGTGTTTTAAAAAACTCACTGTGATGTTAGGCATTTGCGTATTAATAGATTAACGGTATTTGATCTTGTTGCGACGGTAGACTTCTGGTGGAAAGACATATTATTTTTAAATAAGTTACACAAATGCTACTAAAACTATTTCTATGTAGGTTTCTTTATACGTCAAGTTATATGATATACTGTCACTGGCACTGTGTGAAATACAGGCGTTCTATAAAATGCCTAGGCTTTCTATATAATGCCAGAGTGCTTTTGACCAAAATATGAAATAGACGAGCTTTGCTGTTGTATTTCATACTTATTTTCAAGTTCTTTGTCTTTTTGAAGTCCCGGAATATGTTATCAATTCTTTTATCAAGTTATATTTAAGTCTTGCACCGTTTTAATGTAGGTTCACCCAATTCGTAGGATGTAAGTTGGTCAGGTTAGGTTATTTTAGAATAGGGTAGTTAGGTAAGATAAGGTTAGATAAGCTATTATTCTAGGTGACATATAATGACTGGTTATTCTATAAATTTCATAGGAAAAGTATGAAATACAACAACGAAACTAATTTATTTCATACTTTGCTAAGACCACTTAGGAACTATATAGAAATCCTTGGCATTGTATAGAATGCCAGGCCTACACACATTTCTTTTTTACAATACAACACTCACGTTTGATAGATACTATCAAAACATATAAAGTAATAAAAATGTTTGTAATTTTAACCATAAAAAATATAAATGTATTTTTTAAACTGTTCTTCTTACCAAAAACATGGTATACGTTTGTGATATTAGCCAGTATTGTCATCAGGTATGTAAAAATAAGTGGTAAATAGTCTTTTGATTAAAATCTAAATATTTTAAACAATGAATCAAACATTAAATAAAAGTGTATAACATATTTTAGTATTATTTTACACTTTAATTTGTATTGAAAGATTTTTCCTCTAGTTAAACATTTAATACATAATAATTATAGTTTTATTAATAAATTATGTCTATGCTCGTATGAATAAAGCAATATTGTCCATCTAGTTGTATATTTGAAATCAATTACTGGATAATGACAAATTACTGAAATGACAAATTGTATTTAAAATAAAGAATTTTTAGATATGTAAATAATTATCATAATTAAAATTATATGTGATTGTTGAGTCCAACGTTACATAATAATTGTTTATTAAAATAATGAGTAATTGTTTTATTCAATGGTGTTTGAAATACTCGTACATTACTTAAACTAAAATGTTTACACTTATTAATTTTAACTACCACATTAAAAATATTTTAATAAACCTTTTTTTACACATAATATAGTAATTAGTTTATGCATTGTTTAAAAACTCATAGATATCCATTCGTTTCTACCGCATTACATTTCACTTGTTTTGAAATTGAAATTATTATTGGACACAGCTTACATTTTAAATTACTTTCCTTCTCTACCGGTATGTTTAATTTCATATGTAATACGAAGCTTTTTTTACTGAACTAGAACATTTTACGGCACGTTTACCATAACACAAAACCTGACTAGGAATAAATAAAGTAGATTATATTACCCCTCAAACACACACGGTTTGGAGAATATTTTTAGTCTTCACGTTCACTTTATCAATATTTATTCGTAAAACCGAGTATCACCATGTGATATCTGGTGCAAACATTTAAATCACGCGGGAAATTTGACATGTTTTTAACTTTAAAATCTACTGTGGGGTTTTCGAAACCTTTTTAAAATAACCTCCTGGAATATTAATTTCACAATGTTTGGGAACAACATTTTTGCTCTCGTTATTAACAAGGTAAACAAAGATCACATTATTCATCTAGCCGGAAAATCTAATTTTTACCGCGTATGAAGTTTTGTTAAATTAGATTGACGCAATGAATAAGAGAACTGTGAGCCCTCTATACCAATTTAGGTATAATTAAGGACTCAAATGTAAATGGCGACCTTTCGTTGGTTTTAAAATGAGGGGCCATATACCATCAACAGTGAACGAAACCAGCTCCGAGAAAGGCCAAGCGCCACGAACGTTTTCAGCATCGTATCGGGAAGATCATATGCCATTGTCGGGAAAAACCACACGCGCGTTCTCCCCCACCGTTCACCCTCTTTGAGATCTGTGTACGCTTTGTTAGGGAAACCACCTTCATTACAGTTACACTACCCCCCATCCCCTCATCACAAACCCCCTTGACGAGGGTGCACCGTAAAGCTCTCCTCTAATCTACGAGCTTTTGACCTTTTTGTTCACGAACGTCTGATAACATTACACGTGGTGAAAAGAAAAAGGGTGGAGGGGTTGAAGGGTAGCTCTTAGTATTCCACATCTTCAATTTCATTCATTTAGAGGTTGGATTCAAGGTAATCACGATGTTGTGGTTGTTAAAAGAGAAGTTTTAGTCCCTACACAACGACGTCTCCCTCCCTTTCACCCGACGCCTATCTGACACTTCTGATTGTTCCAATGGTCGCTGTGACGTCAAAATCCTCTAAATTGTATCGTGAGGCAGCTTTCACAACAGCAAAGACCCTTTCCCCCTGTGCCCAGCATAGTGACGTCAGTCCTGTCATGTGCCCAGCACATGTGCAGTGTTGAGTCTCGCTCAGTTATCAATGCTCGTGAGCATGTGTGGATTCCCTTCCCTGGGTAAGATCTTCGATGAGTAGAGGTGTTGAATACCAATTCCTGACCCCTAACAGCCACAATCATACAATCTACTACGTACGAAAATCTCATTATTGGTGATGCCTTGATGTATCTTATATCTCCCGTGTGTACTTTATCATTTACGGGCACTCATTTAAGAAGCTTGTCTATACTTGAAACATGTAAAAGCAATTTGGATAGTTCTAAAACAATTATATTATACCAAATACGTAGTAAATAAGTTTGGAAAGAGAGAAAAAAAACATTCTTTTCTGCATATTCTATCAGCCTGATTCCGGATGGACAGTGAGATTTTTTTTAACTCCCTCTTGTAAGTCGAAAGACCGAAAACATGGTTAATGTATGAATTAAATAATCTACAAATATAGCACATTCGGTGTAGAGGCTCATTAATAGCTATGGTTAAGTAGCAAGAACAGGTTATCTAAGTGATGTATGTATACGCTGTAAGAGTCTTTTTTCTGAAAGCTGCCAAACAGAATGAGAAGGAATCATTAGCTAAAGAATGGGAATAAAAAACCTCTGGCGACTAGATGGCTGCTATGTACAGTCAATACGGGAGAAAAAAGTTTTTAAACGTGGTCCACATTAGTTAAAAGGTAAAGCGAGCTTGACAATAAAAATAAATTCGTCTCTTATAAAAAAAAAAATGAAATGAGGATCAAGGTGTAATTTGAACATTAACTTAACTCTAAAAGAGTTGTTTTAAAAATATAGTCACACATCTCCCAATTACACAACTTAGAAACTAGCTCAATTATAAACTAATCAA
This sequence comes from Timema monikensis, assembly GCA_902151445.1. Taxonomy (NCBI): domain Eukaryota; kingdom Metazoa; phylum Arthropoda; class Insecta; order Phasmatodea; family Timematidae; genus Timema; species Timema monikensis. The sequence continues at coordinate 170,142 of CABFVZ010000405.1, forward strand.
TAAGAAAAATTTCCAGAATAGCTCTAATCTCGTCTTACTAGCCATATAGACTAAATATACTTTAATCAAGCTGATGTGTAATGGTTGAGGAAGGTAGATTTTAGAGAGTGGCAATGCATGCGACCAGGATTTGAACCCCAATACCAATGTTATCGGCAAACCGAACTAAAACTTTCAACTGACATTTATAAGGTTGGAGAACTGTTGAGCGAATGAAGCTCAATTCCATTCTCCTTTCATAGTACCAACATGTCAGCGCCCCCCACTAAACGAGCCCATATAAATATTCTTCTTATAACTCTATCCAGTCAAATTAACTAGAAGTGTGAATTTATTTTAAAGGCATTAGCTGTTAACCAAAGAGTGGTAATTAAATCCCACGATACTGAAAGTCATGTTGGACAGTTATTTAATGTTTTATAGAGCATATACCAGGACAGATCTGGACCTTGACTTAAATTATATTAGGACTTACTGACCTAGACGTACTGTAAATATACAAAGATTAGAGACTCTTTCAAGAGATCTTAGCATATACTTTAGTCAATTTTGGCTTCTTCTATAACCAGTAGGTCTCTCTGTAAGACTCATTGAATAGGCTTACAACCAAATAATTATGACATATTCCATAACAAAAGAATAATTACATTATAATGACACTGTACACTTTCTTGTTGCGTATGGGGATAGCTACAGAACAATGGTAGATAAATCGCATACAAATATTTCTACAAGAGTAAATTATAGTCTCATATATGAATCCAGGCATCCTAACGAAGGTAGGATGGAAAAGGATTTCTTCTTGACGTTATTCGATACATAAGGTACTACTACTCTTTACGAGATGAAAGAAACATGTGTAATTTTCAAGAAGCTTTCTCAAATCAAGAACTTTGCTGCCAAAACTTAGGGTGGATGTACAATGGTACTATCGAAATGATAATAAATATATCTAAATACTCAGCTTTCACAATAAGTGATCAAGCTAAAATTCCCTGATGGTTTAGCCAAAAGTAGAGCCTTGATATACAAAGGAGAAAGGGCGATGCTTTCCCCTTTCGGTTTTAGATTTACCCTTTAAACCTACTGATGTTATCAACCCTCAACGTTATTCATCCTAACCGAATTTCAGGGATGTACTGAAACTCGAGGGCGTTCCGCTCCCTTTCCAAATAAGGTATATCGAACGCTTTATAAAAGTGAACGATATTTCCATGAATTTATACAGTGCAAAATATAATAGGACTAATAAATTTAGACATGGGAACATATTAGTTATGGAACAAACCGCGTAATAATGCTTGTATATGCGGTCTTTCATCACACGATAATGGGACTGTTTCCATCATCCAAGTATTATGCGAGACTGGAATCATTGTCTAATGAAGCCTATCAAAGAAAATATTGCACGTGAATTTCATAATTACATAAGACACAGCTTTGCCAGAAGACAGACACAGCTTTGCTAGAAGACATGTTAGCATGCGAGGAGTGAACTAATTACTATATACTGATCTGATTGAGATGATACCTTAATCTAGATTGAATATAGGATACAAGTACTTTCTCAGCGTCAATTCCAAACGGGCTTGGGCTGTACCCTTCAAGATTAATAGAGGTAAATACGTCACTGCAGCTATGGTAAATAGCCTTGGACAGGTGACCGTAAAGAGTCTACCCGCCGTATTTCATCTGCAGAAAGATAATGGAAGCGTGTCTTAAAACATGGTTTCCAAAACTCTCATATAAAGACAGTGGATAAATCATTATTCGAAATACAGCAACGCTGTGTTGTCGAATGACTAAACCGAACGCTCAAGAACATGGTGTAAACAAGATTCATCAAGATAGGACCGATAGACGTTAAGGACTATAGTATTTCACATATCGTATCTCTGCATGCTAAGACAATTAACCCTACATTGAACAGGTTTAAATTCTGATATACCGTTCATATCAGTAAACATTTTTTTTTTTTTTTTTAGAAAATGGTATTTCGCAAACTGATCTGAAGTGCTGTTCAAGATACTTAAAGTCATCAAGCACAATTCTAGAACCTTTTTACTAAAAGATATACGAGAGTTTAACTTATCACTGATAGATTCTACACTAATAAGCTTAAAAGTACACCACATCAGTACGTGTATCTTGTAGATAGGTTGATTAGATATTCTGGAGATAGAGGCTATGTCAAATGGCTAGGTTTTGTTTCATCATACAATTCGTGGATAGATGCGACCAACATTGTCTAGGTAGGAGACAACAGCTTCCTCCACCACTCTCATTGACTATACAAACTTGCGCACGTAGGGAGAGTTTCACTGCATTCGAGATGTCCAAACAATTGGCGTAATGTTTGGGGCAATTGTTGGGAGCAGATATTTGTGGTGGTGGGATGACGTATTTAATAGAAAAGGATGAGCGTGGGTACATCGAATCCGGTTACAAGTTACTCCACTAGCCGGGAAGCCATTATCGTGCTATGTGGGAGCTATGTGGGAGCCCAGCCTGTCCATCTAAAGCTGCACCGATAGCTGTCCCATCTCTAAATTAAAGAATGGAGACAGACTGGAAGTTCTGTGCGTCAAGTATTCCAAGGGTGACCTTCTGGATAAAGACAATATGTGCGAGGCATTGGACCATGTTGAGAAGGAGGAGTACGACCGGGTTAAGTACTTGCGGGAGCTCGAGAATTACAAGACCAATTCTTGGTATATTCTCACTTTCCAGTGATAAAGAGGTTAAGGTTAAACAGTCAGGTGAATGGAGTTTAAATTTTTTTAATGATCTCCTAATCGCCAGCCACCTTTGGATACATTTCTTATAAATTCTAGCTTTTCTTCTCTATTCTTATTTGTGTACGAATGTGGATGGCCCATTGGTAAATTAAGATGGGGTTCTCAAAACTATAAAAATTTAAATAAAGTTTTTCTGTTACTGCATCTTACTACCAATTCGATCTTTACGCAAATTGAAGTAATAAAAAGTGAATCTTACAAATACATATGGTTTATATATTTTTTAATTGATATTTTTCTTCATGTAACAAAACGTATTCTTCTCGGTTAGAATTATAATACAAAACCAATTGTCAACTATCAATAAACATCCTAGGTAGGCTTGATTAATTTTTTTACTTACTTGGTATGCTAATTTGACATAAACAAAAGCTTAAATTTCATCAACACACTTGTAATAATTGCTCGGATTCAAAATTAGTATGTTTGTCACAAAGTATAAGATACGCTTAAGCAAACCTTGAACTTTCACAGTGGACCTTGGTCTATACAGTTATACTTATTATTGCTATGTTTTATCATCATCATAAAATATATTGTTCTAAGTAAAACCTACCTTAAAACAATCATAGTTGGCTTTACATTAAAATAGTTAGACACCACACTTGCCAAATATTAGAGCAACATATTTTAGATGTCATAGTTTAATGAAAGAAATTTTATTTACCTTATATGGTTTATTTTACTAATAAAGATAGCGGTACCCCATCTCTTTCATGCCAATATTTTCTAAACCTCCATTCACTCTTTCAAAAAAAATTTATATCCGTAGTGTTTTTACAACCTATATTCCATTTCTTTCAATCACACTCTCTGTCCTCCATGTCTTCCAACCCCCCTCCCCCTTTCCCCTTTACACGTGCATTATCATTTCGGCTACGTTCCATTGCTCTTCTTAGTTTCTTCTGAGATTCCCTTCCCTTCCCTTCAGTGCCATAACAGCCGCCATTACTTACACAATACCTCCACCGCGGAAATCGATCAAGTGTCTTCAATCTCGGCCTCGATCACGCCCTATGTTGGCCCCTCGGGGGTACCCTACCCTCGCACGAACTCTCTCACCCCTCCATCTTACCCCAACCCACTCCATTCCCTAAAAGGTCTCACCCTACAACCTAGCACAGGGAGTATCATCTACGACACTGCGGTAAATCAAAAAGTTAACTGCTGAACCATCGTTGACATTTTCCGACGATGTCCCATTCCCTGTTTTCTTAAAATAAACACATTATTTTGCCAAAGGAGCTTCCAGTCGGTGTATAAACGATGTGCTTCTTATAAGAGAGTGATTTATATTAGATAGTATTGTGCTATTGTGTTTATTCTAAAGGAAAAATTCATGTGAAAAAGGGACATTAATGAGTATCAATATGAATAAATAAACTCAATGGTAGTATCTACCAAAGTAAAGAGAACATAAAGGTAGCAATACATGCAGGAATTGGTGCTTATGTCACCCAGTAAAAAGGAGTTATATGATAATTTGAAGACAGACACTTTTTTAATGTGTTATGACGTTACCTGGATATTGATGTTGATTTTAAAAGTTTATTCATTATTAAAATTCCAAAACATGACCTGATTTTTAACAACTTAGTTTGTCTTCCATATATTATCTTTGTGTATGTAACGCGCTGACTGGTGGACCGAGTTACATCACAAGCTCAGTAAATCCGATGGTTTCATCTGGCTCTGCTTTCTATTCTCTTTACATTGGTGTATTTTTAAATACAAAATTGTCTATTTTCTAGATTCAGGTTAAATATATTCAAATCAACCCATTTTTCATGGCCAAAATAGACTCACCCTTTTGAGATTGAAACAAGTTGATGTAGGTACTTGACAACAGACACATTTGTGGTCACATAGTATAATTAATTACTCGAGAAATAGACAGGATTTCTAGTGAATTATAGGTTGAGGTTAAAACAATCCCGGTCACGTAGACTTAAACTAAGGGTGGCTTACAAGAAGAAGTTTTACACTATCCCTCGACTCCAATGAAATTATATTTATTCTAAATTCTATTTTATCCCTCCCTACTCCATTTAATTAACTATGCAGAGGTAAATAATAATAATCTGCATGCTTACTTAAATGACGTAAGAACGTGTAAAGTAGAATTTATAATAAATGTACTCGCATATACATATATTATCGTTACTTGGCATGAATGTAATCATTCAAATTTTATCCAATTTATGTTCTAATAGATAAATTTAGGCTGCATATGTGTCTATTTGTAATGTTACTGATTTGCCCCTAAAGAATATGTGAGAGCATTGACAATAATATCGTCCTAATTTTATAAACGTATTTTATTTTCTTTAAATTATAATCTATTACATGGCGCTTGAAGCACTTCTTCTTCCAAGAAGGTACACGCTACTGTAAGTGACGTCAGAGCGCATCACGTTAGTAAAGTCAAGTTGACAATATAAAATTTTTAAATAATAACTTCCTCTTCTGGAAAGTTCGAATAGAGATTTTAAAAAGTAACTTGAGTCAGTTTCCAGCTCTCGAAGCTCCTAGTAAAACCGAGATGTTTTTGTCTTGTATTTTAATTTTTTATAACACAACCTTCTCGAAGCTTCCATGAGCAATGGATATATACAAAGAATGGTGCAATGTAAGGACACTACTCACTACTCACTAGTCACTAGCACTTGGAGTCCAGTCCTTGAACTACTCGGACTGCAACTCCTGTCCGCGATCCCTACGATCATACTATAGGTCGCGTAAATAGTTCGCCGACGACATGATCTATTTTCTCCTGAAATAAACTGAGATTTAGAAATAAAAAACATGTCAACATGATAAGTGTGTATTAATTATACAAGATTTAAATCACCAATAATTCTTTAATTGGCGCTCAATCACGGGGCTATAAATACCAAATAACTCACCACATCAAAATACCGGACCGCTTTAATTAGTGCTCGGCCACGGGGCAATTATCAGCTAACTAAACGGTATAACTTCAATCGACGCCTAATGCGACGAACCAGATCCATAATTCATCGATCGACGCGGAGAGAGACGTCCAAAACATCATAATTAGCGCCCAACGTAAGCAGTAATATTTCAATAACGCTTCAATTGGCACACAACGTATGGACCCGTAAAACGTGAACACTTCATATTATTTAAATAGTTTTGGAGAATTACTGACCTTGTGATACACAAACCTTTGTTTTCCCATAGGATTTATTTTGTTCAAGTGAAAAAACTTTCTGTTACTGAACGTTATAAAATACTGATCAGCAACATGCGAAAAAGGGAAAGTGTTTGAAACTACCGTATAAATGTGTCTGCGGTATTTTTGGGGGAGATCTTTCCTTGTATATTCCATTCATTTATATTTTTTCTGCGATTATTCGAACCAAAATATAACATTTAATGATTTTATTGTTGATATTACTGTATATAAAGGTTCATTTAAATGTATGTGTTATTTTTTGAAAAAAATTTAAAATATACTAAATTAAATTGTTTGTTTATTAAAGTTATACTTCCTAATATATACGATGTGTATACAAAGTTTTATGAGAAAATTAAATTAATTATGTTTAGGGCTAAACAAAAATATACTTTAAATGTAACTTGATTTTAAATACGATAATTTTCGGTATAGCTTACGGTTTTATTACCTGTAGGGCCTATTTATAAACACGTGATCAATATTTGCAATTTAAAGGTCCATACTCTTAGAATATTGTATTATCAAGTCATATTGTATCTTAAATAATTTTAGTTATTTCAATAATTGCATCGTTTGCCACATAGTCTAGACCCTCATTCTCGCAATAGACTAGCACTCGACGCTGATGTTCGGGAGATTAGGGTTTGAACTCAAGTTGTGTATACTGAGAGTGAGTTCCCAAAATTGTCTTCAACTCTCCCTTAACTTAAATGCGGGTACACTTCTTCCCCTTTCTACCTCATTTTACCCCATTATCATTATTAATATATATGCATATAATCAGAATGAGAAGTAAGACGTGAAGCTGAAAAAAATCTCTGTCCTAGTTTCCAAAATATATAAAACATATTTAGAAATAATTTTTTCATAGTCTCTGAAATTCGGCATTATTATATAAACCCGAAATAAGTAAAAATTTTGAATCAAATACTATTAGTGCAATATAATATATTAAAATTAAATTAATAGTAATCAACTAGACCTTTCATTTATTTATAAGTGATATAAATATATATTAGTGATATATATATAAGCAACCCATTTCTTTAAATCGCGGACTACAAATACACACAATTTGTTTCTTCTAATCAAAGGATTTCAATTCAACTGTCAGCCAACTTTTAATTACATTATTTCAATCCCGGTCCTTTTTTTTACCGTACTTTATGTCACAAAGGACACGAACCTCTTCAGCACAAAACTTTTACCCGGTCAACACAATTAACCCCCCTGACAATTTCAAGAGGTTTTTTTTTTCACCTTTTCTCCAAATGTAAATGTATGCTACGCATAAATTTACTATTCAAAAAAGTGGAGTTTACAATGTTATGTTTTATCGGAGCCAGTAATTACTGGCGTATCAACATGACGGTGTAAGCCTCTACTTGTATGCATATTAAAAAGTTTGCATGATACTGGTTCTACTTGCACAAATATTTAAGTGCTCGAATAATTTGGTGCCAGTAACTATTTGTTGTGCCAGCTGAATATAAACTTTATTTGTACTTGCACGTGTAAACCTCCCTTTGTGAAACAGTCACAGTTTACAAAGAACAGGCGCAGTGCATTGCTTGGACCAGCTATGCATAGATAGATTTGGTGAAACAATCTCCTGGTAGCACATATGTGTATCTGAATTGGGTTAGATTCTTTTGAAGCTTTTCCAAATTTCATCGCCTAAGAGGATCAGAAGAAGCAGAAAGGTGTAAAACACACTGAAACACTCATTGCCATAATTTCTCAACCCCTGGGCATGGGAGCATGACTTTATTTAGCGTGAAGGTGGCAGTATTTACCCATAAAATTAGAAAGATTTAAAATCAGGTAAATTCTAAATCGGACTTCAGAAAATAGGTCCTATAATTTCAAAATAAAACACTTTAATATGAGATATGAAGTTACAATTTGGCAGACAGGTAGAGAAACAACTCCAAATAGCCCGTTTAAATTTTATAATTTGAGATTTTTAAGAGTGAATTGGTAAAAGACTAGTTAGGGGTGTTTAAAATTTCAAAAACTGATAGTTAACTACTTTCGAGTGTAATAAAAAACTTAAATTCAACAGGCAGCTACAGAAACCTCTCCGAATATGTATTAAGTGCTGAAAAAGATTAATTTTTAATTTTTATGGGAACTTCTGGTTAAAAGAAAAACACACATTAACGTGTGAATGAAAATTTAAATTGGGCAGGCAGGTCGAAGTACAACCCTATAGAGACAAATTAATGTTAAAAATTCAAAATTTCTGAGTAAAATTTGTTAAACTAGAAATCGGGGATTTTTACAATTTGCAAAACTAATATAAAACACTAGTTTTACTAGAGGTATGAAACTAAAATTGGGAAAGAAGGTATAGAGAACATTTCAAATAAACATAAAAGACTTAAGCTTTTAACCAGATAAAATATGGATGGAGGGAGGTTTAGGTAAATAAAACCTTTTGGGCGAGAAAGAAATTTTAATTTTCCAGGAATGTAGAGGGACTATTCCAATAGCCAAATAGATTTTTTTCATATTCACTACTTAAAACGGGAGCTTGTGAAATGGCTTCTATCAAAATTGCCAAAAATAAAATAATAAATTACTTTTCAATGTGGCAGAAGATTGAAATTCCGCATGCATCTATAATAACCACCCCAAACATCAATAAAGTACTTTTTTAAAGTTCAAAATAAATCACTAAAATGGTAACAGGAGTTTCTAAAATTAAATATTTTTTTTTGTTGTGATACAAAATAGAAGTCAAACATGTAAGTCAATACACATTATCGGAGAGCCAAAGGACGTGTGAATATTTCGAATTTCAAAATTTAAGCCCTTGAAATGAAAGACTTTAAAATGGTACAACTAAAATATAAAATTACTTTTCTGTGTGGTTTTTACCCCTTCTAACCATCACACACTTTTAATAGTTACTAGATTCACTTTCTTACCTCTTTATTATTTTTTACATTTCCATTATTACCATTTTTTCTCTTTTAATACTTTGTTCCCCTATTCCGTACCCTTTTTATTAAAAAGATTGTTAGATATAATTTTTATCCTGTACAGTTTTCTTTACTTTAAAAAATTTTCCCAGGTCTAACTGGGAACTTTATGTAAAAAGCTGTAAAATGTGAAAAAAAAGGTATAATGTAAATTAAATCAATTTTTAAAATATAATAAAAATGGTATTAAGTAATTGTTTAAAAGTGTTAAAAGGTTATAAAGGTCAAATGATGCAAATAGGGTAAAAATAGTAAACACTGTAAAAGGGGTAACTTAAATATGGTAAAAAAAATGCATGAAAATTGATTATATTTATTTTTTGCCCTTTTTGCTCCTTTTGCATTGCTTACCCTATTTTTTATTTTGTTCTTTAAACCCTTTTAATAATTTTTACACTTTTTACCCGACTTACTCACCTTTTTTTTATAAAAAATATTGATTAGTTTTACTTTTTACTGTTTTCAATATTTTCACCAAACAAATTTTCCCGTGCAAAGTTGGGTAATACATTATAGTATGTATATGTATCAGGAATTGATATTATTTCAATGTAGCCTACATATGGCTAATTAGAACATCAATCACTAATTCTTCACAATTATGTCTTAAGAAACAATGTGTACCAAAACCACAGCTGAACACTTTCAAGACTAAAAGTTCTAAAGAGATATTTTATTTTATAAATGACAGGAAAGAGAGAAACTATGGTAGCAATTTCACACAGAGGATATCACCACCACTTAGGTGGTTGTGGTGGTAAGCCTGCCGTGTTTATTTCAACCATTTGTCGAGCTTGAATTGTAGGTCTACTTTCTACACTGCCACGATGAAACATACTTTCAAGACCACCCACATTACCGTTGTTAGTTCGGAGGCACAAACAGCCATTAACACTAATGGGTGTTGTAAAAAAAACATATGTCGTTAAAAAAAACTTGTCTATTGTTTTCACTTCTCCCGTATGGAAACTTCGAGGCAACTTCTTTGGGGATTTTATTTTTGTGACAACCACAACTTCCTGTTTTATTTGAATTCTTTCATGGGTTTATTGATCATGAGCCAATAAAACTTAGGATCAATAGTTTCAACGACACCAATTTGTAGTTTAGACCCTAAATATATATCATGGTTGGACATAACGTGTTGGCAATAAAATCAAGAAAACCAATATAATTACATTTTTTATTTCTCAAGCATTAATTATTAAAACCCACGGTGTCTTACAAATTGCGTGGGAGAGGTTGTTAAAACAATTATGAACAAAATAATTTTTTTTATTATATTAAAGTGAAATGTCTAGTTAGATTTTTTTAAATAATGCGTAGTTAAAAAAATTCTGAAAAATAGTTTGAAATTGATTTCTATTTCAATTTGTTGTACTCCTAAAAAATATTTTTTTTTAAACAAATCATTTATTTATAGTCACTTCTATCTTGGTCAAAAATTTAACCAAACTGAACTGATTTAAGAGCTTTCGTTGTGCCTAAATTAGGAGAGCTATAAAATATAGTGTTATATTTCACAAAATATTGTCATTAGCATTATTTCATCAATATTGTGACTAGTTTGCTGCAGCTCTCCACTTTTTACTATTCTGGTGCCAAATTTGTACATTTTTGTATTTTCTTCCGCAAATATCATTTGCTTTCTGATTCATGTCTCAAGTCTTGACCTCCCCCTCATATATCTCCCTTTCACATCTCCTATTATAATTATCTTTGTCAAACTACCATATTTCAGAATATGGCCTATCATATAAATCTTCTTTGCTGTATACCTTTCCAAAGTTTTTTTTTTTTCATTTGATTTTCTTATCGTCCTTAGGTGTTGGACCACTACTCTAATCTTATCTGGTAGTATATATATGCTGACCATATCAATTAATGTTTGGAAATGTTCACGCCTATTATTATAAAAAAAAAATTGAGATAACTATAGGTAAAATGTATATTTATTAAATATGTGTTGTGTGTTTAAAAAACGATTCACATAATATGAAAATATTTAAAACGGTCATTATAGTTTGATACTAAACTATCTATATAGTTAAAAAAAATCATAACAGTATGATACGCTGAATATTCTTTTGCAAAGACGCTTGGTTTTAATATGGTTCCTTCATAAATTGCTTGTAAAATTAAGTGTTGAAAGTAAAATGTTTCTGTTGAGAAAACCCCTGGAAAATGAATAATGATTTCATCAACTGGGTATATACCGTACACCCGAATAACATAATGTGTTAGTATGTGAGAATGCAGCTTCATGTCTTGAAAGGTCCACTTTCATTTGAAAACTTACGTACAGTAAATGACGTAAACCACGTATCCTACCAATTATTTTACAAAACACTGGGCCACTTAGATTATGACTCACACTGGAGACTCAGTACTTTATCAAAATCCACTTTATATAACTCTTCTTCCTAATTCAAATATTTTCCCTCCCTTATATTAATATTTTTCACGTTTCAGATCCTTTCGAACATGGCTCCCCCAAAGTGAAATAATGTTGGAATAAATTGTAGATAGAATGATAGGAGAACAATCGGTATACAATTTAGATTTCAATGAAAATATTTTAATACAGATTAAAGTGAAGTGAACAAAATCAAATTTTAAAGTATTTCTGAAGGACTTCAGTATTATTTAAACCGACAATTTGTTCGAATTTATATTCTATAGAGAATAATTGAGATAGTCAACAAAAGACCAGTCATTTCTATTACAAACTTTGAATATAGACAAGCTTCTATTGATCAAAAACAAATCGCCATATATAAAGATATCATAGAATGTTCTAGATCCAATAGGAAAAGTGTTATTTTAGATGTGCCCACAGGTAAAGGAAGTACTTTGATAATTAATTTTTCTTTGGCTAAGATAAGTTTTGAAAGATGTGCTGTGCTGTCTTTGCAGTGGCTTTATCGGGCATAGTCACTACTTTGTTATAAGAGGGAAGAACAGCGAATGCAACGTTTAATTTTGGATTATTTTATTGTTCAAATTACCATGTTCAACATATCGAAGAAAATTTTAACATCAAGATTATTTCAAAAAGTATATTTTATATTATTAAATAAAAGTACAATTTTGTAAAACCAAATATTGTAATTTAAGATATATATAAAACTGAGAGATCTCAGAAGCATAAATATGCCTGTAGGAGGTATCACCGTATTGTTCCTTGGAAACTTTCAACAAAATATACATTTAATTCAAAGAATCACTACATATGCCAAAGTCAACGCCTTCCTGAAAATATCCTACATATACTCAGACCCTAACCTGTCAACGAACATGTGCCTCCGCCTGTGTCGATATTTTGCTGAGACTCACAATAGAACCGTCGCGGAGCATGAAAGCAAGGTGTCCTTGAATAACTCTTGGATGTGCGTCAAATTAAGTAATATCTGTAAATGTGTCCATTTTATTCATCCTGATCTACATCTTCTTCAAAACAAGCCTCTTTCGTGTTTCAAGTAACAAGCTATCTTAGCTTCAATAATGAATCAGCTGATAAAATTATTGACTATTTTAAACCAGTTCTAAGTGCCAAACCGCACTTACATGTTCATATTCACTACCATGTATATTTTTTAAATACCCCTAATCCATTCGGTCTATTCATTCATGCTCTTCAATTAAAATTTGAGCACCTATAATTTCGATGTGCAATTTGATCCAAACTAAACAGTGTAATGAGGCCCACTTACAGCTAAACATTCTGAAAAACTTTATCATAAAGGTGACTGTCATGAAAAGTAGAAGGTAGAATGAGTCGTAATACCAAGAACACCCATGACTACACCAAACCAACCCTTTTATTTAGATGTGTGAAATTTCCTATCAAAGTTTGCCATTTGATGACCATAAACACAACGCAAAGACAAACCCTGAAGGTAGCAGACTTAGATCTCTGCGGGTGATAGTTTTACCAGAAACCTGTAAATGCTCATTCCTGATGATAAAATCACCAACACGATTTATAAAGAGGTCTTGACTTATTTTTTTTTTACTTTATTTCCTTCAAATAATACAAATATTTGATGTGTCTAGAATTAAAACGGAAATAATTACAGTTATTGATTTTTTTTATTCTTAAGTTACTGTATATCTTTTATCTACTCCAAAGTTTTCATCATAGTAATTTCTACCTGATACTTTGCGTAATTTTTTCTCTATGTGAGAAAAAAAACTTTTTTTTTAAATGAACATTTTTTAAAACTTTTATTAAAGCGGGTGAAGTTACGGGAAAAAGCTAGCGTAAAACATTAAATAATATTCTATTTAATCGATAATTGCTCTCAACAAATATCAATACTGAGTTTGAAGGATATACGTATAATTAATACAATATATGAACATTCTAGTTAATTAAATGTATTATTTACTAAAATAGCAGATACATATTGGTAAAGTATATATATATATATATAAATATATATATATTTCTAAAATATGTACTATGTGTAGAGATAAAAACTTGCTTTATTTGAAAATATTCTAAACGTCCATTATAGTTTAAAACTTTCATCATCTATGCAAAGTTATAACAATATTTTTTTTCACGAAAAACATACACTTAAATCTTCAATTATGAATCCCCTACAAATTGGTAGACCAAAGTAGTTACACAGCCATTATTTTAGTAAGGGAATAATTTTTTTCAACAGAATATGAAAAGTATACTTTAATGAATTTTATTATATTTTTTCTCCTACAAAGTGTTTCACGATCACACTGGATGCCATAAAAAAAAAGCGAGAGAAAAGAAGAAAAATGTTTCCCATTTTTCCTCCTATCAGAAAACTCATTCCCTCCCATTATATTACAAAAGTTTGATGCACAACATCATAGTAACGAAGCCAGAAATTTGTAAAGAAAAAAAAAGAGGAAAAAGTGTGAAAAAAGGGGGAGTTGTGCCGAGTCCGTTGAGTGAAGGGTGAGGAGTAGAAGTTAGATTCAAGTCATGAGGGGGTGAGAATTGGTGGGTGATAACGGGTTTAGGGGCGTAGAAAGGGGGTGAAAAAAAGAAGTATTAAGGAAGGGAAAAATTGCCTAAAAGTTACTTTTAAAGAGGTTCCACAGAGTGGAAGAAGTGAAATTCGCTGACCGCATCCTAGGGACTGTGTGTTATGGTGGTTGTGTTAGTTTGTTGGGAGTTTTCATCCCGCCCAACCCTCCTTTCCCACCCCTCTACTAGCAGATCTCACCCCTTCCTTTCAAACATCACCGGAGTCTGTAGAATAGAAGTTTTGCAATAAACGGCGCTCCCACGCGCCCATGCTTTATGCGGAAGTCAACCGAGGAATGTTGCCCTATAAAGTGCTATTATCGCGTCCTTAAATCCCTTCCCCCCTCTCCATTTTCTGCAGCCACCCCACCTAGTTTGCTTTTATTTACAGAATGAAACAGAGATTCGTACCTATTACATTCAAGAGCATTGTGTCTGCAAGCGTAATGAACAAGGCAAGGAAATTCTTCCACTGTGTTGCTCATTAGACTTACCTTTGTTAATATTCTATTTTATTTTCCCAAGAACTTTTTACGATCATGTTTGTAGCTACTTAGATCTTCTACCATTTTCATCTGTTACGTAGATCCTTTTTGAACAGGGCTTGAAGTACCTGTTAATAATATATAATACTATACAAGTTACGGGCGGGTCATCTGTGCCAAAAATGAATGGTACTTGTATGTATTGTGTATTTCGTTTAACATGACGAATTACACTATAGCCATATATTACAAACTGGATCATATTCTAATCCGTCAAGGTAAGATTAGATACCAACTATCATAGCAAGCGGAGTTACCCTTCACTTAGAGTACCCTGAATGGTAGCAGTCAAGTCTTTCCTCGATAGATTACAACATAACAATAGACTATCACCTATTCCATATTAATAATAATATTAGCACTGCGTCTTACTACCCGTTCGGGTTATACGCCTTAAGTACTAGTAACGCTAATGGATTAAGTTATGGGAAGGTTGAATTAGAGGAAGTGAACCCGCATTTGCGTGGAGGGAGAGTGGAAAACCATATAGGAAAAACCACTCCCAGTTCACCCGACCGAGATTCGAACCTCGATCTCCCCATCCTCAGCAGTCGAGCTCAACACGTCTAGCGCGTTAGCCAACTACGCCACCGAGGCGGGTTATTCCATATTGTTAATGGTCAAGGTAAGCTTGGTATCTTTAAGGGTAAACAAAGGGTACACGAAAATAAAAACAGTGGTCATTAGTTATGTATTTCGATGCTCTTACCACCAGGGTATCTTGCTTTATCCATCCCATTGTAGCAAATAGGTTTAAGTGATCGTGAGAAGACACGAGGTCATTGACATATCGGCAGATCAGGTGTGTTGTTTTTCACCTCTTGTACCTCAAATCTTACTTCTCGTGCTGGCTATTTACGTATTTATATTAATGGTGTAAGGATGAGTCGCATGCAATTTAGACAAAATTTACCCAAATTTTAATGTGAGGAGGGATATAAAAAAACATCTAGAAAATAACAAGTGAGTTCATCCAGTCGGGATTCAAAACTTAACCTCCCCATTACAGACAAACAAGACAGTACGTCTACACTGACACCTTTTCCCACGTTACACCGTTTCTAATAGCATTATATTGATTTTTGCTATTTATCAGTAGTATAAATAACGATTCAGTAGTTTAGCTATACATAATTTCTGCAGGAAGGAGAGTATATAACAATAAAAGTTACCTAACCTACTGTACTTTAATATATTCATAAAGTAACTCATGTAATCTTCAACTGTAATTTATGATCTATAATAGTAAAGTGTATAAAATAACACTAAAGCTTTAGTAAAATGCAATTAATGTTGAATGGAAAACAATATGTTTTGCATTTTATGTAGGGAAGATTGGTGCTCGAATCTCAGTTGGGTGGTTTTACCTATACAGGATAGGTTTTCACACTCACTCTCTCTCTCTCCCCACTCAAATGTATTGTACTTCCTTTGAAATCAACCTGCTTATTTATCCCTAAATTATTAGCGTATATAGTACACGTGGTATAACATGATTGGGAATTAAAATTTGGTGCTAAACAAAATATAGCTTAAATCCAAGCAAGAACCCCTTCACGTCCCCCAAGAAGCACTAAGTCGAGGTAAAACATGTTGCTTATTTATCTTCATTAAATATAATTAGTGCTATTAGTTGTTTCTGAAGTTCATCATGTCTGAGTATATCTTACTAAATTGAAACTTGTATCATGTATCAGAAATGTTCCTTGAAGTTCCTGTTCCACCCCAACCCTTCAATCCCCTTCTCTTCAATCAAACTTGTACACAATTTATTGGACATTTTGTTTTGAATGAAAACTTATATTTTTACAAGATTATATGAAACCTCTTTCAGTAGGAACGAAATCTAATTTCCATGCTCGTTTAGCCTAATATACTGGTTACTGAGATTTCGGGGTTTGAGTAACGGCTGTCTGTACTAAGTGTGTTTTAAACTATTATCATTATTATTATTATTATTATTATTAGCACCACGTCTTACTACCCGTTCGGGTTACTCGCACTTACGCTAATGTGTAATGGTAGGGTGATTGTGAGATGAAATGGAGAACCTAAAGTTTAACGTGGAATCCTAACCACGGTGGAGGCCAGGCATTCCCCACATTCACAAGATGTCCTGTCAGAGGTGAAGGAAGGGTTTGGTAATCAGATAAATCTGTGCTGAGACCAAGGATTGAACCCCGGACACCAGCACAGAAGTCCAACACCTTACCCCTAGACCACCAGGTCACCTCGTGTTTTTAACTAAATGATTTTACAGATACGGGTAGATTTCCTTTAAGTTTTATAATTCAGATGGGTTGTAAGACGCAGAGTAACTAATAGAAATGATAAAATAAAATTTGGAAACAATTATTAAAATTATCTTTCAGTTTTTAGTGAAAATAGGTACGTTTTCGATTTCGGTATGATCATTTCTACTAAAAGAATATCTCGTCTAAGAATATATAAAAATTATCTATATAATTTATGTATTGTTTGACAGAAACTTTTGGAACTTCTTATTGAACGACATTATGCCTACATTAAAATGTTTTAATCTATGCACTACTTCCCCTGCGCATTCGCGAATATGATATAATACACTCAGATGGTTTTCCTGGAAAATTATATTGAAGAAAACTGTTTAAACATGTCAATGTATTCATTAGGAAAGTCAATGATAAAATTGACCGACAGTTAGATTTTAGTTTATTTTATTATTGATTATCTCAGTGATTTTCAACCTTTTTCAGCTAACCATCCCCTAGGTAGATTATCAAATTCTTATGCTCCTTTCCCCCTATTTTTTATAATATTTTTAAGAGAATCTAAAAATTTGATTTTCTTGTCACTTCTTTATTTTATACAAATTCAGCTTAACAATAGCATCATAGTGGTACGAAAAAAGACTGAAAATTAGCGTGATGTTTGACATTTTTGTTTTCAAAACCGACAACGCTATTTAATTTTTATGAAAGTCAGATTAGAAAATTCGCTGGTTTTGCACTTAACCGCAACGGTATCTGAGGGGGAGGTTAAATAAAATAATTTGGGGGGGGGGGCGAATCCGAGGCTTGCGAGAATGAAAATAAACCCTTGCACGCGTCACCTAAGAGATGAATCACACAACTGTTAGACAATGTTGCCAATACCATAAGAAAAAAGTATATTATTTTCTTGGGAGGGTGGGGTAAAAATTGAAATAATTTTTTTTTTTTTAATTATTAGCTGATTTTTAACGTTATATTCTAATGTTTCAATGTTCCTCCTGGAAGTATTTTAAGCGCCCCCATCCCCCCAGGGGAGTGTTCCCTCAAGACTGGGAACCACTGTTCTAGACATATTCTATCTGATTAACTGTCTCTTGATCATGCCTATTAATTTTTGGAAATGATCATGACTTTCAGTTGTACTACCTTTCATAATTCAACTATGGCGTATTTATAAAATAATTCATAATGTCTATAAAATTAAGATTGATAACTTTCAGAATGAGTGGAATGTACTATACACTTCGTTTAGTCTGAAAATAAACTTGTTTACTTAGCTCATTTATAGTGTATAATATAGTATAGGACTATTACATAGTCAGTCAAGGTAAGGCTGTTCCAATTCGGCTTAGACGGAGTGTACAGCTTAGAACAAAAAAAGACAATATATAGTTTTGGCTACATATTTGTATTTTAATATAATATCTTATTTTTTGTTTTATATATATATATATATATATAACCAAAACTATCCTTTTTTATCTTTTCAATTTTAAAATATTGTACACATTTTATTAGTTTAGGATATCAAGATAAGAAATGTATTAAGTTTAGACTCTATGGGGTTAAAATATCCTCACTGTTACTAACAATATTCATAAATCCCAAATTAATTAAAAATTAAATAAAACAGCTAGTTCCAATTTTCTCTGCCTTTCCTGAAAATCTGCCACTTATCTACCATGTACCACCCTCCATCTTCTCCGTACTTGAAAACAATACGACCACGGATCCACCCCCCTCCCCCATTTCCTCCATCTCCCCCCCCCCTACCCATCCTATTCCCTTCCAAACAGAACTCCGCATGTAAATTAGTTGATTGAAGTGCTAAGCTAAATTACACAGAGAGTGGTTTTCAATTACTTTTTTTTTTGGTGCTCGAAAAATAGTCTACAATTCCCTGGAACAAGTTTGTCTAGAACGTATATTATTATTCAGGCTTGCTCGTGTTTCAATTACCTTTTTAGAATTCTATATTACCTGCCAGAGGGTGAAAAGAAGGTAAGGGGGTGTAGTGGTTTGAACTTCTAACTCAAAAGGTTCGAACCCAAACTGGATTCAATAATAGTTGATTTCCAATGGAATATTTTTTTTCCAATCACAGTGTTTCGTTAGAGGAATATATAAACTAATAAAGTATAGATAAGGGAAGTAGAAATTAAATAAAGTGTACTAAAATCTTCTTGAAGGGAACATTAAAGCCCATTTAAAAATAATTCCCCTTATCACACCCATCCAGTATTTTAACCCCTATCTGTTCATCACTAAAACTAAGACAAGTTAGGATTGATGCTTTGGCCCATGGCTCACCGATGCAGTTAATAAATATTAACTTTAACTTTCCCATCCTTTCTTGAGATACTTAAACATTTTGCCTTATAAATTTCTAAACACTACACAAATTGATTAATGCGTTAGTAATTATTTAGTAAATCATAACAGTTAGGCCTATAACTAGTATACCTGAGAAAAGTAGAACTTGTTGCTCCCTTCATGGATAAGTTAAGGAGTTATAACATAACGGAATTTCTTGGACACTGGTTTATTCATTTCATTTTTTTATTATTGTGTTGATTGATAGGTCAATAAGTAAACACACGCTAGCTTTTTGAAGAAAATAACACGATTCCACACACAAATATTAATAGTCATGTCTTTTATTAATCGTTACCACTGTCTTAAGATTTCGCTTTATAGAAACTTCTCTTTGTATTTAAAGTCTGATTAACTCTCATATTTCTCCTTGGATTTAGAGTAGGTTTCCAAAACTTCCTAGGTGATCACGTTAGACAGAAAAAAAATATTATATTATCTGCATCGGTGACTTTAGTGTCTAAGGTTTATGCTCTCTCAGTAGATTAGACCGCTGATACATTCAAGGCTCAAATCTCGTTCGGGTGTACTGAGAGTGATTTTTCCAAAATGTTTTTCGAATTTCACTCCACACAAATTTGGTGTAATTCATCTAAATAGAGTATACAACGCAAATAGGTAGAAAAAAATGGTGCTAAAACAAAGTATATTCACAAATACATTATATACATGGAGTTTTAAAATTTACGTGGTTTGAGCCATCACAATATATGGAAGAAAGCAACGCTACACAATTATGAATATATGAAGGCTTTTGGGATGAATATGGAGATCAGAATCATACTCAATTAATTTTAAAAATCACATTTGTGTACAGGTAAATTCGTGTAAAGGTCATAATATATGTCAAACTATAAAAATTCCACCTTAAAGGCTACACCCACACTGGAGTAGTCTTTCGCCCGACCCGACCCGACCCGACTATCGTGCCTATGGACACGTATGAAAATATCGTTCAAACACCCCGAAAGTTGACTTTTTACTTTCTTGCTATCTTACAGGTAGAGGAAGTATTGTCATCGTCAAAAAAATCGAACTCAAGATTTTGATGAATCTTGACGTTTCATGACCCCCCGAATCATAAAAAGTGGTTTTTGACTTTCCATTTGTTTGTCTGTCTACACCTCCAACTAGAGCCTAAACTATTATACCAATCCAGCTAAAACTTAGTATCTAGGGTTTTCATAGGGTTGCCCGAGGGGTTTTGGAATTGGATTTCTAACATTAAAATTAATGGTAGTTTACTGAAGGGTAAAAATAGAAAAAGTTGATTTTCTCAAAATAGTCTCAAACGATTTTGATTAAATTTCATTTTTAAACATTTTTTAATATTACAAACAAAATGGCTTCTCTCAATATTTCGGCAAAATGACTTTAAGTGCTCTGATGTGATGCGTAAATTATATTTTTTTGTAATATCTCCTAAACTATTTGAGATATGAAATTACTTATCGATACAAATATGTAGGTCTATGTATAATATAAATATTTTATAGGAAGCATATTTTTATCAAACCAATAACTTTCAAGCTATACTTAAATATATATATTTTTAACTTTTCGAACACAAACGGTAAAAGCATTGCGACCGCAAAAGAAAATCTAGTTTGAAATTTTGATTGATGTCTACGTCTCAAGACCCACCAAACCATAAAAAATGGTCTTTGCAATGACGTATGTATATGTGTCTTTTTAAACTTAAAATTAAGAGTAGTTTTAGAAAGGGCGAAAAGAGCAAAAAACTATTTTCTCAAAATCGACTATAACGATTTTGATTAAAATTCGTACCTATGCTTTGGTTAAGATTATAAATAAACTGGCTATTTTCGTTTTCCAATGAAAAAGAATTTTAGGGTACTTTACGGCAGCATAATCCTCCGTATCTCCGCAACTATTTGAGATACTAAATAACTCATCATTGCAAAATTGTAGTACTATTAAAAATAAAAAACTTTTATATGAAATATTTTTTTTATAAATACAACATTTTCTGAGATATTGGAAAATATATTAAAACAATTTTGTGAGCTTTAGTTGTAAAGAGATACTACTTAAGTTTTAACGCAATAATTCTTCAATGCCATAGAGTGATTAAATATAAGTATCTAAAATCTATGCTGTTTTACCCTAAACCTCTTAGGATAAATGTCTTTACAACAATTATCTATATTCATTTTAGACTCAATAGTCAATATTTACATTTTTTATTGGTCAAAATGTATAAATGAAAATCTAAAGCAATGCGATTGCCTGAAGATTTGCAGCACTTAATAAAATGTCGAAAATTTTAACAGGAAGTTGAAATTTTAATACGAAGGTCTGGCCCTTGTGAACCCAACATTGGTCTTTTATTTGGTCCAAACATACAAATGAAGACATTAATCCTTTAAAAACAAAATTATAAGATTTAAAATAGAACTAAAAAAAGACTTTCATAAGTATTCTTGTATTTGCTAGTGTATATTATTTCGTTTCACATATTACGTGTTTTGAGTAAATATTTCCATTTTCAAACAATAGAGCGAGAAAGTCCGTGCGGAGTTCCATGCCATTTATTTTTCTATTATATATGGTTGAAACAATTTAAAAATAAAGGTACACAAGAAAAACTGTAAAACAACTCCTTGACACCATTCTTATGTTAAAATACATTTTTAAACATATTTCATGATTCGTAAATTGGCCAGATAACAAGCCGGGTGTAATAATGTAGAGAGAGCGATGAAAGTGGCAAGTCTTTGAAATCAGGAAAAATAAAACCTTTCAAATTAAAATTTCTTGAATTGAAGACTTCCGAATACACATGGCAAATGAGTCCACAAAAAAAAATAAAAAAAAATAGAGGAATTAAAGGGAGAATCCAGGTAAAGTTAGGGGACAGTTTTCTTTTTATAACTATCAACCGCTAACTTGCAATTCGAGAAAATATAAACAGTTATAGTTAAAGAACATTATAACTGGAGATAAGTGCATCCTATAAATAGTGTGAAAGGTAAATTCAAATTGTTATTTGTTCAATGTGTAATGTGGACTAGTGATTATTAGTTAATATTTGTACACTTATCCCAAATGATAAATTGTTATTGCTTGGATATCAATATGAATTCCAATAGCCAAACAAAACTATCTGTCTACATTAATTTTTTGAAGAGAAAATCCTTTTTGCAAACATAAACATATTTTATTGTGGTTTAAATGGATCAATTTTACTATTAATATTATTGTATTGCTATTGATAGTATGTATCAAAAGAGACACATACAGATCATATGAATTGACGTATAAATATATCAAAATAGTTTTAGTAGCCTTCGTAGCAATATGAAAAGTTTCCTCCTATCACAATCTGACAATATACAGGTTCATCGAAATAGATGGGAACCTACTAATGGTACAATTAACTCCTGATTTCCCTCAGTCCCTCACGGCCATTAACCAACATTTTCAATATACAGTCTCTGTATACATAATATAATACTTGGTTTTCAATGTATTTGGTCAGATTGAAAATGGATTTTTGTTAAGTGAATGGAGTACAATTTTTGACAATTTAGGCTTGGGTGTTCTTACCTTTTCTCCAAGCACTTATTTTTTAAACCTCCCGCTCTATTGAAGAAATAATAAATAATCTCTAAAATCACCCAGATTAGACATATTAACTTAACAAGTGCTCAATACAAATTTTCATACTTTAAGAGAGAGGGCTTTATGAACATTTCTAGATTAGAGAAAAATAAATAGCATTTACAATGTTTATATCCATTCCCTGAGCTACTATAAAATAAAACTCCAAACAGCTTGTATAGGCCCTTATTGTTTAGGATTTATTTAGCTTATTGTGGTTAGCGGATTGTAACCTCCATAACCACCAATGAAATATTCGGATGGCTACGGCCTTATCTTCAACGTGAGTGATTATGATGATGTATTAGAACTATTATTATGGTGTGATAATAATTTAGTTATGAAAATGGCTAGTAAGTGAGTTAAGTATGGAAAGGAGTGAAAGTGAGTACTTCACAACGTGTTTGCCTCCGCGAGAATACCTCTGCGAGAATATTCAGATATGTTTAAAGATTATCATAAGATGACCATATAAACATTTTACTAAATTTAAAGATGGATTGAAGGAGACCTAAAACGGACAAGCAACTTCCGAACGTGTATTGAGTGAGAAAAAGTTCAATTATGTCATTTTTTTACATATTCAAATGGTAAAAAAAAGATTGATGAAAAACTAAAACAAGAAAAAAATAAAGTAAGCACACTATAGCCGAAGTAAACAAATAAAAAAGATAAATAAAGTAGCATACTTCACGCCTGGTCTTAATAGAATGAACATAAAAATAAACATGTTTAATTCGTCCGACGTCGGAGCGACTCATAGTCAGCTCGTGTTGGGTTGTCGCGGCCAATGTAGGAGGTGTAACTGATTTTACTATGTTTGAATTTTTAAGGTCTGATTGCTCGGTCTGGTCGTGTCAGGTTGGGTCGGGTCGGGTGAAAGATGGCTTCAGTGTAGGTGTAGCCTTAGGGACTCGATTGATTTCTTAGGATTTTACGTTCAAATCACTTCAGATAAGTTAGTAAATGACAAACCTATTGAGCAGACCTCCATATTGAAACGAATAACCATAATGAAAATCTATGTGGGCTTACTATTTATTAATTGTTCGTCTTAGGTTCAAAGAATATCCCAAATATTGGTCCGTAAATTTGATATTTATCGTGGAACGATAACCGACAGTTCTTTTAGTGGCCACCTTTTTGAAATGTATAACCAAATAGATAAACTATGCACAGTAAATTACGTTGTGGGATTTATGTTAAAATACTGATGAAATTCCAAATGATAAAGTTAAAATTAAGCCTCTCTTTACTTGGTTAATGAGAAATAAATATATTGGCACTAAAACATCAGGTTTGTTTGGAAGCCAATGAAATATTTTATATTTAATATTTTGATCTACTCTACATAGAAAGTATACATATATCTTCTCTATTTGATTTAATAGTGTGACACTTTTGTAGAAGTGTGATAACATTTGTATGAGAGAAGCTTA
Organism: Timema monikensis; assembly: GCA_902151445.1. Lineage (NCBI taxonomy): Eukaryota > Metazoa > Arthropoda > Insecta > Phasmatodea > Timematidae > Timema > Timema monikensis. Next base: position 194,376 of record CABFVZ010000405.1, read on the forward strand.
GTTATTTATGATAATTTTGAATATTGAATATAAAATGGTAATTTATTATTTATATAGTGTGTATCTTATGTTAGGTAAAGATTGAAAATAAGAATCTAATTAATAGTTTTTAACATTCTGTAGAATGCTATCAAAGGAGGATTATGTGTTTATAAATTGTTGTTTAGAACCAAATGATTTAATTCCTCTAGTATTCCATTTATCTAGGGCACACTTTTAAAAATAAATAAATAAATAAAATAACTCGTCCTTCTGAGTTAAATACGTAGAACTTATTTATAAATCGTAGATATTTTGACACGTATAGCCTTAGCCTGTAGCCTGTGAGCGTTTAGCTTACCATAATGTATATCACAACAGTTGCTCAAAATGATGGCCACCAAACCCAACAATGCAAGCATGACATTGGTGTACTCTATTATTATTCACCCGTTTAAATATACCATGCGTGTTGCGAATCACATCACTGGTGACGACAATCGTGGCAACATTTTCCAAGTCTGTGTCCACTGGGCTCTCATACACAACTGATTTGAGATGTACCCATAAGAAATAGCCTTCAGGCTCTTCCCCACATGCTTAAGCCCATATTCCACTTAGCTGGCTTCACATACCACACGTTCCCTATCTCAAAATATTCGGTAGAGCATTCCCTATGTCCTGTTTACTTATAACGCTTTCACTGAAACACTCTGTATAGTGTATAGATATATAACAATTAATCAAAATCGTTAGTAGAAATTTCGAAAAAATTGTTTTGTTCTCTTTTTGCTCACCAGTAAACTACCCTTAAACTTAGGGTTAAACAAGTAATTCCAAAAACACCTTGGGAGGGAGGACCTTACGAAAACTCCTGATACCAAGCTATAGCCCAATCCTTAAATAATTTCATCCTTAGCCCGATGTACAGACATGCAGACGGACTGCATAAGTTAAACTACTTTATTTTTGTTTCAGGGTGTCATGAAATATTGACATTTATCAAAATATTGAGTTTGATTGTTTGATGATCACAATAACTTCACTTCAAGGTGTCGAGAAAAAGTAAAAATACAGTAGTTGGAGTAATGCAATGGAAATGATAATGAATGGTAATGATGATAATGCTTTCTGTTAGATAAGCTGACAGCTTGTGCAGTATCAGTTCTGACGTCAGAGACTGAGATCTCATACAATGGCATTGGCAACTTAACATGCTGTCCATAGTACAACCCCCATCAACTAAATGTGCTGCAATTCCTTTAAATGCAACAGGAAATCATTCTAATTCTTTTGAGTGAACTTTCACCATTATTGTTCTTGGGGCACAAGTGTTTCCACAGCCAGCAGGTGCATCAAGGTAAATAGTTTTATCGTATATTACATACAGTATTGGAAACGGCTTTAAGAACTTTGACAAAGAAATAAATCTTTATCGTATAATGAAGATTGTTACTATTCAAAGCATCAAATATTGTATATGTGTATCAGTTGTGTGTTATTGGTAATTCAATATTTGAGAAATTTCGGGTCTTATTGGAACTCTATTCCTTTTATTTTAGACCCCTTTAATTAAATTTAATGCTTGTACCCTGAACAGGTAGTAAGACGGGGTCGTACAAAAAAAAGTTTAATTTGGTTTTTAATATGGTGAGATCTCATATAGAGGAATACTTACTTTGATTAGCTTTTTTATAGTCCTACAAATATTTTAAACTAAAACATTCCCAATTTAGTATAAGTTACATCTCCTGAAATATGAGACCACAGAAAGATTAAAAACACAAGCCGGGATAATTTTGCTATCATGTTTAGTTGATATATCTAAATTATTTAAATAATCTAGTCTTCCACATGCAATCAAACTTAAAATGTAATAGTAACCAACCTATACTATTACGAACAAAAATAATAAAATCAAAAATAATTGTTTAATAGCTTATACCGTTTTATCGGACTCTAAGATAAGTGTGTCATATAAGTAAGTTATTTAAGTTCTGATCATTTCTATGATTTATGGATTTGTTTCAAAATTATTAAGTATTTATCATTTTGAGTTTAGAATTGTGTATGTTGTCTTGTGCAACTATACACCCTCGAAAAATAACTCAATTTTAAGTTCATTATGATACTCATAAATAGTTTCTGCTATTAATATCGATGTTTAATATGGTTAATGGACATGAATTTCTAATTTTACAATCGAAGGGCTTATTTAAATGACGAAACAATTTTAATGACAAACAAGTTTTTTAATCACTCCAGGTTTTACAGCTTCCTATTGTTCTGACCTCTTTTATTAAACGTCATTCTTTGTGAGTACTTTTTAAAAGTTTATTCCATTCGTTGACTCATTAATGTTCAAGATTAATGTACTTTACGTAACACACATTTAATTGATATTATTTTCTTCACATTTTCTTCTAAATCTTAGTGGTAGCATATTCAATTGAATCGTTTTAAAACAGTCTAATTTTATTATCAAGGCAAATGAGATCATTATTTCAAATATACTTTTATGTTTATGATCTTAAGAAACGTATAAACAGCTGAATTATTAAAACCTATTTTTCACTATAAGATCCAATTAAAGTTAGAAGTCTACAAAATAATTAAAATTTATCACAGTTTGCTTGAACGTATTTAAAATATGTTTGAAATAATGGCACATTCTCATATCAAATTTTATAATCCAAATGACTCAAATTACGAAAATTTTTATAACAAAGCTCAAATATAAAATTATATCTTAGTTCCTTTATTCCTTTTATTCATGTCTCCATAATCTAATAAAATATAAATACATCTAGCAAAGGACGACGACTCCTTAGACTACCTATATAGAATATATAGTAAAATCTTTGTATGTGGGGCTCGAACCATATTTGATGGGTGCTACACCTGGAGATAATACTAAGGAGAAATAAAAAATAATATTACCTTTTCCTCGGCTAGCTCTGATGGTGACACGAGGACCCTTAAAACTCGATACTACTAGATGTGCCCGGGAACACTTTTTTAACAATGCTGTATTCATTTTTTAATAATGACATAACCTACCAAGTCACGATATAAATCCATACAATAACTAGAGAAAATCAACATTAAACAATATAAACTAATACATTTAATCAATGAATGAAATGTACTAGATGAATCTATAATAAAAAACACAATAATTAATTAAACGTGCTGTGGGTTATTATAATAATTATTATGATTATTATGACAGTGTTTCCATATTCCAATCATACCTCTGAACGTCCTTTCCTAAACACAAATATAATATTTCAAATTAACACACAATATATTTTAGGTATACATATTTTTGAACAAATTAAATAATCAATAAAAACAAAATTAGTATCTTGAAATTACTTTACACATTAATTAGAATATACCATTCATTATTTATCCAAAATAAATTAATTTATGACTGGTTTGGTTACAGAAATTATAAAAAATTCTAATATTTTGGAAATTGACCTTGAAGATTCAATACAAAATAGGAAAATGTGAATGGTTTATCATGATAAATAAGAACACTTTTATAATTTCATGGATAACAAATTATTTTAAAGGAATTTACAAATAATAAATACTTGAAAATTTGATTTTTTTTAAATATATTGAACTGTTTGTTTTAAAATTTAAATAAATGAGCGATTATTTTGATTAAAGAGATGATGTGTTTGTTTTTTGATTAAAACATACTTAAGGATAGTAAACTTAAAACCCATTTTTGATCATTTTCTTTGAAGTGATAATACCCATTTATTTTAAATTCTTTAACACTGTCCGGACAACTTATTAATCGTTATTGTTTATGCAGGCCCCCTTTAGTTTCGCCTACATCTACTACATCACTGCAATGCGTGGTTGCATTCGAAATAATCACACGACGAAGGAGTGTTACAAATATTTTCCGATATTGAGGTGCACCCAACTACGCCATCACTGCTGAAATAATCCCCACGACGCTGATGAAATAATTCCCCCTTGATCACAGCAGTCTGAGTGCTTCGCTATGTCCAGCGGATTGTATTTACAATGACGTCACTAGTGGCACGCCCAAAATCGGATGATAGTTTAGTAATACTTTTTTTTTGTTTAGGTCGTGAAACACGTTTTAATAACCATGTGGAATATCCACATATTTACACTAATAATAGAGGGATAAGGAAGCTGGATTTTAGAGTAAAATACCCAAATTTGAGCCGAGTGAAAATAGGAGGCCCTTTAGGGAATACCACACCCTACCTCGAGCCCAAGCCCTGACCTTCCCGCCACCAGAAAACCAACCATATAAGATTAACAAATTTGTGTGGGCTTCCACCGGTATATGTAGTAGCGTGATTATCCAAACATATGTTAAGAGAGTAATACACGTAACATTAATAAAATAAAACAGTAAACAATGTTTATGAAGAATGCAATAAAAGCCCACTTCGGTGATATCATGATATGTAGCATCACTTATGTGTAATACTGGATTGCCAAGGATAGGTCGAAGTTTTAATCATATTTGGTGTACTTGGGGTATTTTTTCTTAATTGATTTCCCTCTCTCTTCACGTAAATGTGGATACATTTCCTCGAAAGCTATATCTTCGTTATCCCTTTTCAACTAACGTATTAATGTAAACAGAAATGGTAATAAGACCCAGTGAAAAAAAAAATAGAATACTATTTTTGGCATCGCATCAGAAGAGAGGTGACCGTAACGTAATACCATAAGCTTTGCTCACGCAGCAACTAATCTGGAATAGTGTAATGGGTGACAAAGGGCGTGTAGACTTGGGATCCTGACGTTGCATTCCTGCATTAGCCTTTTGTGCGCCTTGAGGCTTTGGGATGACCTCGTAGCTCTCTGTGCGACACTGGTAGTCTATCCAGGGGTGAGTAGATTGAATATCTTCTAAAGCTCTACCCCTCCAGTAACATCCTTTCAAACTAGATTGGAAGTCTTCAGTGGCGTGTCATGGAGTGTTTTCAGGGTAAGCATAGCTTATTAAAACTGTACCTATGATTTGTTATCACCCACTCACGTTCCAATTGACAAAACTTACATATATTGTGATTTACACACCTCACACCGGAATGTATGTCCGTTTCTACTGATCAATAAATGACTTAAGGTACGGTTCCCTTAGTAGCAAGCACAGCACCCAATCCCCCAATCATCGATTTGCTACACTAAAAAGGGAAGTCCTGATTTCGCTGGGACTCTGGAGGCTGCGGGGAGGCTGAGGTTGTTTACTCCCCCTGTTTATATTTTTAGAGAAAGAATATATTAAGGCCTCCTCACTCCCATCCTATTTACCATGAGTTAAGTGAATAAAAAGTAATAAATATTTTTACTTGAACACCTATAAGTTTGAGAGAATAAAATTTTAAGTAAATACGTTACCTCAAGTGTTTACTTTTTTCCCAAGAAATTACTTTGGTATGCAGTGAACACTTAATTTTCCCAATTATTTACTTTAAATTGTGTGAATAAACACTAGTTAATATTTGTTTCTATAAGTAAATAATTCATTAATTTTAATTTAGTGAAAAGAATACTTACGACATCTGTATCGCTAAGAAATTGCAATTCTCATGGCTTATTCGTGTTGTGGAACGATGAAGTGCTAGCTATTGTAAATTAAAGTCAATGTTAAATTTTGAAGTTGCAAGTGCCAATTTTTTGTGAACCTAATTTCTGCTATTAGATATTGAAATACAGGGCTGGGCTCTAACTTAAATAACTAAACTGGAAATATGTTTTGCTATCTTAGTGATCTAGGCTTCCAGAACGTAGTTGCTTAGAATTTTAGAATTCATAGAACCACACCCTGCGAGAGAATTGACTTTTTGTTTTAGATAAAGTGTTGAAAAAACCAAGTCATTGGATCAATTCATTTCCAACAAAGGTTTATGAACTGAATAATGCAAAATCAAAACGGCAAGAACGTTTTCAAATTCCTACAACAATATGTGTGTTAGATCACACATACATAAAAATAAAGAAACCAAGCAGACAGGCTACTTGTGATGATAGGGAGAGATATACTAGTAGGCTATAGGTGCGACAATGGCTGGAAAATGTTCATTATAATAGAATTTGGAGAAGTAAAACACAGTTAATGAAAAATTCATTGCTCCTGGCTCAATTTAAACATCCTACAAACGAACAGAAGTAATTTTTTAACTTGCTACATTTAAAGGAAAGGGTCATAATACACACCGCATTTTGAACTCTTCAAGTGCGTTTTCCTGTAATCGGCAGCACTGTCAGAATATCACGTGAACATCCATTACTGTTTCCAGCCTACGGTCTGGGTCAGTTTTTTTATTCAAGCCATTTATTTCATCAAGTGAACAGATAACTAAAATAATTGTCTGTTGTGCAATAATACACAACATCATCAAACAGTTAAATGATGATTATATTTTTCTACATACATCCCTTGAAGATAATTCCTTGGAAGACCTAGAGTATGAAGATGAAAAAGACAATATGGATGCACGAAAAAAAGGCGAAAGAAAACGCCATCATATTTGAGCAGTTTTAAACATGTAATAATATTCCATGCAATACTTCCTTGTAATTTCCAAAAAAACTAAAGAGAAATAAAACAATTATGTAGAAAAATGGCTCTTAAATGTATTATCTGTTTAATTCATATAAATAAATACCCACATATTTATACAACCTCACATGTTCAGATAGTTATTATGTATTATGAATTTTTATGATAGTAAAAAAAAAGTATATATGAGGGGCTAGTTTAGAGGAGCGGCTGCTTGAATTTGATTTTCAAAGACAATGTGAGGTGTCATAAATACTTCTGTGTGTGTAAACACTTCATAGTAACTACTTAGTTAATACCAGTAAAAACTACCTAGTAAAAGTCAGCTCTTATTCACTTAAAATTAAATAATTGTTTATACTGTATTATAAAATACATGTGTAAGTTATAAGCTTTACTATTTTTAATTCATTTGGTCCCAGTTTTTTTCCAAACACACGGTATTATTTAATAAAAATCATATTCAAGTATTTTTCATAAAAAAAAAGAAAGCAGTTGCAAGTTTTACGTATTTTATAATATGTCTACTGTGGCAAAAAACATGTCTACTCAGTGGCGCGACTAAGACCAGACTGCTACTGGAGCATTGTAGATCCGCTTGTCGTTCACTCTGGTCGCCAGTAGAGGTCGCCCCGAATGAATTAGTTACATAAAAACTATTGAATCTAGTCCAGCCACTTGTTCGTGGTTGTATCTAGGTAATGCCACCTTTATGTAGTGATGAGAACATTTCACGGGTACAGTTTAAAACTAACTCCGCTTTGACTCTAATACTCCACGCCACTGGTAATCCTCCTGTTGTTCGTGTCGTATCCAACATAAACTCCTTCACTCTACCACTTCACCACAGAGATTTATTTTTAATTTTCCAATATGTTTCGAGTACATTTTATTTGCTATTCTTTTTAACTTCATGTTGACTATGGTGTTAGGTTATGGCACGGTCATTTACTATTGCTCTTGTGCCGTAGACTTCATCCCCTGAGACAACGGTATACTTTCTATATATTTGTATGAATCGAGTTAGTAATAGGCCTCCACCCGCACCGTTGGTCACACGGTCTATGACATCAGTTTTGTTGTACGTTTTATTGGTAATGTTGAAATCAAGGTTAGAATTTTGGCTGGGTTAACTAGGACTAGTTTTCCCACATATGAGTTTAATATTTTACCATCCCCTATATAAGTTAAAGTATTTGCACTTTCTCAAAACTATATTCCTTCTCTATATCACTTAAACTAAACCAATACAAGCCATAGTATTAAATGCAATAGATATAAATCGTTAAATTCAGCTATTGCCTTGACAAATATTCAAGAAATGTTAATAATACTATGTGTAGAAATTAACTGAACATATATATTAAAGCAATATTTTATTTATTCTGTCCAAAACATTGTTATTATTTTTTATTGATATAAAAATATCTTTCTTAGCTCGTGTCCCTTTCCATACCAATTTAACGCACCAATTCCTGACATAACTTATGCCTCTTCAAGCAAGTTTGATCGCTGATAGTTACTACTGCCATTAGAACAAATGGCCAAATAATGTACGAATAAAAAGGTCAACATCAAAAGCCACTTAACATGGAGAATCAATAGTTTATTTCCTAGAGAAAAGTTAGCTCACCTTCAAGTACTATTAACTCACATGAACTCTTCACCTGAATGTAACTACTCTTTCCTCTTGCTTCTTCATCCCTCCCTCTCTCCCCTTCTTCACGCTTTTTAACACCCAGAGGAGAAACTTACTACTGAGGGAGAAAATCTATGTTCGCATTAAAGTCGACCACCGGTAATTAACATGTCACTTCTAGAAAATAACCCCATTCTTATCTGTGTGCGTGTGTGTGTGTGGGTGTGTGTGTGTGATTCCTCCCTTATCACCTACCATCCCCAGCCCTTTTCAGAGTTTGCCACGCGCACACATATTCACATGGTGAACGTTTTAATGGTCTCTGTTATTGATTCAGGTCCCGTTGCCAAAAAAAAAGGAGGGGGTGGAATGGGGGGTTGGAAACCACAGACAGCGCCAGCTACTACGCGGCCTCCCAACCAGACTCACCATGCAGTCACGGAGAAGAGATGAGAAAGAACAATGGTTCCACATTAAAAAAATTTTTTTTTATATTTGTAAGGTTTATTTCATTACTAAAATAAAAGGTTTATAAACCTTAATTGATCCCGTTAAGAATTTTTTTTTATATTTATTATAAATGGTTTTGTGTTTACGCAAAGATAGATACTTTAGAATTTTGAATTAGTTTTTTACGAATTAAGCACAATGTTTTTATATCTTAGTACCACGTCTTACTACCAGCTTATGTTATACGCTTAGGGAATAGTAAGGTTATATTAAGAGGAAGTTTACTTGGGTTTATGTGGAGAGAGAGAATAAAACAGTTAAAAATCTCAGTATATTCGATCTAGATTAAAACCTGGATCTTTCCGTCCTCAGCGGTCTAGTCTAGGGAAATATCAGCGCGTTAGACTGTACGGCTACCGAAGCGGGTCTAAGCAATTTCACTTACCAAATTCTTATTTAATTTCAAGTGAAACCTAATTTGTGGTTTATGAACTAAGTAAGTATATTCTGATAAATATTAATACACTGTATTACATATGAAAACTTATCCCATAATATCAGTTGGAATAAAAATCAATATAATCATAAGTAGATAGTTTCCCCAAATTGTGTTAATTTAAAGGATACCAAAAGAAATTATTTTTAATTTATTTAAATGTTTGTCTTTGATTACAAATTCAAAAGGAATTAATATTCTTAAAGACTAGTTTTATATATCATTAAGGGGCATAAAAAATCTAACTTTACTGAGAATTCCTTGTATATCTTCTACCAAGCAAAATTATAGTTAATTTGTACAATTTAATTTAACTAAGAAAAGATGTTTGGAAAATTAGCTTTATCTTATGACATAGATTCTTGTTAGATAAAAACCGGTGTATGTAATCACTTTACAGTTTCGTTTCAACTAACTTCGTTCAAACATTTGTACAGTATGAATAAATAAATAAATATTAAAATAATTTAACATATTATTTAACGTGTGTCTACCATTTTGAACAAAAGAGATTGTTTTATCAACATGATTGAAAAGGATATACAGGAAATTACAGGCCATTATTTATATATGAAGTGAAAAAAAAGTGTATAAATAGTAGAGGAAAATGTATGAAAAGGAAAAAGAGATTTAGAAAGCGAAATCTACCGTGAGATGAAACAAGTACCCTGAGATTCTATAGAGTATCAAAGCGTCAGTATTGATCCTGTCAAGTCAACGGTGCTTTTGGTGCCAAAATGTTGGCAGTAAGTGACAACCTTTGACTGATGACTTGGGCTTCAGTACTATCATTTTCAACAGCTCGGAACGGAGTATTTCAAAACACACCCCGCATCTGACTATTGATTTCCTATAGCATCGTATGTTTGCACACGTAATACTTTCAAAATTTATATTTTTTTTCACTTATATAATCTTTCTTACGTCCCGTATCTTAAAAAAAAAAAAACATATTTCCAAAATGGCATAATAAAGTCACCTCTAGTTATAAAGTACACCCTGCCTATCCTGAATTGATGTGTTCCTACCTTGGCGGATTAAATTATAACGCTGTCTAATAGGACATAGATATACCAAATTGGAATAACACCAGGTAAACTTAATACATAACAGAGTAATTGAATGGTACATTATAGTTACTGGCAATACTGACCACACATAACAAATTTTTATGTTTATCTATAATGTTTTTGGGGTGTCTAGAAGATAGGGGTCCGATTTCCATCTGGATAAATTAAGTTTATTTTATAAATGATTTACCACCCAATTATCAAAGTAAACGCCCATGAATTTCCTCTAAATTCTGCCGTATTCATACCTATTCATTTAGAGTATCTAAAATGCGTATATACCGGATGGGTAGTAAGGCCAGGTGCAGATGCAAGAATTTTATCTCGTTGTTTTTGGCAAGTAACACAAAAATTACCAATCTGCTGGTAGAGATATATTGTATAATGTGTGTCTGTATATGAAACTACAGATTTTATTTCGACTCTGAATAGTTGCATCCTGTTTTACACAATTTTTTTATTTTTAGATAGTGAAATGTTGTAGAACATAATAATTTGCCTCTTATATTGAGTTCCATAGTACTCTCATATTTTCTTTTTATTATACACAAATGCAAACTAATTATGCTAATGTGCTAGGAATTATGTTAAATTTAAAGTGAGAAATTATTAGCTAAGTTCCTAATCCAACCTAGTAACCTACATTTAAAGAAAGGTTTATTAGTTTACATGATTATAATAGTGACTTTGATGAAGTAATTTGGTTAAAATATCAAGAAATAACACTGGAATTATTTTAAAACTAAACTTCAAATCAACATTTAGGAGGTGAATTGGGTCATTAATTTGTCAAAATACAATGAGATTCAAAGGATCACAAACCAAATTTAATCTATTTGGTTTAAATTTTAAAAATTGAAATGAATTTCCTATGAGATTTTGTTGGATAATATATTATCAGTTGAAACGTAAAGGGTAAAAAGGTGGAAACTCACACCACACACAATTTCCAGATCAATAACTTTTATATCTAAAATCATATAAGAAAAATAGAAAATATATTTTCTAAAAAATTAATTCAAATAATACATAGAATTCTTTTAACCATCGTAAAAAAGTGCGTTGAAGAGGTCCAATGATTGCTTAACAGATGGCAGTACTTACTCAATTTAAATTAATAATTGAATTTCTCCCCATTTACCCTCTGCCCTTCATTGTTGTTAACTATTCTTAAGCTGATTTTTTTTTTCTATGAAAAATATGAAAGTTATTTTAAATACTCTCAAGATACAAATTTTGAAGAAAAACGTTATAACTATTTTTGAAAAACATCAATTATTTTTAAGAATTATACTTCAATAAACTGCCCTGAAATTAATTGTTCTCTAATAAACCAATATATTAAAAGTACGCGAAACACTCATATACATATGTTTTAAAGCCAGAGAGCCATTTTTACAATTTTCACATTTCAAAAATAAATAATCAATAAAATGTCCTTAATCATATGTCTAGAGTTAAAATCATTTGGTCTTGAGGTATGAATATTTAACATATAAATATCGTGTTTAAAAGACATATTAATCCAATTCAGCTGTGTCCCAGCTAAAGTACAAACATTGATAAAAAAAATTCTTAGTACTGGTTCATCACCCGTTCGGGTTATAATGCTATGTACTAATTACGCTAATGTTATTAGGGATGCTGAGGGCTATATCGAGAGAAAGCGTAATATCATTTGCGTGGATGGATAGTGGAAAATAACTTTGTGAAAAACCACCTTCAATATACCAGGTCGATATTCAATCCTTGAAATACGTTCATTTCACCCAACCTGAATTTTATATCCAACCTCTCTGTCATTAGCAAATCAGACCGAATTAGATAAATGCCTTAATCTGTGTAACCACTATAGCAAGTAATATTTATCTATATTTATAAATAATACACAGCTAGGGCTAAATTTTAATTACCATTTTTTATGTTATGTTTATTCATCCTTTATATTTAAATAGTCTGAATGAAACAAAAGTTCATTGTTCCACTTGTGAGGTCGTGGCTTTCAGATCATGCATGGTGTTCTCAGAATTCTTCCCAATTTGTAATTTAAAGGCTCCTTAGGCCTGTCTTTTATCACCATCAAAATATAATATAATGTAGAAGTGTTTACAATCTGCTTAAGTGGTTCATCCATGAATAAATTAACAGTGGTATTTGGACTAAATGAAGTCAAATAGATTTTACAAAACTAGTAATGTATAGAGTTTTGATTGACCAGTAGTAGTCTTGGGGTAAATCACTCATTTGAGGACCCCATGTTTGTGGGTTCAAACCCAACTGGTGTCGACGGATTTTTCTTGAACGATAGAAATCCAGATCACAACTTCCTACGGAGGAGAAGAAAAATTATCTGTCTCATGTCAAATTGTAGCATGTATAAGAACGCTGGAATTTATGTGAAAATACCTTTCTCGGTCAAATTTATCACTCATAGAAAATCTCATGTGCTGATATACAGTCAGCTCAAAAAGAACCAAACAAATTCCTCAAATAAATAATCGTAGTTTTGTGTTGTTGTGTGATACAGAGCTTCTAAATTTTGGTTTATGTGTCAATATTAGAAGAAAATTTGTTATATGGTTCATCGCGTTAGGGATATTCAAATTTTTATACGAATAATTTAGTGATGAAATAGCTATAACTTTTTAGGGTTACGCATTTACGTAGAGAGAGAGATAGAGAGAGAGAGAAACTAGGAAAGCCAGATTGAGTACATTCAGCACGGATTTGAACCTCATCCTTATCACCATTGACAATCCTAATTAGATGATAAAGATACCTTCATACACATTCTCAATGGTGCGGGTATTATTGATATAATTTTTTTATAAATAATAAATATTAGTATAACTAGCCAAACTTTTTATTAATTAGAGCAGTATGTGTTTTCCCATGCTTAAAAAAATTGATGCCATCTTTTTTAATTTTAGAGACATTCAAAAAACTGTGTGTAATTTAAAAGAAATTCTAAAAAGTTGTTTAGAAAAAATGTTTTCTGTGTTGGTGATATACGAGTATAACATGTTTGGAACATAGCATTAGTTTTGTATGAATAAAATGAGGTTAAATAGTTTCACAAACTTGTTTATAGATCAAATGCAGAGTTTAAATTGAAAATATTATTTTATTTTGGCAAATTTTCCCATAATTGTAATTATTTAATAACATATCAAAAGTTGAAAATTACATAACAATGTCATTATTATTGTTTTATAATAAAGCAATACGTGGGCTTAAAAATATACTCGATATTTTTGTTATTTATTTCGTCTCTCTAAGGTAAAACTGCAACAATTTCATTCCGGATTACCTTTGAAACTCTGGCAAACATGTCTAAACCAGATGACGTTTAAAAAAAGTGTCTACAGATGTCAGTAAACAACAAAAGGAAAGGGTGCAGGTTTGGGGGTTGTAACCGTGCGGTCTGGACCACCTTACTAAGAGAGTGGATGAGAAGTGTTATTTCATTATTGTTGTTGAGGGAATCTTGGTTTCGTTCGTCTAGGCTACGGGGATAAGTTTTAACCTTAAGCTACCATAGCAAACACTTTATTACTGATTAGCTTTTGCCCACAGCTTAGTTCGCATTTATATCAATTGTGAAAACATGTTCACTAAAACAACGTTTTAGAGGATACAGTTTCTTGCTAGAACCATCACGGTACCATGTATATTAAGTAGTCCATGTGAGAAACAGTTGACATTTAGATTAAAGCCTACCATCCTCAGGGTTTGTCCTCGTCATCATACAGAAAAAATTTGATAGAAAATTATACTTATTCTTAGCAACGCGTCTTACTACCCGTTCGGGTTATACGCTTTAAGAACTAATTACTCTAATTGATTAGGAATTTGGAAGTTTGAATTAGAGGAAGTGAACCCGCATTTGCGTGGAGGGAGAGTGGAAAACCATTTAGGAAAAACCACCCCAGTTCACCCGACCTAGATTCGAACCTCGATCTCCCTGTCCTCAGCAGTCAAGCTCAACACAACTAGCGCGTTAGCCAACTACGCCACCGAGGCGGGTGATAGAAAATTACATGCATTTAAACTCTAAAGGCAGATTTGATGGAATCATGAGTATTCTTGGTATCATGACCCATTTCCCGGAGAGCAACTTGTCAGCTTTTTGGAAACTTTTGATCTTTAAGCGAGTTTGATTCATAGTTTAGGTGGGTCCAAACTACGCAGCAAAATGATGGCTGCTCCAATTTTAATTGAAGAGAGTGAATGTATAAGCCGAATGAATTAAAGGAATTAAAAAATTATATAGGGTAGTGCATATGGTCATGTGGGTTCAGTATGTTCTAAAATATAGTAGTGATTTTACCATCCGATTAATTTTTGGAGCTGGAATAGCTCTCTCCTGGAACCATGAAAGAAGCTCTTTTTGCAGAACAATTATACCGAGATAAATATATAGGACTAATTCCCGGATATACTTGACCCCGACACATATCTGGGAGGTATTCAAGGACACATTGTCTTCGTGTACTGTGAAGACTACGTTCAGCAAGATATCTACAAATAAGTCTATAATTTGTCTTCGCAAAGGTGGATGCGCATATTGGTGTACAGGGAAAGTTTCACAACGTTTTTTTAAGGCGGGCGTGGACCTCTTCAGTTATAGTGTCTCGGAATGATTGGTAGAGATTATTGGAAGTCTCCTAAGAACAATACGGTGGTGCCTATTATGAGCACATTGTTGAGTCTTAAATTTTCCTAAAGTCCCGTTAGATCTTCAATAAGTGATGTCTTATGTGACAATATACTTTCATTCTATAATAAAAGAGATAATGCAGTAATTTTGATATACATTTTTGATTCGATATGTTACACAAAACAATTTGGTCGTCAAAAAAATGAAATGGTAATTTGAATGTCTCATTCGCTGTTCCATCATTCTTAAACAATTTAGCGGCATGTCGCAACTATTGTTATGCCTTCTTTGAACAAAGTAGAGAATATACCTGGTGACTGCATCGGCCAACGCAACCCTTAAATCTGGGCTTAGCTAAGTTTAAATAATAAATTACAAAAGTAATTGCTTTACTTTCGGCCGCATCTTAAAATAGAATTTTTCCTAGATATTGAGTACTCTATAATAATTTAATGCTTACGGTTAGATGTTCTGTGTTCAGTTGAGGCTTGTTTATATTCAAAGATTGTAATAAAATTTGCCAATCTTTTGTTGTATTTCTCAAAGAGTATCTATAGAATTGTCGGGTAGAAAAATACTATAGTACTTCATGAACTTGTCCAAGAGACACCTTAAAATATAGTTGATTTGGTCAAACCTGCATTAAAAATAACTTCATTTCTACCGATTGATATTTTCTGATTCTATGTTCAATATCACCCGAAATGATTTTCCTATGGGTTAGCCAATGTACGAGAGTATTGGTCACGTGAAAAATATTAATAGCTGAATAAGTAGAAAGAAATACAAAAAGCGGCTTTTCATTAAGAACTTTCCAGTGTGAGGCATCCTTTAATAGGTGTCCCAGTGCTTTGCAAATTACTACTCGTGATTAGTAGGATGTGTGGGCTAAGTCGTTCACGGTATGTACATTTTAAAATGAAGTGGAACATTTTATGACATGGAAACCACATTCTCAAATAATAACACAGTGTTGCTCGTGTGTGTGGTACTGAAGGAACCACCCGTCATTATTCTGAGGGATTCCTCAACAGAAACACCCTAATATTTCTGCACTGGAAATTCTTAATTTTCCAAGCACTAAATGAAGAAAGCTCATTGCAAGTAAGAGTCTTCGCAACAGGATCTTCAGAACACAATTCTAACAAAGGCGTTAATAATTTGTTATATGGGTGACGTGAATTACATTACTTTTTGTAAAATTCATATATTGCCCATTTTCTATATGGACATTGAGTAATATCTGCCGATTCNTTCCCCCCCCCCCCTCATTTATCAAGTTAATAATAAACGTCCCTTATTCAGTGACCTTATAGTTTTACTTGCATACATACTTAATGGATATAAAGAAACTGTACGGCTTCACATCAATATTAGAATCGAATGATCAGCTATCTTAAATGCTCAAGAACGGATCGTTGCTTAACGCCCTCCATCTTTGGGATGCCATCTACGGTATTTGATATCCCTCATACCCGTCAACGTAGCTATTTTAAAGATATTTGGATATTTTTTGATGCATGCACTGAAACAATCGGTTCAAAATTCAATATGGGCTGTGGACTATATGTTTAGTAACACTTGTATACAGTTGTGGATCCACGTTTAATCTGGGATCTCCAAACTTATCATCGTATATAAGTCATTGGATCTTATTTTTTCCTGAAGTCGTAACAGTATCTGCACCGCACCTGAAGCAGTCCTCGATTTTGTAAATACACAGTAAAACCAACACTTGTATTGCCTTTAAGGTCATTGCTCAGCTTCTTGAAAACATATATATTATGTAAATAACTTTTAACCTTTCTAGAGTAATCCGACATAAAACAAAAATATACCTCTTCCATATCCATACAGTAGCTATCTAGCTCTAAGAGAACATCTAAGTACAGAAATTATTTTATAAAAATTTGTAAATTCAAAACAACCATCAAAAGTAAATATTATAAATCTTTGGATTTTATATTGAAATGAATTCTGTAACTATGCTTTTGATTTGGTGATAAAGTTATACAGACTAATAATAAATTCTACATTCAAAAGTAAAATTAATCGTTGATAACGCATTTTAATAATAGTTATTTAAAAAACATCGGATTTTAGTTATCTTGTTTGATTAATACTCTAAAACCTTCTCAGTAAAAATCCACATGATATAAAAGAAACAGCAGCATAATTAGTTAAACGGTTCCAGAGATCTTGGGAAACTGACAGACAGACCGACCCTTTGTTTTATAAATAGGCCTAGTAGAGACACCTTAAAAGATTCAACTTTTAACATTTCAATATAAGTGGTTTTTAGTGCTTCGAATATTTCGTCAGCTTAGCCTAGCCACATATTTGTATAAAAAGGTATGAGAAAGATATATTATTTAGAATATATACTTGCAAAACATGTGAAATTAAAATGGCAGCAACTATGGAAAATAGCTCACTATGCTTGGTAAAATTTAAAGCTCCAACATCCACATCTCCAGTAAATTAGACAAGACCAAAATAATAACACTGTACTTTTCTTATTTAAGAATCATATTTATATATACCTTTTCTATAATTGATCAAAATTAATGAAAGTTAGTTACCAATTTGGATAGCACTTTTTATATACATCAAATCCCAAGTATTTTGCATACTGTTGGCAAAACAAAGACCAAATATTCAAAACTATAGGGCTTTAAACCGAGGTTTATTAAAGTGCATTTTTGTACAGCATTCGAAAAAAACACATTAAGTTATTAATACTAATTACTACTTACATCCTAAAGCAATTAATTAACTTCAAAATAATTAGTCCATATACATACAAAGCCATCCAAACTATATTGTTATTTAAAAATAATGTTCTACGTAGAACTATTTATATCATAGTAGTCCCATGATTGAGAAACTTTTGAATATATTAACATTTAACACTACTTTAAAACATTATTACAAATGTTAAAAGAATTCCATTTCCAAAAAAACTTGTTGAAAAGACTGGTAGTTTGCTAAAATATATATTTTAAATACAAGTAAGCTTTCAGATGATTTAAACTTATTTCTGCAGAAAACTCTTACAATGTGAATATACATAAATAAGAAAGATTAATGATCTAAGTTGATAGAATTTGTTCTTGTTTTCTATTTTATAAATCAGACAGCGAAATTTCTCTCATAAATTATTCATCCGTGATATTGCAAATATTAAATGTGGTTTGAAGTTATTTGGCACACACTAAAGTTATTAATTCGAGAGAATTACAATAAAGTTCGAAACTTTGCTCATTTGGTAGCGTAAGCCTATCTGTCTATTAAGCTAAGGGTCCTTGGTTCATTTTCTGGCATGGTTGAAAATGTATCATTGGTGAAATATGTATGAGTTCACACTTTCAGAATGGCATATTAATGGCTGGGGGTTGGATGTTGTGTATACTCTAGATTTAAATTGATTTATAAGCACGTGTTGATATAATCAGTCGGTTCAGAAATTGCAGGTTAAATATATTGAATAAATTGTAAAATGAAATGAAATTATTGCAATAAAAACAAGTTGGTAAAACTTTTCATTGATTGTCACCCTTTGTTAGACTAGCAAAGGACGTATTTTAATTTTAGGTCTTAGGGAAACTTTTTTTATTTTTTCTAAAGCACCTTTGCATCCGTTAATTAATTTGATATGCAGCTGTCACTTTTGTTAGATATTATCAATAACTATAATTTAACACATTATTTTTGCTCAATCACCGCTTCACCTTTTCGGGTAGTACACAAAGAACCAATCCGATCATTGTGCTAGGGATGATTAAGAATTAATTTAGAGTACGTGTATCCAAATTTGTGGAAAAACTTTAGGATGATAAGCTCTCATTACACCTGATGGAAATCAAACCCTCTTCCTGTCATTGGCAGTCCAGTATGTTGCGAGAGTGACGCCTTTGACCATTCAATCACCAAAGTTGGTAGTAACACTAGGAGATTAGTAGAAATTTTTCAATTTTGGACAAAAAATAAAGTTATTATATTTTATTAAACCATATCTATGAAAACTAATATAGCTCATCCAATGAGAGAAACCCTAGAGTTCAAGTATCAAAAATATTTAAGGATCTGGACAAAAGTTCGATCCCACAGATATTTACTAAATGGTTTAGGGGCTCACCAAAATTGAACAACGGTTCATTAAGCCTTGATTGCTTTCTATTTTCACTTGTAAACGGAGCCAAAATTAACGAAATTCACCACACTAACCTGACCTAAATAAATTATATGATTTTTATCATTTATTTTATTTCACCAAACACTCAGTTCAAGTTGTGACCATTGAACGTATCTACTTCCTCCTTACATAGAGTTGAAAAAGTAGAACTTGTTTTATAGTATCAATCACGGCGTCCAATTAAGAGAGCCGGTAGTTGAAGAAGAGCTGAGTGCCATCACATCCTTTTTCCAACAAAAAATATAAAAAAACAAAACACATTTCAAGATTTGTCAGCTGCACAGAGTGGTTCTGGAGGGGGGTGAGGGTAAATGAGATTAAGACAGACATTTCCAGATCCATCTCTATTGCGCCAGGTCATGGTTTAGTGCTTAAAAGGGGATAACTAGCTCTTCTTCCAGAAATCAATAGAACGGTGGCACAGAATCTGCCACCTATAAAACAGCAGGTGCGGCCAACGACTTAACATTTCATTTATAGCTATTTTAAATTGATCTAATATTTTGAAAATTTTTATTGATTTAAGTTTCTGATTAGTGAAGAATTTTACTATAAACCGCATCAGTGACCCGAATGCTTCAGTTTCATGTTAGACTGCAGATAAATAGGAGCTCAAGATTTGAATCCTGGTCTTGTCTACAGAGGTTGTTTTTTTCTGGACTTGTTTACCATTTCTGTCTATGAAAATGCAGAATGACTACCTCTAAATTGCATCCTTTAACATCCCTACCCCATTAGAGTTATTATCATACATTTCGTATATCTGAACAGGTGGTAAAACGCGTTGAAAAAATTAAACATAAGGTCATTAGTAAATACCAATCTATCAATGAACTACTATTATTGTTATTATTTCCTTTTTGTAAATGTGTTTAATATATAGAGTTAACCTCTATGATGAATCTGGTATTACTCGCTTAGGTGGCCGCATGGTCTAACGCGCTACTCTCGCTGTAGACTAGATTGCCGATGACGGAGAGATCGAGGCTAAAATCTCGGTTGGGTATACTAAGGGTGTTTTACCTAAATGGTTTTACACTCTTCCTCCATGAAAATGGGGGTACACTTCTTATAGCTATAGCTTTCATTATCCCTAAAGCCATTAGCGTAATTATTATATAAGCGTATAGCCGGAACGGGTGGTAAGAGGCTGTGCTAAAATAAAAATCCCAGACGACTATACTGAAGTGATATATTCCAAATGATTTTCTACTCTACATTCACGCAAATGTGAGTACAATTCCTATAGATTATATATTTCAAATTCTGACTCGTGTGGGTAAAATATATGTGGATTGAACAAATGCGAGGGGAAAAAACATTTAAATTTTTATAATTTACATATTTTTTAACAATTATAAATAATTGATTCCAAGAACATTACTTCGGACCTAGCTACATGATATGAGCCTGCAAGCGACCTTTATTGATCGAGCGGCCGCCGCGTTAACGATGATAGTGCCAACATTTGCAGTTCCAGGTTGTCATGTGGTCAGCACAACAAGTCCTCCGGTCGTTAATCAGATACATAAATTATGTATTCTACGCATATTTGGATCACCATAAGAATATTTTTTAAGTGTTAAACATTTCCTGATCTATTGCTTTAATGTTTTCACACTTCAAACACGTGTTATAAAGTTTTTACTTTTGCTTGGGCATCGTTAGTAGAGGAAAGGGAGAATATGTATCCCGCAATAATGTATTCAACTAGGTCACACTTAGCTCTATCAACGAAACATTAAAAGTGCTTTATTAAAAAAGGAAAAACATGTTTAAAGTAGTGCATAAATATTAAAGTTATTTTATTCATACGATCTTTACAATTATTTCCATTATATCCTTTGTGTTATTCAGTTGCTGCAAAATTAGTTTAATATAGTTAGCAACGCCTATTACTTTTTGGTTATGTGATAAAAAATTCACTTCGTTTATTTTTATTAGTCTACATTCATGTAAGATACTTGTACATGCCCTCTCGGTTTTATTATTATTATTATTATTATTATTATTATTATTATTATTATTATTATTATTATTATTATTATTATTAGCACCGCGTCTTACTACCCGTTTGGGTTATACGCACTTACGCTAATGTGTAATGGTAGGGTGATTGTGAGATGAAATGGAGGACCTACAGTTTAACGTGGGATACGAACCACGGTGGAGGCCTGGCATTCCACACATTCACAAGTTGTGGTTAATACACGTCTTGTCAGAGGTGTAGGAAGGGTTTGGCAATCAGATAAATCTGTGCCGGGACCAAGGATTGAACCCCGGACCACCAACACAGAGGTCCGACACCTTACCCCTAGACCACCAGGTCACCCACCCAGTTATAAAGAATATAATTTAAAAAGTATTTCATTTTAAATACACCATCGATCCCCTGAATAGAAAATTAGTGTGAATATGAAGGAGGCAAGAATTTTAACCCAACTGAAACTGAGCGAGGATACAATAAAAACTGCATCCCTTTATCAGTTAGGCACACTACTTGTCTGCCTAGTTCTGTCATGACAGATTCAATTTAGTAAAATGTGTTGAGAAAGTATATTTTTAATTATAACATTTAATACATGGGCTAAAACTACTTTTACTATGAGATAGCGATGACACAAGAGAGGAATAATGGAGAGACCATGTTAATAAATTACATTTAGAAGGTAACCTGGTGGTCTATGGGTAAGGTGTCAGACTTCTGTGCTGGCAGCCGGGGTTCAATCCTCGGTCCCGGCACAGATTTATCTGATTACCAAACCCTTCCTTCACCTCTGACAAGACATCTTGTGAATATGTGGAATGCCAGGTCACCACCGTGGTTCGGATTCCACGTTAAACTGTAGGTCCTTCATTTCATCTCACAATCACCCTACCATTACACATTAGCGTAAGTGCGTATAACCCGAACGGGTAGTAAGACGCGGTGCTAATAATAATAATAATAATAATAATAATAATAACACATTTAGAAAAACACCCCTGGTCCACTCAACCGTAATTTGAAATGAGCCACAAATTTCACAAAAATTGTGATTTTGTGCAATGTAACATAATGACCCCCGACCCATGACACATACACCACACCAACACGATTCAGATTAATAATAGCTGTGCTTCGTGGGAGAGTCTGGCTCCTTCAAAACGAGTATCGTTAAGTGCCATCATAGGGGTTTATTTATTTTTTATCAAAAAGCTCCTTTTAAACATGGTTTCACTGGAGAGAAGTAGACAAACATCATTCTCGTGTCAGTGGCCAGATTACACAAAGCTAGTTTCAGGAAGCAACCCAACCCCTTATTCACATTATCCTAAATTAGAAAGATCTTAATCAGTCTTAACATCAGGATTACAATAGTATTTTTATGATTAAAGTGTTTACAGTGAATCGGTTAGCAACTAAACATTTTGAAGTGCTTTTATTACTGACCATTGACACTAGCGAGCCCCAGTGTTGATGGACTCAACCTGTCACAAGGAGTACAACGAAACTTACGTAATGCTGAGGATCTGGTGTATAACTTGTCTGTGCCCCAGGTACAAGTACGTCATTTATCGTTTTAATTTCTGTTTTTCAGTTTACTCTTTTCAGCCTATGCTCGGGGTTAGTTTTTTTCATCTAAGCCATGTATTTTCCAATGCCGGTTTGCTAGGTCTATCGTAGCTTCATATGCCTTATAATCTAACTTAAGACTAGAAAAGGCACAACATGCAGTCCTTGGATGTTAATTTATTACTATGAAAAGGTTAACCCAAATTTCACCAATTATATATTTCCGGCCATGCTGGGAATTGAACCAGGCTCCCTTTACTCAATAGACAGACATGCTATAGACTGAGCTAAGGTTTCAGATATTTATAAATACTAAAAAAAAAAAATAATGCCATGTTAATATTGGATGGTCACTTACTAGATAAACTTCATTCCTGACCTTTAATTACTAATTTAATTGAAAATTAGCAGACGCCTATGGGTCATTAAGAAATTACTTTTCACAGAAAGGGGTGAAAGAAAAATGATAAGAGATACACAGACCAATTCTCATGAAAAAAACCCTTTCATAAAACTCAAACTTTTTTTTTGCAAAAAGATTTATACAATTTTGTATTTTACTAACGTTGTTGATAATGTATTTATGAGACACATAAAAATAGAAAGCTGCAGATAACATGACCTGACGTATTACTACGAGAAAGTTTATCCATAGACCCGTTTTGAGGGTTGAATGTTCTAATCCCTGTCGGTTGTACTGAGGCTGTTTTTTTCCTTAATGATTTTACATCCTACTTTCATGAAAAATTCAACCTTCCTTATCCTTAACCCATTAGTGTAAATATTTTCGAAGTGTTTACTCTGAACGGGTAGTAAGACGCGGGTACAAAAACGAAATTCTAGCTGTCAGACAAAGTTTTTACTTTTGAAATGGGGCTGTACCCACCATCACTCAATTTAGTTATTTTAAGAAAATAATTTCTGTCACCTATATAAAATGTATTAACATATTGTCTTTTATCAGACAATTGTAAGTGGACATTGAGAGAAACGTAAGAACCTAATAAACAGGATATTTAAATTCCATTATAAACTGAGTACATCGATACTATCATGGTTGCCATGGTGACCAAGAATGCCAGAAACATAGCGAGAGATGAATGAGTAAATAATAGAGAGAGCAATAGAAGAAATATGTTTGAATTACCCTGAATGTGTGTAGAGAAAAAAGAGAAGCATACAGATAGAGAGGTAAAAAGGAATTGAGAATGGAACGACTGAAGGAAAGAAGAGAGTAACAAAAGAACCAATGAAAAATAAACAAAGTCCAATGGGGATTCTGGAGGGGCTTTAATTAACATGTCAATTTTTTTCTGATACTATTGCATATTAAAATAAAAGTAAAAGTTTATAAACTAGATGTGTTTCTGACTAAGCGATTTCAATTTGGTTCATGAACATTAGAATAACCCATAACATTAGTAATAAAGAGTTTCAAATAACCAAAGCAATTATATTTGTTTCAGTGAAGATTTACTCAAATCTAAATTTCATATTCTGAATATTGAAAAATGACATCTAGACACGGGAATCGAACTCAGAACCTTTTTCCAACAAGCCAATGCTTTAACCACCGAGCTATTCAGGAATCGTTCAGTGACCAGGGTCATTCGTCACTTAAGATTGACCTAAGCCACGGGATGATTCCTGGATAGCTCAGTGGTTAGAGCATTGGCTTGTTGGCCAAAGGTTCTGGGTTCGATTCCCGTGTTCATGTGTCATTTTTAAATTTTCAGAATTATTAATAAAGTTTTTATATCACAATACATGATGAACGATAGAGAACATTTTATTAAGTGATACACAAGCATTTAAACGAAAGAGGTAATGATGTCATAGTGTCAGGGTGACATAATAAAAATGTGAACAATTGTAAAAATATTAGTGAAAATTAAAATGTTTAGTTTATAAAACCCATAAAATGGAGACTATTCTAAATAGGGTAATCGAATATTAATGATAGTCTTACTCCCCTGTGAAGTCAAATAATCTGGGCTATCACTCTAGAAATAGATTGGACTATCAGTCAGAGCTCAAATACCAGCTATGAGTTTTTTCATCCAAAATAGTTATAAACCCTACCTCCATGAAATCGCAGATACTGTACTCTTAATTTTCCTTATACAGAACTCGTTTTGTGTAAACGTTTGAATAACCCGAAAAATATTAAGATACGAAAAATAAAAATCATGATTATGTCCACGGTAGCGTTAATCTAGTTGGAGAGCTGTAATTGTAAATCTATTAAAATAGCTTCATATTCATGCGCATTGAAAATAAGTTCTTATCACTTTGATAATAGATTATGTAAACTGATTCTAATTGTAAATTTGTAAACAAATAATTAAGAGGTTCAGAAATGCTGAACCAACATTTTAGTAACTTCTGAACTATCAGAAAGGACCCAAGCTAGCGTGAACTAATAAATAATAAACCCCCACAGTGAATCTGAACAGTCTTGGATATTTGCCTCTTCATGAATATGACTTGGTGCCATTATAACCATTATCGTCTTATTCTAATTTAACTCTAGTTTTCAATTTCATTAAAAATAAACTATTTAATTTTAATGTTACCGATAGACGCTGTTCAACGCCAGTGAGAATAAATGTTGTGCACAACTTTGACCAAATAGTTCGGAATTTACTCCTAAGATCATTGAAGATGGTGGTATTTGTTATTCTATAAACAAATATTTATTCATTTCCTTAAAATTCACTTTCCTAAACCGATATAAGTTCGCACTGTACTGAACGTGTACTCTCGTATCACATTGACTATATATTTACTTCTAATAGTATTTGAACCAGATCTCCTAAGATTAGTAAGAAGATGCGGTATCGACCGATCTGAAGTTTAGCTATTCTTAATTCATTTTTAATGACAAATAACTGTTTAACTGGTTCATTTGTAGATTAGGCACGAGATGGATTGTAATAGGAAATGCACCCGCATTATCATGGGGAGGAGATGGTAAACAACACTGGTCATTCATGAGTAGAAATACAGATTCAGTGCACCTGGCCAAAATTGTATTCTTATCTCTTCTTAATCAGAAATCCCAAATATTGTGAATCTCACTCCTTAAAACAAACAACCACACGTGCAAATTTTATATAATATAAGCCAATTGGGTGATTTTGAGGATACATCCTATTAAAATATGAGTCGTTTGGAGCTCCTACTGACCTTGATATGCTTCAATGTACATACATATATACGTATATTTTAGTACCACATTTTTACCACCCTGTACAATATATTTAAATCCTAAGATCTATTTTAAAGTAATTTACCTGAAAGTTAGAGTAGTAAGTGGGCGGTAGGACTTGTGGCTGTTGACGTCACTCATGGGTGTGCCCCAAAAGTCATTGCGGAAAACTTCAAAGACGGGATTCAAACCTAGTACGTCTTTGTTCTGGGTGATGGCCGGAATGTCGTCATGGACAAATTCCCCGTGTAGGCCGTTGAGGTAGGACGCTAAGGCTGCTAGGATGACAGCGCAGTACACGGTGACCTTGGTTTGGGGACGGTGTATAGGGGGCGAGTGTTTGTGTACGGGGGGCCGCATCTTCGCCACAAGCCGTCCTTGGGTTACCCCTCGAGACCGCACCCGTGTCGTCAACACTAACGAAACACCGTACATATGCGCGACAGATCGATCGTCGACTAGGTGCACGATTTATAATAAACTAACAATAAGATTATTAACTGTTCAAACAAAGCAACAAGAATTTAACATTGCTTAAAATTACAATTAAAATTTTTTACTTTCAAACTTGTTACAACTATTTAGTCAAAAATGATATCATAATACTATAAAAAAGTCTATCATCTTCTAGTGAAATGAATGAACGAATGAATAAATATATAATAAAAAATATATCAATATGTTTCCTCACGGCTAAACCAATGGTTCCAAGATATATTTTTAAGCGATATAGGATTTCATACGCTGAAATATTAAGAACTGCTCCCAAAAATAATATTATATATTATACATACAGTTTTGTCGAAATAATCGCCTTATGTGAGCTGTCGATTTAAAAAAAATATGTAAATGTTATAAGAGATGAACCTTTTTAAAGTTATAATGTACATTACCTAATTATGTTTTAATATAGGTGTCAATCTGCCATGGGCTTTATAAAACAACTGTTGAAACATGCATACATGTTTATGATATGAACATGTAATCGATTACTTTAATTTGTGATTGTTTAGATGGCTTGTTGCTTTGTTGACATTTTCGTTAAAAAAAACTTGAATTAGAACTAAAAATGACATGTGTATTTTGATTGGCAACAACAAATTACTAATGTAATAATTAATTATATTTAAATATATCAAATAATTTCGCACAAAAGAAAAAATATAGTATAATAATATTCCAAACAAAACAACATCACGTTTAAACAAGATTTCTGATAAACAATATTTTATGTCAAAGTTTGTTTTATTTATAATGAGATTAATTTTTTAAATATTTCGAAAAAATTTCACTGTGTCAAAACTAGATTAACATCGGGGGAAGCGATATTTCTTAAAGTTTTAGACAGCCACACGTACCCAAAATCATGTTATTACTATTATTGTTAAAAAGATAAGTAGTTAAGGGACCATATTTTTACTAAACTGGTTTCAAAATTATATACGTAACGCAATAACACCCCAAAGCATTCATAAACTTTTATTTTTTACAAAGACAAATGATCCGTTAAAGCGCGGGTCGTTCAACCCTGGGTGACGACGCGTTTTGGACTGGTTTGCAGATGCGGCGTGTTCGTCCGCTTATAGGACTTCTTTGATGTCGATAGACGCGTGCGCAGTGGTGGGCGTCTATTGCGCCCTCGCATCACGCCCCCCCCCCCCCCCC
>CABFVZ010000405.1:227021-268238 GCA_902151445.1 Timema monikensis
GTGTAGATCGAGTGACGAAGAAAATATATTATGAATGCAGAGTGTGTGAATCAAAAGTAAGGAGTAGACCATGTAAGACGTGGATAAATGTGGTAGACTAATGTGTAACAAAGAGAAACATTAAGAGTTTTAATAATAAAATAGCATGAATGACTCGATGTATGGATGCTGTTGAATTGAAGTGGATATACAAGGATAAGGAAGTGTGGAGAAAACTAATGAGGATGGATTACGTATGGAGTTGTGGTTTATAAGCCAGATATACGGTTTCTTGCCAACCCGTAAGGGAACAACGTGATTATGCACGTATATGTATGTAGGCTTACGTAAGTGTGTGCATATATTTATGTAGGCTTACGTAAGTGTGTGCATATATGTAGGCCTATTTATATTAATGCATGTGATATGTTGATTTAATTAAACTTTATATGGGTCCATATCGTTATATTGACATTGTCTTGATATGCTCAACTATACATGTGTATCCTGAAAATTGAAAAATGACACCTGGACACGGGAATCAAACCCGGGACCTTCGGCTTAGTACGCCACTGCTCTTACCACTGAGCTATCCAGGATTCGTCCCGTGCCCATGGTCATTCTTCACTCATATTTTAAGGCAGAGTCTATGATGGACGTGCGGAAGTCGTCAGCTTATAAACATGTGATTATATAAGATCACAGCCATCAGACAACGCAGCCACCTGCGACTCGGTAGTTGGCATGATTGCAGCCAATTGACAATTATATTATAATTGTACGGGATTGCATATATTAATGAATCAGATAGCCGAAGCTATCATCTATGCATTTTAGTGAGGATAGCACCTCTTAGATATCATATCCTGAAAATTGAAAAATGACACCTGGACACGGGAATCGAACCCGGGACCTTCGGCTTAGTACGCCAATGCTCTTACCACTGAGCTATCCAGGATTCGTCCCGTGCCCATGGTCATTCTTCACTCATATTTTAAGGCAGAGTCTATGATGGANGTCTGATGGCTGTGATCTTATGTAATCACGTGTTTATAAGCTGACGACTTCTGCACGTCCATCATAGACTCTGCCTTAAAATATGAGTGAAGAATGACCATGGGCACGGGACGAATCCTGGATAGCTCAGTGGTAAGAGCAGTGGCGTACTAAGCCGAAGGTCCCGGGTTCGATTCCCGTGTCCAGGTGTCATTTTTCAATTTTCAGGATATGATATCTAAGAGGTGCTATCCTCACCAAAATGCATAGATGATAGCTTCGGCTATCTGATTCATTAATACATGTGTATATTTGAACAATATTAATTTCAATTTTGATTTTGTAAACACCCTAGTTTTTACATAACTAGCCACTACTGAAGTACATCTCAGGTGCGGTTTGATACCAAACGCAAGACAACACCTACTTATACCCGAGTGTAATGGGTGAGTTTCATATGGGAGACTGGCCCTACTGCTGCACACTCTGATTATTTGTCTTGTTATTGAGATATCACCGGACGACTTCCCATTCTATCCGAGTATATGAAGGTATAATCTTGTATTTGGTTTTGAGCAGTAAGGCCCACTAAGTCTCACTTAAGGCGCACTAAGACTCACTATAAATCTGGCCCATTGATTTTTCTGGTCTGCAGCCGAAACGGTTTGATGTATTATATTCAAACTTGATATTTATATGGTTTTGAATTGTTTTATAGTTATATTTATTTCATACTAAGTATTTCTACTCTTTAGGGTTATATTTAATAAGTAGGCTAATGTGCTAGGATTTAGGATAGATAAATGTTTAGGAAATGTACCCCCATTTGCGTGAAGATATAATGGCGAACCATTTAGTATATCCGACCGGGATTCTAGCTAAAATATCCCCGTCATCATCAATCAGTTTCTTACGAAAGTGATGCCTTAGACCATTCTTCCACCGAAGTGGGTTGTATCGAGATATTTGATGAGTATAAGCCTAACTCATGGCAAAATAATGATTTTGATTCCTAAAATTAGCTTGATGATAGTTTATTTAAGGCTGGGTTTTTTCGGAGATTTAAAATTTTCCAAATATGTTTTTAAGAAAGATGACTAATTTTTGAAACTTAGAAATTACCTAAAAACTGCTATAAACATTTTACTCAAAATTCATATAACAAGGGTGTTTATTTTGATTATTTAAAATTAATAATATAGTTTTTTTTATTTTTTAGGAAAACTTATTACCGATACGGATATTTGGAAAAATTTTCCACATATAAATTAGTGATAAAGTATGTACGGTACGATTGTTTTGCACGATTTTTTTACACCCGTAGTTTCCGTATAGGCTCTCTTTACAATGTGGAAGTTTAAGGTGTGATATATTCTAGATTTAAAGTAGTAAGCCGACTCACGCCTACGAAGAAACTACAAAGATACACAGAATGCTATTACTTGGAGGATTACTGTAATCAGATTACTTCTATGCCTCTTTCTTTAGTTACTCTTTTATTTTTTGTAGAAAAATAAATAAATAAAGAAAAGAACAATGCGAAGTTATTTGCATGTATTTTCAAACTTGAAATAGAGTTTAATAAATAACTTCAGTTTTGCTAGAACATAAATCTACTTCTAGAATGTTCAAGCTGTAAAATATGTCGTAAAGTAAATGCACACAACCAGAATGTTTTCCCTCCCCTCCCAGCCTCATTTTTTTTATAAAAAAAACGGAAGAGAGGAAATGTAGCTGTAATATTGTACGCCACAACGGGGAAAAATATATATTCGAACAAGAGGAAAGAGAGAGACAAAGCTATATGGCAAAAAAAATAATATACCTACATAGAACCGGGTAAAAAAAATTATTGTAGGAATTTCGTGGGTTCAAAACTTTTTCTTTGCCGTCAGTGGGTTTTTCCTCCCATGCTCTACCAACCTCCCCCCCCCCAAAAAAGGATCCCTTCTTGCACACTCACAATTACTGTAAAGTCTGTTTGAAAAAAAAAAATTATAAACAGATGCGAGATGATTTTAAAAGTTTAAGAGGAAGAGTTACGTGCTCAGTGGCGTACTTGATCCTGAAACATAAGGAAAGAAGACCAGATTCATGACCTAGTACATCATTAATTTATATTTTATCATAGAGTGTTTTTCCAATTACTACCCTGGGTGCATATTTGTTCAATGATTACATCCCAATACCAGATAGTTCTTGTCAAATAGTTCTACTACTTTTAAAATATTCGCTCATGTCACCAAATATAAATAACACTATCACCTTTTATAAAGTATGGTCTAGTGGTTCATATAACACACCTTTTCTAAGCAAATGATTAACAGGTTGAACGCCTGACTTACAGGAAATAATGTCTATTACTAGACAAAACACACCCAGGATCAGTATCTGAATATTTACCATTAGGATTGCAGGGTGGGCCCGTACTAAATACCAAATGAAATAGAACCAGGTTCCCTTAAAATTTTGCTTGATCACTATGTTTTAGAAACTACTCTTATATTGGTTCAATAATGTGACATTATAAATTCAAATATCTAGATGACACATTTTTTTTATTATATTAAGAGAAGAATTTTAGTTAATTTCTCATTTAGATTAAATATTGTAATAGTGAGGATATTCTAATTCAAAAATTTATTTTGACTTTAAATACCCCGAACCTGAAAAAGTAGGTCTGCAAATTAGTCTGTCTATAACTGGGGTAACAGTCAAGATGGATTAATTTATTTTGTTCAGACATGATATTTCGTTACTGACATATCTCACGTACTTTTTTCTAAAATTTAAAATCAAAGTTAGCTTCACTTATTTTTGAATATTTGAAAGTTTTTGAAAACGGTTATAATATTTTGTTCAAAATTGGTATGTAAGAAGTATTTTATTTGGTAAATAGAAATGAAGGCCTATGTTGATTTTCCTAAAACCAACAAACAAAACTTTAATTGTATGGCTGTTTACTGGTAAATGATTTGTTTATGCTATTTAAAGAAATTATTTGAACAATTTTATCCAACTTATATCTGAAAAGTGTTTCAAACTACTATCAAAATTATGTTTATTTATTAATAAAATTTACTGTCACCACGTCTTACTACCCTTTCAGGTTATACACTAATTTTATATAGTTACACTACTATTTTAATTATTATAATTACTACTGTTATAATTATTTTCATTACTCTAAAGTGTCAGGGATGAGTAAGCTTAAATTTAAAGGAAATGTATCAATATTTATATGGAGGGAGTGTTATACCATTTAGTAAAAACACACTAAGTACATAAACCCTATCGGGATTCGAACCCCAAAATCCCCATAGTCTTTAGTCTAATGTAATGTGGGAGTGTCTTTGAATAGATCACTCGACCACTTAAGTGGGAAAGAAAATTTATTTAGTGGTAGTTTACTGATGATCTATTTTTGAAAATATTGTTACAAACCATAATAGACTATGTGAGAAAGTATGTTTGATTATGTCGTACCATTTATTTTTTCCTTCAGGCAAAAGATGTGTGTAAGAAATCTCTAAAATCCGTTTTATTTTGTACCTTAGCATACCTACTTGTGTTACAGAAGCTTAAAATAACGACACAAGGAAAGAACTGTTTTGTCCCCTCATATTTTATCAAGGGGAAAAGTTTTTTGAGCGATTTCAGAGAGAGAACGAAGGAACGTTTCACAGGTAAATTGAAAATTACTTTTCCAAAACAAGATGTAAATATCACGTTGTATATTACTCTCCTATTTCTTGTTTTAATGATATATCACGATGCTTAGTTTTGTACTTTAGTCAACTTTTCGTAATACTCGGGCTGGGAGAAGACTTACAATTTAAAAAAAAGTTTTCTATTTTATGTAAGCTTCTTATATTTAATAAAATAATGTACGTATTATGTATTCCTAGTAACAATTTTATATGGTTCTAATTTAGAAAGCAAAGGGAACTCGTAATTATTATCAAGTTTAATTAGTTACTTTTATAAAGTGAATATTTTATAAATAATATTTCGATACATTGTTTGTTGTTTAAGATAGAATAATATCATTTGAAGCGTATACTTATATATTCGTGTTTAACGAGTGTAATATTGTAATTCTTAATATAATGTGATGCTGGTCACAAATGATATGTTTATATAATATTCACATTATTAACATCTAAATATATGAGGAAAAGAATAACAAATATCAAATTATTTTATATTTAAAAAATATAATATCTACAAACTGGAGAATTTATTACTTATTCAAATACTTTTTCTGCGTACGAATATTTTTATTGTCTACTAATAATTTTACGAGCAACATTCTAATTGCTTTTGAAAAAACTTGTTTTATTCACCATCGTAAAACCATCGTAAATTCAGCGGAGAAAGGTATAGCTTTTGTCAATCTTTCCCTATCGCTGTAGCAAATATTTTAGTTTGTACCTGTAGGAATAGAAGAACTGAATCTAAATGTTAACTATTATTCCTTGATTTCCCTTCGAATAAGGGAGTGGTCACACGGTCTATGTCACTAGAAAAGATATAGGTTAGTGTGTTTGTAATTAGTATAACCAGTAACTAATGGCAGCTGGGTTCAATAAAGATAGTTTTTTAAATGTGATATATGATATGATTTTAGTTTCCAAAATCTCCATACACGGATCTGTATGACATAGACTAAACCGTTAATAGCTCTTGTGTATAGTATAGTTATTATAAAAAATATAGTTTACACTTTGTTTTGATAAAGAAAACAGCATTTAAAAGAGGAAGCTTAGTCAATAACTGAAAGTACAGATAAAGTATAGCAAATATTTTCTAGGATAAAATTACTATGTATAAAATAATTCATTTAAATTGTAAGGAGCGTTTTTAGTTAATGGTCCTCACTTGTCAATATTTAATGTTAATATTAATTGTTTTTAAGACCAAAAGATGCTAGCTTAAAATTAAGAGATTTAACGTATTTGTAGTACACAAGCTATTTGAAAATCAACAAACTTAGATTGGTTTACATACATAGTATACTCCTGAAAGTAGATTATTCTCCTAGATGAAGATACAGATGGTTCGGAGGAACTTTTGCTTTTTTATGGCAGCTATAAGAAACGTAAAGACCCGTTTGTAGCCATATAACTTGCATATATATTCTGAAATGAGATGTTAATTCGCATCACTTGTCATATCGTTAAATAACCTTGGAAGCGAATTAAAACCAAATTCTTTTGATATTTTGATTCTCAAGAAAAAGCCAAGGCTACTGGCAAACGACTATAATAAATACTGCTTTATTTGACTATTTTGGTCACATTTAAAAATATTGCCTTGCTAATATTTCAATGAAATTTAGAACTATACATTAGATATAGAAAAAAGTTTGTAAAGTTCAATTTACATAGGAAGAGCTAGACAAACTAAAAAATCTTATTTCATATGTTCATACGTCAAGTCATATTATTTAGATGTGTCACTTCTTATATCTACACCAAAACCTATCAAATAGCTCTAATATCACAGTTGAAGGCAAAAAAATGTATTTTTATATTTTAAAAGTTCTCCATACAAAAATATTACTGTTAATCATTAGAGGATTTAAGAAAATGTATTATAAAGCACGATTTTGGAAAGCCATTAATTAAATTTAAAAATAAAGCACTAATCTAGTTTGGGATTTGAAATTTAGACTCCTGATTCAGAGTAAAACACCCTCTCACTGAGCTTATTTATTCTACTTGTAAAAGCCTATTAATTGTGTTTAAAATTATTAAAAATTATACATTTAAGTGGCCAAATGGTCTGGATAAGAGATTCTTAACCGGGTAGCCGCAAAAAGGGGTTTTTGGGGGCCCTTGTAAAAATAGTTTAAATGTTGTTTGCATATGAATGAAATTAATTATTGTAATAAAAATGCTATGCTTGTAAGCATGTAAGTACAGTAGACTCTCAAATTTACGGGGTGACTAAGGGGAAGGTATGCACAGTTAATATAAAGCACAGATTGTACAAATAATCCCCTTCTGTTTACCAACATCATAAAAAATTTGCTGCCCTTTGTTTCTACTTATTTATGAGAAAAGGTACTTTCTTCAACGGTAAATATTAAGCAGTGAAATCAACTCCGAATCGACTCCCACGTGCAAATAGCATTTAGTAATACATTTGAAACAAAAATGGACAAATTAGTGGATGGTTTTCAACAGCAAAGGCCCTATTAAATACATTTAAGTAATTATAATATAGGGAACGCACTTAGATCTTACATTTATTAAAATTGATATGTATAACTTATTTTGGTCAATTAAATCAAGATTAAAATAAGAAAAATAACGAGCAAGATGATTTATTTAAATAAATATCTCAATTTATCATGAATTATGAAGTCATTTAAAATAGCTTCTAAAAAGTTATCCGTAATATTGTTACAATAATAATGTTCTGGAATTATTAAATTAATAAATAAACAAGTAAAGAATAATAATCCGCGATGATTAAAATATTTCAAGCAATAACAGGTTATAGGATTGGCTGGTAAGCGAATTGACTAGTGGATAAATTTGCAATTTGACTATATTGTAGTTATCAATACCTTAAAAATGTTAACAAAGACCATTTATAAATATTTAATAACTTTGACATAAATTATAATTATTATTATTGTAAATATATTATAATTTCATATTTATATTTACTACAACTAAGTTATATTGAAAATTACTAAACACATTTAAGAAAGTTAATTTCGTTGTTTTTTTGTTATTATAATCAGTAAATAAATCCACTCTTTTAGAGTTAATCTTAGTGTTTAATATGTTCGTAAAAACTAGGGGCACTATATTTAGGGGGGCACGAGTAATGAAAGGTTAAGAACTATTGTTCTAGAGTGACAGTATTTCGATAGACCGGCCTACTGATGGCGGTAATATCGGTACTTAAGATTAGTGTACTGAGGTTTGTTTCCCCTAAATGGTTTCCTACTCTCCTTCCCCTCAAATGCGCGTACCCTGCCTCTAAAATGATTCCTTCCTCATCCATTCCAAATTAGAGTAGCAATTATCAGATCATCATATAACCTGAACAGCTAGTAAGAAAGAACAGCTAGTAAGAAAGAATGATCAAATAAATTGTTTTTTCTAGATTAAATGTTGTATAAATAACTATTGTAAAATATGTATACATTAATTTTGTATAGGTTGTTTATCACCAAAGTTATTAGCGATTTATTCTAAGAGATCGGAAGGGTAAGTTAACGTAAATTTACTTTTACTAGCGTAGAGAGAAAATAGAAAACCTGGAAGTATATCCCACATGAGAAATACACCCTTCGTCAGCTAGATAGAGATTAAATCTACGACTTAGGCCTATGTTCCCTACACAGATTATGAACTTTCATAAAATTATGTTGTTTAGATGAGGTATACTTGCATTAGCGTGGAGGGGGAGTGAAAACCCATTTAGAAAAGAAATACACTCAGTACACCTAACCGGGATTTGAAATCCGATCGTCCCTTCTTCGGTGGGCCATTGTAATGATAGTGAGATGCCTACAACTGAGAGGGATTCGAACTACGATCTTCCCGTCATTGACAATAAGGACTATTGCAAGCATGATGCGTTAGATTGTGCGACTACCGATGCGTCTTGTATCTAAAATATAATAAAAGTAGTAAAATAATTAATATAGTAACCTTTTGTCAATGTCTGTTCTTCCATTTATATATATTTAGTTTAAATATGTAATTATGTTTAATATATATTATTAAAGTTACTTTCTATGACAATTCAACTCTACTATTTACTCATATTGTAAGTAATAATCTACCTAATCACATTCCACAAAAGTGAAAGAAAGAGATGTTTGTAAACACAAAACAATTTGAAGAAAGAATGGTATTTTGTTTAATTTATACCACCTTAAGGATTAACAAAGTTCGTTAAATGCAAACATATTTCTATAGATGACACGTTTCTTAAGGATGTAAATTATCTACAGGAGTTTGGAAAGACACGTTTGATTTTAAAAGAAATATGAGAGAACAAAAGAGATAGAAAAAAAAAACTTAATGAAACCCCTCCATGTGCTTGTTCCAAAGTTGCTTGCGCGGAAGTGTCATTATAAAGAAAACCCCGTCTCCTCCCTTTACCCTTCTTTGCCACCCAATACTGTGAATCTTGCTGTTTGTTCTACATGTTCAGAAGCAAAGATAACAGCCCTTGCTCCCGCAGTTTTATCGGCCTTCTAGAGTTGGGGCTCTTAGCACGTTCTTTATGACGTCACAGAACAAACACAGAGCCAGCCCATATCCTCACTGATAGGGGAGACCCCACTTAAGTTTTTTTTTTACCACTCTCCGGCCGAGCACCTTGAAATATGTCTAGCTTGTTCGCTCAGTTCTATAAGCTTACCACTAATCAGGAACTAATGCAAATTTCATCTCTCCTAAGCGGTGACATCATGCATCACCAGCGCAGACGTGTACATACAGGCTAAGTGTAAGAAAAGGTGCTGGCCTTAACTTTGCCCAAATAAAGTCGATATTATTGTTATTATTATATATTAATCATTAATTAATTATGTATCATTATTTAGCCATCATTGTTTATTTTATTTTGTTATTATACGTGATTTTATGATACTTGCGTACTTTTCAGTGTTGGCCTGTCATAGGTCTCAAGGCTGTTGGACAGCACTATAATAAATGAATTTATTAATATTATTATTATTAATGTAGAATGTCACTTAATTCAAATGACATCTACAAGCTATAATCTGCACAAAATGCAAAAAATAATATAAAGTAATCAGAAGAAGAGAATTAAAATTG
The DNA here is from genome assembly GCA_902151445.1 of Timema monikensis. Taxonomy (NCBI): domain Eukaryota; kingdom Metazoa; phylum Arthropoda; class Insecta; order Phasmatodea; family Timematidae; genus Timema; species Timema monikensis. Next base: position 236,810 of record CABFVZ010000405.1, read on the forward strand.
ATGATATATCCTCCAATAATATCAATTGTGTTCTACTCACAATACATGGATGTTCCCGGATTCGATTACCATGCTTTCACCAACTGTCCTGCAAGTATGGCGGAGTAAAAGGCATGATATTTTCAACGGATGTCTGAACCCTTGAACTCAACATTGAAGAAAGACCTGCATATCGCTGGTCCGATGCCAGGACCTACAAACACTACTCCCCTAGCAGATTTCTTCGAAGACTTCTTTTTTTAACTGCTTCATCCCCGCCCCCCCCCCCATACCCCCTTGCCATCCCTTTTTCCTTGTTTACATGCCCAATTTGCTAGTTAGAAAAAGTAGTTCATCTTTGGATATCCTCGAAGGAGGAACCTCTGCTCCAACACCTTGAGAAGATACTGCTGACCACGATGGTTGGGACGTGGATGTCACCATCTTGACACTGAGGGACTCTTCTTTATTGATCCAAGTATTCATTAAAAGTCCAAGTCATTCAAACGTGTTGAATTAGTCCTTATGACTATGTTCACCTTTCTATGTCCTTCGGACTTGGTTTAATTTGTCGGAATGACAATTGTGTTTACAAGTGTTTCAAACTTGTTTAGTTAGTCGATATGACTTATGATTTCTTAGGAGATAACTTTAAGCCTACTCTTCTCCATGAGTTCTTTATTTCGTTTTAAGTCATCATGACTTTACTATATGTCATTGAGCCGTGAACGTCATATTCACGTGTTCAAATTGTGTATGACTACACGCAGGTTGTCTAATGCCTTTATTTGAGGACCTAGCTATGTCAGTATCTCACAGCATTCTTGTTTCCACCCCTTTTTCTGTGTTAATATTTTGGGTGGGCAAAGTGTGGAACACGGTTAGTTTTGTATAGTGGCCCACACAGATAATATTTTCATTTGCCCCTTGTTGACACCTCTTTAATCCAAGTATTTAAAGTTAGTGTGTACTAGATTTAATGTATACTCCAGGAAGTGAGTAGTGGTATAAATGTACTGTTGAGTGCTCTGACAGTACCCACTGGGAAAGGATCAGCCATAGTATAATTTTGTATGGACACCTGTTTGTTAGTCATTGACTAGTGAAACTGAACGACGGTCATCTTACCGTCTATTATTTTGGATGTCGTTTCTTTGTTTATCCAAGCTAGGTAGCTTGTCGGACATGTAACTTGGTAACTCTAAAACTATAGGATTAGCCGTTTATTCTTTATAATTATGTTTCTAACTATCCATGTTCTCATTTTAGCCCTTATTGGTGAAAGTCTGGCGCTAGCCCGGCTGTCTTGCAATCCTATACCCACTATCAACTTCCATTTGACTGTTTCCGTGTCCTTTCCCTTGCTACGGATAGTTCCTATGTTTTTGGAGTTGTTAAGCCCTTTCATTAACTGTTGTAACCCCATATCACCATTTTTGTTATTTTTATAATAAATTTTTTTTTTTTTTTTCTTTTACACTTATGAAATATGTACCCCTACCTACCTACATATATAGATATAGATAGATATATGAGGGAGGTGGTAGATTAACAGTATTATTATTACAAACTTTACTTCTACTATCATGTTGACCATCTAATTTACCAGTAACTGAAATTACTTGGAGTTATTAAATTTATTATTTCATCATTTAAGGAAGTCGACTGTTTTTTTATATCTGTACTACGTCCTGGTTGGATCTAAGTTAGAATATGAAAGTGTTGCTTGGAATTAGATTACTTTAACTGACTTTCTCAAATTGGAAAACTTCCAAAGAATATTTGTCGTTGCGTGATATGAAAAATTTTTTACTAACCGGATTTATTATGATTATGATAGAATTCGAAACCTCTTAGGGCTCCAAACTCTCTTCTCGTGTAGACTTTATTGTGATGCTCTTTTTATTTTTTAATATTTTCAATAGAAAAATTTCTCGCAAATTTTCCCTTGATCTTTTCTCGGTCTTCTCGTAATCCAAAATTATTTTTACTCAATAGCTCTTATAAGTTGAGCCCTTTAGGCCGTTGTATCTATAGATTTGTCGAATTCGACTTTTTCATAAAAGAAAAGCTAAACTCAGAGTTATTTAATAAACTCCCATATCAATAATTTATCCTGTAGAGGTTCTGCCTATAATATTTAAATTTACAATATTCTGATTAATTTTTTACATATTGTTACTGCTTTTAGAATATTTATGCTTTACTTCTATTTAGTTATTTGTTAATAATGCTATGTTTTATTTTTATCATTATTTTTTACTATTTTTCCTAACTATTCATCAGTATATACAATTATTTAGCTATTATTGTTTAACTTATTTCCTCATGTAATTATATGTATTGTAAGGTACTTGTGTACTTTTCAGTTCTAGCCTGTTATAGCTTTTACGACTGTTGGCCAGCACTATAACAAAGGAAATTGAAATTTAAAATATTATTATTTTCACTATACATGGTTTAGTTTCTGTTTGAGGAAACATTAATATACCATCTATTATTCATCTGTGTTGAATAAAAATATTTCTCTCAATGCTGGTTCACCACCTATTTCACTTTTCTTCCTCCTCACTCTTCACCTAAACTTTCACGATGATGAATTAAAGTTGGCTCACACTTGTTCGTATCGTTTTTTTTATAGGATCGTCACTTATTTTTCATGTAGGAGATCACCTGACCAACACATAATATATCACCTTATGTGAAAATGGGTAAGAAAATCAAATCAGGAATATTTTCCTAGCCATTATCGATACAAGGTAATACGAGTCAGTACTGATACATACCAATTCAGAGTGACACGAGTAGATATGGACTGACACGATCCGATGCGGAGGGGTACGAGCCAGTGCATAGCGGAACAATACTATGCAAGTTATACGAGCCAGTGTAGAGTGATAAGATCCTATGAGAAGTTATAGGAACCAGTGTGGATCGATGTTTGTTACCTTATGTGTAGTGGTATGAAACATTGCTGAGCGATATGAGTTAGTGCGGGTGAATAAAAGTCAGTTCGATACAAGTCAGTGCGTAAAAATACGAACCAGTGCGGAACGATACGATTCTAAGAGATGTGATACGAGCCAGTTTGGATATGTAAGATCTAATGCGGAGTGGTACAAACCAATTAGGAGTGATACGAGCAAGTATGGAGCAATACGATCCGATGCAGAGTTGTACAAGACAGTGCGGGTTAATACGAGTCAGAACGCACTGAAAAATTCAGTGCGTAGTGATACAATTCGATACGAAGTGTTACGAGACAGTGTAAAGCGATATCAGCCAATGCGGAGTGATACGAGACAGAGTGAAGTAATACGAGCATATATGTTACGCCACCTACCTGAGTTTCATGTTTCTGTTACTGAATGGAAAAACAAAATAAAATATTGTGTATTTCAGAAGAAAAAACTCTTCATTAGACTGATCTGAATCGATCCCTAGGGCATCCTAGACAGAATCAAGCACACCTTATAACCATTTAACCTGGTTAAAACACTCAAAGATTGATTGTGATATGAAATTGAATAATTAATTACTGTGTTTTGATCTAACAGTTTGGTAATTATTACTGGATTCCCACACCGGAGGACAAGTGGACACAGGCATCAATCCTGTCAGGTCTAGTTAGACAGTGAAGGGGATGGTTGATGATTGATTCCCGACCTAGCATAAAGAGGGTATATTTTACTAAATTATTTCCAACTTTCACTTTACAAAAATGTAAGGGCACGTCTTCTAAATTCTTCTTCCCTAATTCACATCACAGTATCACATCCTAGTAGCTAATTTAATATAAATGGTTACAGCCTGAACAGGTAGTGAGAGTCATTGAAAAAAAATAATAGATTGCAAGCTGGGTGTACTGATAGTTTCCAATCCTCTCTCCACGCAAAAATATCGGAGCTTTCTTTAAATTCTACCTTATTCATCCTTACCACATAAGTGTAATTAATATTAAGAGGTAAAGTTTGAACAGGTTGGGGGAAGCACCGAAGAAAGAAAAAGTTTCAACATTCGGATGTACTGAAGCGTTTTCCTTAAAAGGGTTTCCAATTTTTTCTCGACGCATATGCTTTTACACTTCCTCTAAATTCTACCTTTATAATCTCTTTTTACCAACGTAGATTTTGCGGATTTCCCGTATGAGTAGTAAGAATCTAATAACCCAAGATTAAATTGAGTTTTATGTGGTTTAAATTTGTTCGTATTTGTGTGATTAGTCATAGTATCCAGACACTTTCCTAGCGTTGTTAGATAATTATTACTAATTTATTCCAAGTGATGTCTGAGCCTTATATCAACATTGAAACTAAAATATTGATATGTTAATAAACCTAATATAAATATACTATTTGCGTCTTCATGCAGAAATATGAAATATTTTTCGCTCAACTCGATGCTAGAAATAACGATTTTGGCTGTAGAAAATGCTGCCATCATTTGGATGATTGAGTTAAACCAAAGAATTCCGAGAAACTTTTTTTTAAACAAAACACTCAAGATAAGATAAACATGGCTATATATCACTGATAAAGATCAAAATAAAACGATAGTTTGATAAACGTCGAATCGGTGCAAATGTTTCTTAAAAGCAATAACGTTCTGGAAAGGAAGAAAACGGAGAACTATACTAGAATTAATTAACTTCCTATTTCCAGGAATCACTTTGTAATAGTAATTTTGTGCCACTTTGGTCCATCCCACATAGGTGAGGTGAAAGGGGTCAGAAAACGTGGTTTACCACAACAAAGGTCCACACATACACACACACATACGTCTCCCACCCTTACAACGAATGAAGTGCACTGATGAGTTATGAACCAAAAACCCCTATCTAGAATAATATGAAAATCAGGAGTACCCAAATTAAAGCATTGTGTAGGTATAGTGTTCTGCACTAAATATAGCCTTTATCACTTGTTGGAATGGGTATGTGGAAAAAAGGAGTCAGTCTAGCCTTGTTTGTTTTGCAGATGATCGGGAGTTCAGGGTTTTAATCCCAGCCAAGTTTTCTTAGGTGTTTAGTTATAAATGTATTCACACCTTCACTGCCAGAAATTGAGACTACACATCTTATAAATTATATCTTCCTCACCTGTAACCTACATTAAAAACCTTAAAATGTAGATATTAATTAAGATTCCAGCCGCGTTTCTTTGATCCAAATGAGAGATTCGGATGCAGATCGTAATTAATAGGGAACTTAAATTTTCATTGAATGGAGTTCGTATCATGGCAGAATATATTAATGATGTTTTTTCCACGTGTAATCTTCTCATCATATCACTACGCCAGAGAGTTACATTGCCTCCTAGCAACACACCTATACACGCATAGTTAGCTTAATATTACTAATTAGTAATGACGTTAGACCCACTTTGGTGGCCAAATGGTCTAAGACATCTCAATAGACCAGACTTCTGATGGTGGAGAAATAAGAGATGTAGCCTCAGAAGATGCACTAAGGATGGATTTTATTAAATGGTCTTCAACTCTCTCTCCACGCAAATGTGGAGTACACTTCCTCTAAACTCAACCTTAATCATCCCTCAAACAATTAAGGAAATACTAAGTATGCGTGTGAGCCGAACGGGTAGTAAGGCTCAGTGACAAAAAGAAAATCTAAGCTCATGCACATTTTTAGAGGAAGAGGGTTACGGGTTTTATTTCAAGAAATATAGACAATTATCTCACCGGTTAAGTTGTGGTTTCCCTTTGCACAGTAACATAATCATTTTTCCCAAGAGACTGACTGTTGTCTCTCTTGTAGAGCTAACTTAGTTTGTAATTTGTGTGCTAATATAATCAGTGGTTTCAGATGTAGTTTTAAATTCCCCTGGTTACATAAAATTAAACCTGATAATATCTAGTTCTTAGATTAAAAGTGAAATTCAAGAATGAGGTTGAATGTGATTCGAGTGCTATAGTAGGACGTACTTTTATCTTAGTCTCTCTCACTGTTTAGATTTAGCTCTCCACTAAAACTATATTACACAATCCTAGCCCTCTAACAGTACTCTTGTCTCTTTTTTGCAGACAGTCCAAAGGTATTAATATCCATTATGATAAATGCACTGACATAAATATAAACTACCTGAGCTTTTAAAATAAATCTAGCAAATATCTTAAGCTTACATCAGATACAAAATACACAAATTGTAGACTATACTGTTTTAGTCTCATTGAATTTGATGGAGGACTTAATATTTTTCTATCATAGCAAGCAAGCAATTAAACAACGTTTAACCTCCAAAATGGCGGTGAAAATGTGCAGTGGGTAGCGAGTACTCACCAATATATGATCGACGTGCTTTTACCCTTAACAAGAGAGTGCCGTTGTGATAATAGCAGTGGTGAATACATGTCAGGAACAGTTATGGTCACCTGCTGAGATCTAAACATGGAGAGTCAGCCTCAGGCTATCTGGTGTGGAAACAGGTTAACTATTTAGAGTAAATTAAATAAACGGTACAACACAATCGCACAAGCTTTCTCATATGTTTTATTATAGATTAGAAGAAAATGTTCAAAAATATATTTTCAGTACACTACCCTTAATTAAGTTTTCCTCGTAAGAACTAACACATATTTTTGTTAATCATAATAAATTATGTCTATTCATACATTTCAAGACAAACTGTTCATATATGTTTACCAAATTTCAAATATTCAAAAAAGAGTTATTTGTAAGGTTCTATAAAATTATTGTTATTTCGAAAAATAAAAACATTTTATTATTTATTATGTACTATTTAGAGATACCCATTTTTTAAGTTCAAACTTCAAGATCAATATCAACAAATTTCCCAAATTTATAAAATTTGTTGTAAGTAAACTAACCTTACATAATAATTTTAGAATAATATAGATATATAATTACTATTTAAAATGTAAAGGAGTCTCACGATAACAATTTTGAACAGATTAATTATAGCTATATTTTCAAACCATTTCAAATTTTACAAAAATAATTCTTGAATAAACTACTATAAAAGGTTTTTTAAACACATTTTTATTTATAATATTAAAAACTTAACAGTTACTGACTTTAAAATAAATAATTCTAGACAATTTTTTAAAAATATTTTAATTTAAAGAACATGTGATCAGTAAACAGCCCCTAAACGAACTTTTCCCCAAAAATCAAGTTTACTGTTTCATTCTTAATTTCAAACGCTCCACAGATGTACATTTTAAACATGATCGTTTAAACTATGATTTAATATATTTATTTCTTCATTTATTGTTTTATATAATAATAATTTAATAATAAGGTTTTTAATCCTATAAAGTTGATAATTATACCCCCTATTTTGCATTGAACCAGATTTAATGATAGAAAAATACACATGAAATAACGTGACCATTTGAACGTATATCAAACTGGGATAAAGCAATGGGTTCGTATTAGAATAGGTCGGCAGTAAGGGTCTTATTTCAAATAACACTAGAGTGCAGAGAGAAGAGGAATACTCACATGTTATTCTGACTTTGGTTTATTTTATCATTTTCAATCTTTGATAACTCGTTTTAAACTCAATAAAAATCAAAATAAATATTGATAATAGTAGTGTATGTTCCTTAGGTCAGGATCCTGTACTCGCTTATACTCCACCATAGTTAATTTTGACACGGAATATCATCTTGTATGGATTCATTTTTGGTGAATGTAGAATCATAAATCAAAATCCCCCCCCCCCCCCNCAATAAAATATGGTAGAAAAGCTATGAGCTAACATAATGTTTTAAGAAGAAAGCTTAAGAATAGTCTTAATTTTATCTTATGTTACCTGCCCGCTCATAATAATTAATCGAAAGTTCATGTATGGTGTTGCCATTACTTTATACATCGTTTGTAATCTTTTATAATATTAATATTTCCCCATATAATGAAAATATTTTAATTAAATAAATGTAGTTTAAGTCAGATTGAATTAAATTTTTTGTATAATGTTCCGTCATCTTAATATTGCCTATTTGTTTTAATCATTTTAAATAATAATGATACTAAGTGATTAATTATATTTATAATTATAATTTCAACTTCGGAGTGACAGGGATAACTTCTAACCCTAATTTAGATACCTGAAAATGACGTTTGTGCTTTCATTGGTTACAATTTTTAACTTTTCTTTTGAGAATTGTGAATTTATATACAATATTACCTTAATATTAATTATTTTTAATTCATTACTATATCTAATACTAGCTTTTACCCGTCGCGGCTTCACCCGCAATAATTGATAACATCTTTTAATTTTTAACTTAACTGTTTTGATCATAAATCGAACTTTATTTTTTTCAAATATCTATGCATTTTTCTTAGTTCTAGCTGTAAATAATTTTGCCGTATTTTAATTTACACTTTTAAATATTTCATAATAGAATAAATATATATTATTTAAGTTATCAATTATAAATTAAATTTTTTTAAATTGATAACTTCATAATTAGTAAGAAAAATAAATTTAATTTAAAAAATTTCGAACTACATAGCTAAAATCACATCATATTTATTATTTATTAGTATGAAACTACTTCACACTAATTACTATTTAACTTTAATTAGAAAATATCAAATCACAAATTCTTAAATAACATCGTTTCAATCATATTATAATCATATATTTATTATTATTTAAAATAAAAGGTTGGGAATAGTCTTATATGTTATTCCAGGACATACTCTACCAACGTACAAAGTTTCATTCGAATCCGTTCAGCAGTTTTGGCTTGATTGAGTAACAAACATCCAAACACACAAACTTTCGCATTTATAATATTAGTAAGATATCTTTCTTTATAATGGTTTAATTATTTAATCTGTAACCTTACAATATGTAATTTTCATTTTTATTGTATTCTTGTCCAATTTTAATATGTTTTTTGTATTTTAACCCTATTGTTCTTTTTTCTACTTTATTTTACACTCTTTATTAGGATTCATACAGTTTTAAGTTCTCATTATTTAAGTCCTACTAGTATTCTGCTTTAATATATCTTCTCTTCTATATGATGTAACATATATTATATTCAGACTTGTTATTATCTGTATTTAATTTAATTTTTCTAAAAGTTTTTTCTAAAAGTCAATATGTTTTTTGATAATTAAATTTCATGATATCTTTAACTTTAACTTTATATTTCATATCACTTATTATCTTTTCAGTTTTAATTAGATCCTTTTGTTATTGTTAATTAGGTTTCCTTTGACTAAATATATTATAATTATAATGTTTAATATTTCCATTATATTCACCTAAATATTTTACAGTTTATATTTTCAGTAAAAGATTATACTTCAACATTTATTATTAGCTAGACTTTTCAAACTTGTATTTGTTGTTTTGTTTGTTTTATTTATAGCGCATTATCTTACTATCCATTTAATTTGTAGACATCTTATCATGTCACGTTTTGATTATAAAAATTTAAATTTGAAATAAATCCAGAAATTTCAAGTTTTTTAAGAAGCAGTTTGTCAATTCAAAATATATTACTTGCCTAAATGGAAATTAAAAATACCATGAATAATATAATTATTACATTTTAAATTAAATTATTAAAAAACATAATGATAATGACACTATATAGTATTAAAGACGTTTTCCACGATACGTTACAGTTCAGAAATCAAAGAAAATGGTTATTAACAGAACCAATAAAGTAATTTTTTATAAGATCACAAAATATTTTTTTAAACTATATTTAAAGACTTCTTTTATTGTTTTGGTGTCTAGGAACTGGAATTTCCATAAATAAAACTACTTTATCTTCAAGTAGTAAACGAAAAAACTACGCACCATAAACTATTAGAAAAACAATAGTAAAAAAGGGAGCTATAAATATTTAAGATCCTTGTTTTGTTTAAAGCCATTAAGGGATTATCAAATCAGCGCCGAATAAGACCACATCTAGATTAGATAAAAGCGTGGGATCAGAATGCAAATGAGTAACAGTACGTTGGCCAAAGAATTATCGCCGTTTCCCTGGGAGGATATATGCTCTGAGGATTATTCTGTTTAAAAGAGAACATTCATTATAAAGGTCATGTCACGTATAAGTGCAGACAAATTATTTTTTTTATTACATTTATCGCTCTACACTTGTTGGCTGCTTTATACTGAAGGAAGGTTTGAGTGTGTTTTTTAAATTTTAAATTTAGGGAATCTCTTGAGATTTAAGGTTGATAAAAAAATTATTTATTTACATTGATAATGTGTGTATGTGTATTAAATGTAGGTCAAGTACTTATCCTAAATCAATAACACTTCTGTTTACTGAGTTAATATTCCCAGGTTTGATTTCCAGCATAGCCGAGAGTTTGTGTGTGTCTGAAATTAAACTTGACTCTTTCACAGGGTTTAATTTATGGCTGGAAAACTGTACGTAGTGTCGGTTCTGGAATTAATCCAGTTTATCAATCGTACGTTGTGTACCGGACCTTTATTTTATTTAAACCCCGGGTACGTAAACAGGGAAAACATTCAAGATATTAAACAAGTAAAAGCAAAGATAATGATGGAGCTATTTAAATATGCTTTAATGAGATCAGTTTGTTAGCACATACATTAAAAATAATACAAGCACTATCCAGTGATATTTTAGGCTAATAATGGATCCCTAAAATAGATAACTCCGAAGCGAGTTATCTAGTGTTCCCACTCAATAGCTCTCAAGGAGGGAAGCGCCAAGATTAGTACAATACAGGCAAATCCCTGGTTATGTTGGGTATGGGTAGCCTCCCCATTAGAAACACAAATGCTACATTAGTCAATAAACAATTACACTTACAAGAATACCCTACACAATAAGTTAATCAGTTAACTTGATTAAATAAACTAGCAGTCCTACTACAGGGGAAGTAGACTACCCATACTAGTGAGGCTAGCTTAATCCATTTTAATCCAGTTACAATAGTTAAAAGCTATAGAGTGTTTATTCCGGCTATACATATTTTGGCTAAACTATAGATGAAAGTTTCAATCCAGGGTTCTAAGCCTAAGCACAAAATGACCTGGCAAGTAACTAATTGATCTTAATCAGACTCGAGGTTATCAAACCCAAGACGGTCGACTACCAAACCCAGAAAGGGGAGACACGTCCTCTCAAAGGGACGATATAAAAATATGTAACAAACGCGAACCATGCCTGAAGGGCAAAAGACCCACAAGTTAAGCACCACAACATGGCGAACAACAATCATTAAATAAAAATGCGATCCATGCTTAACGGGCAAGAGTCCCTCAAGTTGAACAACAATCATTAAATTGGTCTACAAACGCAAGCCATGCCTGATGGGCAAAAGACCCACAAGTTGACACCTAATAAGGCACACTGCCAGGCCTGGAACAACCCCGTGGTGGGAGGAAGTAAGGTGAAACCATCCAGCCGCTAAAACTCGTCTGCTTCTGCGCATGACGTCAGCTTAGGGGGACTTGCTTTACTGCGACCATTGCGCGCTATGGCACATTCTCGATTAATCTCTAGATTTCAACAATATACCTTGACTAAATCACTACAGAATAATGTAGAATTATGTAGCGATCTTTTAGAATATTTATATCAAGAATAATATGGGTGTGAAATAATAAAATTACATATATTTTTAAATTATTATGCAAAGTGAAGTAACTTGTTAAATTCATCAAACAAGGATAATAAAAATAATAGATTCATATTTTACTACTCAAAATATTAAGATGCACACGTTAAAGAACACGTCTTATTTCAATAACTCCATTATTAAATTAAATTATAAATTTCAAACAAAATTCTTGATTAGGACAAATAAAGCACAAGAACAACTTTAATTGTTTACAACAGAAAACAAAACAAAATATAATGTGTAACCAATGAAAGCAAAGTACATTTAAAATATTTTAAGCCATTATTAAGCAAACTTATATTCCTTTATCATTACACACACCTATTTTATAACGGTAATAATAAGGCCACATCTATTATCTCTTTTGATTTTTTAAAATCTCTGATTGAAAAATACCGTTTTTCCTTTCTCATATAAGTATAAAATAATGTAAACGTGAAAATGGTCAAACTTAAAATTTTGATGAATATTTGCGTTTAATATGCCCCCCCCTCCCCCCAAAATGGATTTAACAATTATGTACGTCCTTGGGTCTTGATCCTAAAATAATAAATAAATATAATAAATAAAAGTTTAAGCATGTTTAATTATATATCAAACGAGTTTTCAGACAAAAATATATTCTTTGCTAAATCAATATAATGCAGCAAATGAAAGGAAGAAATTATTTGGAGCTTTCGTGTATTTATTCTTACTTTATTCAAAACTTTCCGTTTCTCGGATAAAACACCAAACTTTGCTACAGTAGATTATTTTCGCGAGAAAGTTAGTGGGATACCAGTGGAGAGCCCCCGATCTAGAGCAATAGCTTAGTATATTTAAATATTACATAAAGGAAAAATCTTGTAAAGCTTGCCCATTATAAGCGTAATTTTAAAGGGGTTGGAAATACGAATTATTATAAATTGCATGTCTGTAATTTTAAAATACTGACAACTGATGACAAATTGTAACAACGGCAGAAAAACAATGAAAATATAATACACTAGAGTTAAAACGACAACTTAGAGAAAATTCCTACTAATAAAATACAAGCTATAGTATTGCTAACCTTAAATACTCAATTTACAGTCTAATTTGATATGTTTGTCCATTTATATAAAAAACATTAACAATATTTATCCACCCTCATCGTCGGGAACGTGTACAGAGTCAACAGTCTAAGCGAGTTTGGTTTGTCGGTGATGGGGAGATTGGGACTCAAATACCAACCGGGCTTACTTACATTGTTGCTCCTAAATGGTTTTCCATCCTCTCTCCACGTAAGTTCCTACCTTATTGGTATAAATGTGAGGACTGACTGAACATGTAAAAAGATGGAGCTCACATTATAATTTTTTATAAATACAGGTCTACTATTGCTAATAAAATAGTTGGACCATACGCAAAAATTCTAATAAAATTAATTAATATATACCCACCCTAGTTGTCAAATCCCAGAAGTGGGAGGTAGGGCCCTATCTTAATTGGTTTCTCACTCTCCCTCCACGCAAATACGGGTCACTTCCTCTAAATTCAACCATCTGTTGCACCCTCTCTGAGTCCTATACCCCCCGGCCAACAAAAGGGATAAAAGGGAGAGGATGAACTTAACATACAAAAAATGGAAATTATAAAAAAAATATATAGATTCAACAAAATGAGCAGTTTTTTCAATTAAATGACAACTACGCAGATAACAAAAATTTGTCTCATTATATCATTATGAGTACAGTTGGAAATTATGCTCGAAGCCAACAACTTTATATCATTAAAGTTGCGCAAATGTTTTAACAAAAGGAAACATGAAATCCATCATAATATTGATAGTCCAGTCTATAAGAGACAATAACAAAGCGAATATTTTTAAATGCGATACAAAATTATAAGGGCCTAATGGGCACCTTGATATGGTTTCAAAGGTTTCGTAATTCTCAGAAAACGATATCATAAATATAAAGACTTAAATTTGACGACTATACAACAGAGTCTACACAACGTGAGGGTTTGACTACCAGACATAAGCCAAACTCCCACGGGACTATCAGATCTGACTTAGAATATGGAACTAACAGTTCCATCAATTAACAAAACTTTAGCTGTTCAAACAGAACTTACGTTACAAAAGATTAAAGTCATCCTAATTTAAATTCCAATAAAAAGTTACTTCACGTTACGTTAAATCAAACCATAATTTTAAATATGAAAAGTTACTTCGATAAAAAAATTACTCTACAATTCCAAACAATATAATATTAACAAGTCAAACTTCTAATCAGCACATAACTGAGGATATTTACGAGAATAAAAATATAAGCAAAAGTTACAGCGCCCGAGCGGCGACCTATCTAAGATAGAATATTTAGACATTTTTTGGCGATCAAAATATTAATACGTTAGATTTTGAAACTGAATATTATATGCAAAAAGTTTAAAGTTTATAAATAAGTTAGAGTTCATAACTCCACCCGTCTAAGCGACGATTTTGATACATTTTTACAAGTTTTCTCCAGCCATTGTCCAGATCCATGACAATGGTCTGTCGTCGATCGTTGATCGTAGGATAGTCGATTATGGCAAGCTTGCACAGCCATTATATAGGGATTTCGTTGTTCTGGAAAGAAGGGGGGAGTACACCAAACACGCATATGATGACGTCAACGATGCCTTCAAACAGTCACGTAGACCATTGTTGATTCCGCTTGCTCCATCGGAATATCCGTGAATATCTCCAATCACCCGATGTTTTGAAGGAGGTTCCTCTAGTCTCCGTCAGGGGTCGGATACATAATTGTCTTCTAGTTGATGTTGATAGTTCTTGGTTCATTTCACGCTAGTACAGTCGGAGTGCCGGGTCGCTTTGTTGACCCACTGGATCTCCCTTGACCCACTCGCCAGTCTAGGATTCCAGGTGCCGGCCAGCCTTGCAGGATTCTATTGTGAGCAGATTAGTATTGTAAGTACACGAACAAATTAATACTTAGAATTGGATTGAGTAATAAATATATTGTCCAGCATTGTTTCTATTATGTCTTCTTAGCCTACAAGAACTACAACAGAGAAAAATACTATTGTAGGGATCCTAATTGAGTTGAATTTATTGGAGCGGGTAGTAAGCTTGTTGTCCAGTTGTAACATTATACTACGTAATGTTACAAATCTCTAATCACGTCAGTATGGGGCGGGGTCCAGTTGTAACATTATACCACGTAATGTTACACATCTTCCCCCCTAGAATATTTTCGTGGTTAAATATGCATATAGATCAAAAGAGTAAAAATACATGGTGTCACAAACACATTTATTTAAAAATAGCCTCTACATGATTTTTGATTTTGATTGGATAAACAGCAATCATAAGTCTTGAAGACCCCGTAGAGCTGCTTATTATTACTATTAAATTGTATACAATATTATAATGACTGTTTGTATAATTTATCTATAGGGCATGAAACGTTGCAATATTATATTTGTTAGTATAGTCAAAGAAAATTACGTGGAAGTTTTCAGATTAAAATTGTCCTCCCTCCTACATGTTACTATCCACTTTCTTTTATTAAGTGCATCCTTCGGAAACTAAGGTATTTTTAAAACATTTAAACACAATAAAGAGGTGGTATATTTGCCTGGTTTCCCTCAATTGTCCCTTCTTCAGCTACCCAACTCCCCCGAAGCTGACGTCACGAAGAAGGAAAGAGTGGGAGAACATGCGCACGGTTTCACCTTTACTTGTTCACACCACGGAACAACCCAATCAGCCCTTTTCTTGCCTGAAGACACTGCAAACTACGACATGGTCGTGCAGGCCATGGAGTGGGACACACTACTACCCAAACTGAAGGTTTGAAGGGCTCAGCAAGTATCAGCGAAATAGAACGTCACCAATGGCTAGCACTACGAGTCAACAATTTTAAGACTAAATTACATCTACATTTACATAAACAAAATAAGAGTTATTAAGACCCTCTTGAACAAGTAAACTATTCCTAAGACCTAACCGCGGCCATCTACTCCCTATAAATATTTGATTATAATGCTGCGGCAGTATTCTTCCGCTAATCAGGCCAGTCCCTTGGTAACATCGTCCCTTCCTTCCAGGAATCGTCAATATGTCTTGATTGAAGATACGTGTGAAGTGTTGTATCTTGGGATAACAATGAAGTAATGCGTTCTTGTCCTGCAAGCCATGGTGTCTGATAGTGCCAAAGGTTGGCGAACCCTAGAAGAGTAGTGGGGGGGGGGGGAGACGTCCCNCATGACGTTCACTTCGGCACGTAAGCCATAACCAGCGAAAACTGCGTGCAGTAATTCAGTCAGATGAATTAAAAGCTCGGCCCGGTGAAGTGCAGCGTCGCTGGCCGAGAGAATAGCAGAGCACGTCTAATGGAGCTCATGTTCGGAAAAGTTGTTGTGGCGAGGTATGTAACACACACACATGTATATATATTATTTGTGACAGTTGATTTGGATTGCACGGGAATTGGCTAGTTAGCCATCTACAGTTGATTCTTTTAGTTCAAATATATATATATATATACACACGTGGATCATGGACAAAAATAAACCTATCACGTGTTACCTATATATAGTTTGTCTGAATTACATACGTTTATATATATATACATAGAGAGAGAGAGAGAGAGAGAGAGATCAAAAATAAAGTAAACTATGGATAGACTTTTTAGGTTCTAGATTTTTTCAACTAAAGATTTTCCTAAAAATATGTATAAATCATTAAAACGTTAATATTTACATGCAATACATATAGTTTTAATTTATTTAACGTTAGGTAAACGTACATGTAGGCCCGTTACTAAGATTCATTTGCACTCTTGCAAATTCTTAAATGATCACGTCCATAACGTTCATATTTAGTGACGTCACAGGCTACGATATTAGCTGAATGTAGCCAATCAAGACACAACGCCTTGGACAACCATTCATTTTGCATTAAGTAATCTATGGATTACAATCATCTAGAGCAATTACTTATGATAGTCCATGACACAATAATAGCTAATATTTATTTTTCATCTAATGTATTTAATATAAGGTAGCTCGCTTCAGTAGTCACATGGTATATATAACCTTCTACTCTCGTGTTAGACTAGACTGCAGGGGATGGGGAGAATGAGGCTCGAATCTCAGTAGGGTGTACTGATGGTGGTTAAAAAAAAATTCCAACCTCATCCACAAAAATGGGGTGCACTTTTTCTAAATATAACTTTCCTAAACCCTAGAATCATTAAAGTAATATTAGATAAGCGTATAAAGCTGACCGTACAGTAAGACGCAGCGTTAAAAGAGTTGACTTTAATTTGTACAAAAGTGTAGTTTTTCTCGATAATTTGGTATGATCTAGGGGTGGGGACGAAGGGGTGGTTAAAGAGATACAGAGATTCCTCTTAGCTACGAGTCTGCTTACACTTGTGAAATATTCCAAATTTTTTTAAAAGTTATTTTAAAGGACACACATTTCACATTACAGTCAAAATAATTTTGATCAAGTAAAATATTATCAAATGAAAATAACAAGACTTTAAGAAACAGTACGAGAAACATTTCTGAGAGCTCACTTCAATCCTCAGATTTTATTTCCTAATGACAATCTTTTCACAAAACACAATGTAAAGTTCATTCTACAGTAGAAAATATAACTTAAGACACACTAACGAAGCTCTGTCCCATCAATTAAATTTACATAACTTTTTTTTTCCTAGATGCTAGAATGTATATAAATGAGGATTATTTTTTCTGGTTACCGAGCTGCCTTTGATCATCAATGGAAGTATTTTATTTTTGCATAGCGCCAAATATGCCTGAGTGAAGTAGAATATTGAAACAGAGAATGTAATTTATTTTAAAATGTATACACAATGTTTTAATGACGTTCTTGAAAAAATTGTTTTTAGTAAAGTTGTTTAGACCACAGTTGTATTAATTATAAACGTCACTGGAACAGTATAGTGTTAAATATTTTAATAAACACCAGTTTAAATTAAAGTTTAACACAGGAAAAGCTTTGAAATTGTTTCCTAACGTTTAAGTATGCTCAAATAATTCCTTAATCACAATATAAAATATTATATATAATACAATTGCATCTGGTTTAATTTGAAAATGTAAAAAATTATACCTTTTTGGAAAATAAGGAAAATATATTCGTGGCAATAGTAATGCAATTATTGTATTATAGTAATAAGTATAATATATTTATATTAGGAATATATATGAATATGATTTAATAAAATTATGCCTTATCAGGGTTATAACAAGATTAGGTTTATTGATAAAAATGGTATTATAGGTATGCAGAGTTGGTTTTTTAATTTTTTTATTCGTGCTTATAAACATTATTATTTATTTGTACATGCTTAACGCAAAATCAGAAATTACGTCTATCAGAGATAAGCCTAACCCCTAGTGGTATTATAAGAACATAATTATATTTGCACTGATTGGTTTTTAGAAACAGATCAGCAACTGTTCAGAATAGAAAAAACTGAAAGTATTTCATATATTTCCTAGTAGATCGCGATGAGATAATATAATAAATGTCTTATAACATGTCACGTGAGCACGTTTTTATTTTTTATTTTTTCGGGAAAAGTGTGAACTCACAGTAACTGAGAATAATATCCTCAACGCAGATGAAATGTTGAATACAAAACTCCTGAATAAGATCCGATCAAACTTATTATGCAAACAACCATGTTAGACTTTAAACTAGTAAAATATTTAATGATAACTTTTATGTTAAATTTTGTGTACAGATTGGATTGTATCGTGAAAATTAAAAATGTAGACAGGCATACCAGGTGCTATATCCGGACCCGTTACCAGAGGCAAAATGTTGACCCCTCTTTTATTGTTCTACTTAAATTCAGTGGCAGCAGAATATTATTAGTTAAGGTGCATAAATTGGCAAAAAGAGAGGTTTGGAGGGACCTTAACCCCCACGCCAAAACGGGTCTGGTGACCCTTCATTTTCAAATGTTCAAAAATTGTATAACTCTGAAAGATATTCATCTGAATTCTTATTTTTAGTTTAATTTCTCCCTAAGCTATTTTGAGTTATCCTATTCCGAAAAATATGTGTAAGCTATGTTTCTCTAGAAGCTATTTTAAATGGCCCTCCAAAGTTTTTTCTTTTAATTTGAATATCCCTAGAAGAAATAAATGCTACGCCATAAAATTTTGCTAAGTGTTGATAGGCATTATATTAAATCGTAATATCATTCATGCCTCCTTTTATATTTGATGTCTTATACTCTATTTTTTTGGATTTATTATTATTATTATTAGCACCGCGTCTTACTACCCGTTCAGGTTATACGCACTTACACTAATGTGTAATGGTAGTGTGATTGTGAGATGAGATGGAGGACCTACAGTTTAACGTGGGATTCGAACCACGGTGGAGGCCTGACATTCCACACATTCATTTAGATTTGTTAACCTGGATCTTGGGCGTGGCTTCCTGGAAGTGCTGAGCTCAGTCCAATGGTACTAATAGTCTCGCCTTCATGGGGCATCTGACTCGGGCATTGGGCACATTGGGCTAATTTATCAAATTATTTAATGTTTTTTATTTGAGGTACTTAACATTGACTTTCTAAACTGACTGATTATATCAGCACACGAGAATTTCTACGATCAAAGGAGAAAGTGACTATTAATCCTGCCTGGAAAGGTATTTTCACATTTACATTCCACAATTGAGATGGGACTGACGGATTTACTTCCTCTCCTAAGGAATCTGTGCTATTGATACTTATCGCCCAAGAAAAATCTGTCGTCTCACAAACCTCGAGTCCTGAAGCGAGCACTTTACCTTAAGACTATTGTGGTAGATTATTTAATGTTTTTTCTTACCCGATTCTTAGTGCCCAACAGGAATGTTTGAGTTTAGCTACACTAATGAGGCAGGGCAGATGATAATATTACATATAGAAAATGTGCACGCGTTTTCACGAAGTGAGAGTGGGACACTATTTATGAAAAAAAAAAACATGAGAACACCCTGTTGGGGCCCTGACTCCTGTCTTCCCATAACTGTCAAACAGAATAAATAGACGAGATAGACGATTAGCCTATGAATTCATCGGTTCAAGTAGGGCTGATTAAAAAGTGTATAAGAATTTTACAAATTGACCACATTAAATAAATTGGTAATTTTATGATGTATGCATAATAAAAAACATATGGTTTATTTTTAAATTCCTATATTAAGCTGACTTTTAATCAACGTTCACCTTTAAAAAAAAACTTGATGAGAGAGATCTTTGTTGTAAATGTGTCGTATATTTGCTATTCGTAGAAGCAGAGAGGATTTTTCTTTACTGGATGCGTAAGGCAATTCCTAGGCATCTCTTCAACAGAATGAAATGCTGTAAAACATTGCGATGTGACGTGACATTCTGATGAGACTAGGGATGTAACAGGGAGGGTTGGAGAAGGATAGATGGACGTACAGTTGAAGTGACATAGAGGGCCCTCTCATTGGATGAGCTTCAGATTCCTAGCATTCGTTTGATGATACGAATTCCAATAGCGAACAGTAACTACACAGCTACGGTAGAATAATGATTTATGTAACAAAATAAGGTAGTTTTGAATCTATGCCTTTCTTTTAAAGAAGTGAATCCATCTCACGTAAAATCAGATATGTCTATAACCACATCACTAGTCGCAAGGTATAAAGCGTCATTTTCGTGAATGAATATCTTGCTGGTGATCAGTAGGTGGGAGCTAGAATCTTGGTTGGATATTCGACAGCATGTTATACTAAATAGCTCACCACTCTCTTTTTACGCAAATGCATTTACATTTTCTCTAAATTATACCTTCCTTTATCCTACACGATAAATTTAAATATGTGAAAATCCTTGACGAGTGCATTATGATATGTACACACACAAAAAATATATAATGTATCACATTAAGCATAAGGTCATAAGGAATCAAAGATAAAATTGAAATTGAAAAATCCTTTTAAAAATATCAAATAGTAATGTTTTAAATCTTATATTTATTTTTAAAATACTTCAATTAAATACTGTCTAAAAACATTATCAGTAAAACTCATTTAATATATCACCACTATTTATTTAAAATTTTATTTTAAATTAAGAATAAATTGTGAGATTCAAATAAATTGTGTTATTTATTTTGACATGAGAAAGATAATTAAGATGAGTTTTTAAAAAATATACATGATTATAAAATTTAAATTTTTTATCTTAATAAAGTTTCTAGACCTCATCTAATTTATTCACATAACTTATTAATAGTTTACATACAATCAAATGGCCGTGATGGTTTTAATAAACTGTTTTGGATTTCATATTGTCAAATAAGTTCAAACAATATTTAATACCACATATTTATATACTTATGTATATATATATATATTTAGTTTTTACAGTTGGTAAGGATTTGTCATGATAATCTTGTAAATTGAACAAGGCCTTTTATTTTTATTTGATAAATTCCTGCTAAAATTTTACTTTTATTATGAAAATATAAGATAACTAATTGGATTAATAAGTTTAAAAATAAACTAATCTACTGAAGCGATATTTAAATTATTTAGCTAAAATTATTTTACTACAAAACCTGTAAACATAATGAATGACCCTTAGTATCCTTCCACCCCACCTCGTATTTATAAAAGGAAAAGAATATATATGTTTTATTGACTAAATATTTTTGGAATTACTAACGCTTCCTCGTGTACGAAGATTCTGAAGGTATTATTTTCCAAATAACAGTAACTAGCTTTTCCTTCCTATATAACTTAGTCTAATGTTGTAGAATAAACTTTTGTGATTAATTGACTCTCTTCAGTGACCTTAGCAGGGTCGACTATTTGTAAGCCAGTTCCTGCAACGTTCGCTTCGACTCGGAAATTTGTTTATACTTTGTGTCCCTAGTGCAAAAGGGGGAGAGATGTATTAATGGCAATTTTTCAAAAGTTCCTTTGCTAGTAAATAGCTTTATGGAAGTATGATAACTAATTTTGTGTTAGTTGTTAGTACGTATAGTCAGGTTAAGTTGAAAAAAAGACTTGTCTTTTGGTACTTTCACTGTAGGTAAGGTGGTATAATATCATTAGATTAGCCGTTAGCACGTCTGCCTAGTGAATTAAGGGTTCCAATATCGATTCCCAGAATGGTTCAATCTCTTAAGTATCAAAGCTTTTAGTTTCACTGTGGCCTTAGGATGGGGTGATGTTATTTGGTTTTAGAATTAAATTTAATTTGTAAAATTCAAATGATGGTATACGGAGGGTTGTAAACAATTACACGATCTATGCTGATGGAAGTGATGGACAACGTACTGAAGATTATCAGACTTTCGGTGAATATCACCTGAGTGACATTACTTCAAAAAGTGAAAAAGTGTATTATGTAGTCTGTTTTTATTTAGCTAGTGAATATTTACTTTTCAATTAAAGTGTTAGTTTTCAAGCTAATAATCGTCTTTTTTTTGGACCCACCCTGTATATGTAATTTATTCATAGAATGGATAAAAGATTTTCCTAATAAAACAACTATACACCAACCCGTCTCGAGTGGCCGCGTGGTCGTGTTGGACTAGGCTGCCGAAGACGGGGAGATAGGGGTTCGGCCCTAGTCGGGTGCACTGAGAGTTTTTTCCCAAATGGTCTTCCACTCTCCTTACACGCAAATGTGGGTGCAATTTCTTTCCATTTTACATTTCTAATCCCTAAGCCATTAGTGTATTTATTACATAGGCATATAACCCAAGCGGTTAGTAAGACGCGGAGCTAAAAAAACAACTATACATAAGTGTATATAAGTCAAAACATTGAGTAAACCCCGTCAAGTCGGGTTTGCAAATGATGGTGAGGTCAGGGTTAAAATTCTGGCAGGGTATTCTGAAATTTGTCCTCTAAATTCTTGCCAACTTACCTCTAAGCAAATGTGGGTGGATTTCCTTTAAAACTCTGCTTCAAAACCTTTTTCGGTATATTTTTTCTTCTCCTCTTACTTCTCTTTCAGATTCTAAGCATGTATAAATGCCAATGGAACAAAAATAAGGAAGTGATAGTTTGAGGAAATGTATCCAAATTTTCTTGGAAATAGAGATAGAAACCACTTATAAAGAGCATCCTCCATACAGCAGACAGGTATTTGAGCTCTGACCTCTCCGTCACTAGCAAACCTGAATAAATAATTTTACCATTTAAACCAGTTGATTCTGATGTTGACTTTTTATAGTTAAAGTTTGGATAGCCCAAATGGGTGGTAAGATCTGGTAATAAAACTACGTAAGGATACTTTTGCAAGATTCTACAATAGTAATGGATACAAACAACTTTGGTTGCCGAGCCAACATTTCATTTCTTTTACATCAGAAAAATATCCTATAGCTCTGTAACCATTTTAAGGGATGAAAACTATTTTTTTATATTAATTACGTATTTTTGATATGAACATTTGATGATAAAAATAGTTTGTAAAATATTTAATGAACTTAAAATCATATCACTTAAGGAGAATAATATTGTAAATAATTGTGTATATTATACAAATTTTCCCTAAAATAAATGTGTGTCGTATAGGTACCTTAACCAAACGCAAATAAATAAAATATCCCCTTGGAACAAAAAACTTAATATTTTAACTACCATGAAAGCTATCAGTACTAGTTTGGCTCGCTATACTATGACCCTGTATTATAAGATATCTCATAGGGGAACCAACCTAATTAAAACAGCTCTTAGTAAGATAAAACAGAGAGTAAAGTAATTAGATTTATTGATCTTTGACTAGGCTTAGAAATATATTATTGTAAGATATTAATACTTTATGTTTTGTATTATATTATCAATGTATATAAATATACTTAAAATAGTAAATTTAAAAAATAAATATAATATTTGTGTATACTGATACATAACTACTTATAAAGGAACACATAATATTAAAAGTTAATTTGTTGATATAATAAATTTTTTATAATTATTTGATTGATTATTTTTTAAACCCATGATTTGTTAATGACGCTTTGTAAATTATTCAAAGAAGTTTCTCGTATTTCTCTAATTTGATGAATATTAAGCTCAATAATGAATCACTATAAACATAGTCAAACCATTTAAGTTGTGTTTTATAGCTTAACAAATATTTTTGGTCTCGTTTCAATAATAAAAGTTAAATATGGAATTTATAGGTGTTGATTATTAATTGGTTCTATGAAAACCACCCATGCAGGTATTATTTCAGCCTAAGATATAATGCATTAAAATACTAGATTGCCAATGACGAAGTGTTCCAAATTCAACCCTGGCCAAATGAGGGACATTCAAGGTTTAAATATCCGTAAACATTTCAAACACAAAATAAAAAAAGAGTTAATTAAAACCTATATTGATAATGTTAAGTTTCCTAGTTATTAAACAAACATAATTATTGGAAAAAGCTAACTACCAGCTTCAATACTATTAAATTACCAGTTAAAAAATATTGAATTGAAGAAAATTCTCCACTATGGGAAAGTTTAACGCTAATGCTCATGTTTTCTAAGATGCATACTCAAATTCTAAATCCAAGAATTGAAGTTTTTTTGTTTGTTTTTTTAGCAAATGCCATATTTAATAAACAGTGACCCTCTTTGTTGAGCGCATGGTTTAAAGCTCTACTCTCATGTTAGAATTGACTGCCGAAGACGGGGAGATTGGGGCTCGATCTCAGTCGGGTGCACTTAGGGTGAGTTTCGCTAAATTGTTTTTCACGTTTCCTCCACGCAAATGCGGGTGCACTTCCTCTAAATTAAAACTTCCCAATCCTAAGATATTAGTGTAATTAGTGCATAAGCGTATACCCCGAACGGGTATTAAGAAGTGGTTCTAAAAATAATAATTCGTGAGCGTAGATGCAGTATCTAGCTCGGTCACTACGTATGTAGACTTTCAGCCGCTCTGTGTGAACAAAACGTTCTCCGTGGTATACCTTGGAAGCAAGGCTGCAGCCACCAAATAATTTCGGGGGGAGAGGGGGGACGGCCTTGGTGGCCACATCCCCCGATTGCCAAAAACCAGAAAAATTATAAATCATAAAGAGCTCTAGAAGCTATTTAAAGTGTTTTTATGGCAACATTTCCCCCTAACTGCCAGAGGCTAGGAAAAATTATAAATATTAAACCCCTTTAAAAGCTCTTTGAAGGTTTTTTTATGGCAATATTTCCCCCTAACTGCCAGAGGCAAGGAAAAATTATAAATATTAAACCCCTTTAAAAGCTCTTTGAAGGTTTTTTTTATGGCAACATTTCCCCCTAACTGCCAGAGGCTAGGAAATATTATAAATATTAAATCCCTTTAAAAGCTCTTTGAAGGTTTTTTATGGCAACACAGCCCCCTAACTGCCAAAGGCTAGGAAATATTATAAATATTAAACACCTCTAAAAGCTCTTTGAAGTGTTTTTTATGGCAACATATCCCCCTAACTGCCAGAGGCTAGGAAAAATTATAAATATTAAACCCCTTTAAAAGCTCTTTGAAGGTTTTTTATGGCAACATATCCCCCTAACTGCCAGAGGCTAGGAAAAATTATAAATATTAAACACCTCTAAAAGCTCTTTGAAGGTTTTTTATGACAACATTTCCCCCTAACCGCCAGAGGCTAGGATAAATTATAAATATTAAACCCCTTTAAATGCTCTTTGAAGGTTTTTTATGGCAACACAGCCCCCTAACTGCCAAAGGCTATGACAAATTATAAATATTAAACACCTCTAAGAGCTCTTTGAAGTGTTTTATGGCAACATAGACCCCTAACTGCCGTAGACTAGGAACAATTATAAATATTAAACACCTCTAAAAGCTCTTTGAAGGTTTTTTATGGCAACATATCTCCCTAACTGCCAGAGGCTAGGAAAAATTATGAGTATTAAACACCTCTAAAAGCTATTAGAAGTGTTTTTAATGGCAACATAGCCCCCTAACTGCCGTAGGCTAGGAACAATTATAAATATTAAACACCTTCAGAAGCTCTCTAAAGTGTTTTTTATGGTAACATAATCCCCTAACTGCTGAAGGCTATGAAAATTCTGAATATTTAACACCTTTAGAATCTATCTGAAGTGGTTTATTTTGCATCATAACTCCATAACTGCCAAAGGTTAGGGAAAATTATAAATATTAAACATATCTAGAAAAATACATGAATTTTTTTTATGGCAGCAAAACACCAAACCTACCGAAGGATAGAAAATATAATAAATATCAAACACCTATAGAAACTCTCAGAAGTGATTTTTATGGTAACACAACCCTCTAATTTGTACTTAATTTTGATATTGTTTGAACCATAAATAAAGCCATACTAATTTTGTACATTAAATTTCGGGGGGGTTTGAACCCCCAAATCCCCCCCCCTGAATACGGCGTTGCATTGAGGTTGTCTATATGTCATACCCACAATCAGATGATGTGATGATAATGATGATGAAGATTTGGAGACAGTGGAAATTTTAAACCTAACTTAAGCATAATTAACCAGACCATGGTTAATTCCCCTTTCAAGAAAAATACCTATTGTACCAGCAGGAATCGAGATTGGGATTTCTAGATCAGTAGCCAGGGGCATTTACCATTAGACCAAGAGGTTGGTAAATTAGTATATACTATACACCATATAATGAAGAATTTAATTTGATATTAGAATTATGAAAAGTTATATTCGACTCATATCTACTATGAGTCATTCATTACGATTAATTCATTTGCAAAAATTTGAATGTAACTATTATCATACAAATAGAATTCTATGAACTAAATAAATTAAGATTTACAAGTTTTTAAATTTTAATTCGCCACATATTTACGTTTTGTTAAACCTTTTCGTTGATATTCAGTGGAAATATTATACCCCTGTCTTAAAAGAATTTAATTTCAAAATATATCAGAAATCGGTTTGCTGTTGTCAGGCTCTTTTTTTTTAAATATTTATGGTTCACCCGTTGGTTCTAGCTCGTTCTTCTCAACTTCTCAGAAATTCTAAGCTTGACTTGTGATTAATTACCTCTCACCATAATAACACGACCGCTATGTAATATCACGTAGTACGTGTATCTTTCTATCTAAACTTTTATTTTTAAATCTCGTTATCTTCACCTTTTCTCAATTTTTTCTTTATTTTATCCCCCATCTCTTTCACTATTTAATATCGAACGGATGATGTATAACATGCTTCCAACGACTATAAAGATTATGAGATAAGTCATTCAAACCTTTCTTTATCTATAAAAGGAAGGAATTATACGACAAACGTATTAGTGCGTTTCATCAGTGGCCTGGCTTGTTGCCAGGGTAATTAGAACTTAATCAGACTGTACCTGTTAAGAATTGACTTCACCCATTGGACAGTTAACAGCAAATGTAACCTTCGTTTACCCTTTAAGTTAATGAGCTTACCTTAAATTATTCCACTATGGTATAGCTTATAAAATAGGGCCATAGAGTAAATCATCAAGGTAATACTGTAACCTTTCGGTGTAAACGGTATGTACAGTCCCATGTGAGATGTGAAGAGAAGATCCTATAAATGATTGTTCACCGATTGGGGACTGATTGAGTAAGAACGTATAGTAAGTACCGTTATAATAAGATCTATGACCCACTCCGGTGGCCACGTGGTCTAACGTGCTAATCTTGTGTTGGAATAGACTCCCGAATACAGGGAGATCGGGGTAGGACCCTGGTTGGGGACAAAGAGGGTGGTTTTTCATAAATGATTTCCCAATCTACCTCCATGCAAATGTGGGTGCATTTGCTCTAAATTAAGTCCTACTGAACTCTAACCCATTAGTGTAATTAGTACATCACAGGCGTATAAACTGAACAGGTATTAAGACTCAGTACTTAAAATAAATTGCATGGAACGCCAAATGGACTTTCTCTATCCATTGTTTGAAAATGGAGCTATTTACTCAAAATTCATAATAGATGTGAAAAGAAATACTATACACTAGCAAACCCAAGTATAAATTGCACTATACTTATATAAAACATTTTTTGTTAGTCCCGGTTTTAAATTTTATAATTTTGTTTTTAAAGAATTAATTTCCTCATTTGTATGTTTAGAACGATAAAAAAGATCAATATTGGGTCCACAAGGGTCAACACTTTGTATTAAAATTTCAACTTCCGGTTAACATTTTCGACATTTTATTAGTTGTTGCTAATCTTCATGCCATCGCATTGCTATTAAATTCCTCATTTATAAATTCTTACCAATAAAAAATGTAAATATTGACTATTGAGTCTAAATTGGATATAGTTCATTGTTGTACAAACATTTCTCCTAAGAGGTTTAAGAAAAAACAGCATAAACTTTTTGATAGACTTACTTATATTTAATTACTCTATGGCATTGGATAATTATTGGGTTAAAACTCATCTATTTACAACTAAAGCTCACAAAATTGTATTAATATATTTGAAAATATCTCAGAAACTGTTGGTTTGGTAGAAATGTGTTCCTTATAAAAGTTTTTTATTTTTAATAGTACTATAGTTGCAATGATAAGTTATTTAGTATCTCAAATAGTTATGGAGATGCGGAAGTTTCTGCTTCTGTAAACTAAACTAAAATTTATTTTCATGGTAAAATGAAAATAGTCAGTTTATTTATAATCTTAATCAACACCTATACATGAATTTTAGTCAAAATATTTTTTTTTCCCTTTCACCCTTTCTTAAACTACTCTTAATTTTAAGTTTAAATAGACACACAGACAGACGTCATTGCAAAGACCACTTTTTAGGGTTTGAGGGGGGGGGTCTTGAGACGTCGACCTCCATCAACATTTCAGGTTAGATTTTCTTTTGCGGTCGCAATACTTTTACCTTTTGTTTTATAAAGTTAAAAAAATACATATATTTACGTATAGTTTAATAGTTATTGGTTTTATAAAAATATGCTTCTCATAAAATATTTGTATTATAAAGAGACCTACATATTTGTAACGATAAGTAATTTCACATCTCAAATAGTTTAAGAGCTATTATAAAAATATATATAATTTATGCATCAGACCGAAGCCCTTAATAATTTTGCAGAAATATTGAGAGAAGCCGTTTTGTTTGGAATATTCAAAAATATTAGAAATTAAATTTAATCTAAATCTATAGAGCCGATTCTAAGAAAATCGACTTTTTTCTTTTTGCCCTTCAGTAAACTACCCTCAATTTTAAGGTCAGATATCCAATTCCATAAATCCCTCGGAGCAACCCTATGAAAACCCTAGATGCCAAGTTTTAGTCCGAATGGTAAAATAGTTTAGGCTCTAGTTGGAGGTATAGACAGACAGAGAGACAGACGGAAAGTCAAAAACCAATATTTGGATTCGGGGTGTCATGAAACGTCAAGATTCATCAAACTCTTGAGTTCGATTTTTTTGACGATCACTAATCTTTTATTACCTGTAAGATAACGAGAAAGTAAAAATCTGAGTACCCTGGTAACAAGTCATGACACGCCAATTTCTTCAATACAAATCAATGTATTGCTATAATAAATGTATAGTGTACAGCTGTTATGTAATGAACATTGAAGCTCTACATGCTACCATTATCCCAAAATCTCTATTAATAACTTATTCCATTAACTAATATAAAAAATTACATAATGAGAATAAGATTAATTTAAATATAGTTGAAAAATGTATCATGAGACCTTTGCGTTGGTGTACCAAAGTTCTAATACTGAAGTATTCACTTATAAACTCGTTCATAGAGTAATTCACCATGCATAGTTTAAGATCGATAGTTCAGTGTTAGACCATAAGCTTGCTAAAAGAAATCACACATGTTCTACTACAGTTTTTAGTTGTAATGTATTGACTATATTTATTTATTTGTTCACCACGTCTTAGCATTCATTCTGGCTATTCGCATATTTACAGTAGCCCCATGGCTTCTTTGGTGCTGACTGACAGCTCACAGCTGACAGCTAAAAGTTTTGGAGAGTTACCAGACCAAATTATGTATCCCTACGCGGAACCATATGCTCTGCAAAAACATGTGTTTAGCAGCTGTCACTTCTAACGATCAAAATGTAGGTATATACCTAAATGTTGACTGTCAGAAGTCAGCTGTGAGCTGTCAGTCAGCATCAAAGAAGCCATGGGTCTACTGTACATGAATTGGCTAACCCGCTTCGGTGGCCACGTGGTCTAACGCACTTTACTCGGGTTTAGGATTAGACCCCCTCGAAGATGGGGAAATCTGGTTTTGATTCCAGTCGGGTCCATTGAGGGTGATTTTTAAATGGTATTCCCCTTTACATCCATGCAAATGCAGGTAAATTTCCTCTAAATTAATCCCTAACCCATTAGTGTAGTTAGTATAACCCGAACTAGTGGTAGATGCGGTCTGTGCTAAAAAAAAAATTAATGAGCTAGGAATTAGGAAGATAGAAATAAAAGTAAATATAAATTCATTTGCGTTGAGAGAGAGTGGAGAAATATTAAGGGGAACAAGCCCTTTACACCCAACTGGTATTAGAACCCCGATCTTCACCACCATCAGTAGCTTAGTCCAGTTCTATAGGGACACGTTATATAATGCAACTATCAAAGTAGTTAATGTTTTGTTGAACACTTTGTAAATTATATTAGTTATACTTTCTCTAAAAATATTATAATCAAAAATTATATCCTATTATCTTGATTTATATATATTTGTATTAAATATCTGTGGGTTGTTCGTTATATATTACACAATAGGACTAAACATCTCTTACTTGTATTTCAAATCATCTTATGCACATTTAAACGGTTAAATTAGTATAAAATACGGCTAAGAAATTCAATTCAATTAAACAAAGAATTCAATGAGACAAGAAAATACACAATGGTATTAATTATTGTATTGATAGTAAAATTTAAACCTAATCCTGAAATTTAATTAAATAAATATTTTACTCAATAGTAATATTTTGTTCAAATTATATTACATTCTTTAAATAGTAACAACATTTTTGATCATTTTAATCTAAACATTTCTTGAATAAAGAAAGGTCTATGATAGTGGTCACATGGTCTGATGCGTCCCTTTGGCTTTATACTCTGACAAGATAGATGTTTGAATCTCGGTCGGGCGCACTGAAAGGTATGTTTTTTTCAACCAACTTTCCGCACTAATAGCACAGTGATTCTTTTACTCTACTTTTCATACATCTACCCCATATAATAAATTTATATTTATTTTGATAAACGTAGCTTATAAAGTTTTTTAAAATATAAGGAAGTTATAAAATTAAAATTTTGATTTATTAAATTCACATTTATTTATCATATATATTTTTTTCAAAATTCCTACAGCCGTATCCCTAGATATATATACTAACAAGCTCAAAATACCTCGACCACCCCGCAAAATAAATTAACGATAGAAGAGAAGAATAGATTACTTCTCGTTCGCCACCAATAAAAAATACATAAACAACCTTTGGAAGAATTTCTTCCTCGTTTAAAAGATTAAACATTCCCGGGGCGGTGCCACAAATGGCGCTGTCATCTACTTCTCCCCGCGACAGCCTCTAAATTATTGACGCCGTATCGAGGGATACGGGCTATGTTTTTATCTTTCATGATGTTCACGGGTGGAGTATGAGGAAGTTCTCATGGGTCATCCTCTAAAGGCGTACATTTTTCTTTTTACTTCGTGGACTCTGACGTGCACGACGTAAGCTACCGAGTCATCCGACCAACTTAATAACTTATTAACTCCCGTGAGCAGTTAGTTACGCTTCAAAACTCCTTCAACTTGGTAAATATATATATATATGATGAAGGTTATATATATATATATATATATATATATATATA